>JANRMT010062843.1:16803911-16848689 GCA_026402145.1 Polypterus bichir lapradei | reverse complement strand
TCAATTATATAATGCATGTTTTGTTCAGCGTATTTTGGAGCTCTTCCTGGTTTTCTACATAGTGCGTTGACAGTCAGTTCACGTGATTACATGGGCGGCGTAATGATGTCACACAAAACTCCGCCCCCACGGCGGTCAAGCTCAACTCCATTACAGTAAATGGAGAAAAATACCTTCCAGTTATGACCATTACGCGTAGAATTTCGAAATGAAACCTGCCCAACTTTTGTAAGGAAGCTGTAAGGAATAAGCCTGCCAAATTTCAGCCTTCTACCTACACGGGAAGTTGGAGAATTAGTGATGAGTCAGTCAGTCAGTCAGTCAGTCAGTCAGTCAGTGAGGGCTTTGCCTTTTATTAGTATAGATAAAAGAGATCAAAAGTCTTTGAGTGCAAAGGAACATTTGACAGTTTACTCAGATGAAAATGGAGGTTTTATACAGTAAGGATTATGGGAAACAGGAAATGGTTGGCATGAAGTGATGTCAGACAGGAACCGGAACCAACGTCATTAGGATGAGCTGGAAGTGATGTTATTGGAGATGGACAGAAGTGACGTTGCGTCGGCCATTTTGTATACCCTGAAGTGGAGGTAATTAAATTCCTTCTGGCTTTCTGTGAAGAGAAGAGATTCAGGTAAGTACCATGTGACCACTCCATATCTCTCGATAGTTCACTTACCTTTAGGCTCTTTGACTGCCTTCTAATCGCACGTGTGTGACAATACATACATACATATTGATATTATCACAATAAGAGACTGCAGACATCGCAAAAGGTTTGAGGCAGCCACCCGTATATTACAATCCAGGCTGCAAAAGGTAGTTGTGTCAAAAAGTAGCACTGGGTAGTTTACACTACTGAGTCCAAGACAGGACTGATCACCAGAAGAAGGGGAGTGGCTTTTCTGGGTAGTTGACCGGGAGTGATGTCGCCCTCTGGCCCGGGACCAGAAATGTGTGTGTATATATATATATATATATATATATATACACATACATACATATATATATACACACACACACACACACACACACACATACATACATACATATACATACATGCATACATACATATACATACATACATTCATTATCCAACCCGTTATATCCTAACTACAGGGTCACAGGGGTCTGCTGGAGCCAATCCCATCTATTCAGGTAGTCAACTTCAAGCGCTGAGAACAAAGGCCCATGCCGGTGTGGTTCCCTATTTACCCGACGAGGTAATAAGGTCGTATCGTGGCAGCAGAGCCGGCGCTAACCTAAAAGCTAAGAGGCTAGCGAGAAAGCGGCAATACGAGCCTTCGGTGGCTTCTGTGATCCTGGGAAATGTGAACTCACTACCAAATAAGATTGATGAACTGGCTGCGCTGGTGAAAAATGTCAGGACCTACAAAGAATGCAGTTTGTTGTGTTTTTGTGAAACATGGCTAACAACTAACATCCCACATGCTAACGTGGAGCTACCCGGGTTTAGCACAGTTAGAGCGGACAGAGACGCAAATACCTGCGGGAAGTGGAAAGGAGGAGGACTCGCTCTCTATGTGAATACAAGGTGGTGCAACTCTGGACATGTAAACGTCAAAATCTCCACTTGCTGCAGGGACATCGAACTGATGGCCGCAAGTCTACGTCCCTATTACTTGTCCAAAAAGTTTGGACACGTCATTGCTGTTATTGTTTACATCCCTCCTCGGGCAGACGTGGGGATAGCAGGTGACATCATCCATTCCGCTGTTGCTAAACTACAAACGCAGCACCCCGAGGCGCTTGTGCTAATCACTGGAGACTTTAACCATGTGACGCTGGACAAAACTTTACCTGCCTTCTCCCAGTATGTGGATTGTAATACCTGGGGAAATAGGACTATTGACCTACTGTATGCAAACATTAAAGACACATACAGTGCCATCCTGCTGCCTGTGCTTGGGAAAGCACATCATAACCTGGTTCTGCTTCAGCCTCACTACAAACCAAGGGTGAGGGAGATACCTACAACCACACGTTCATTCAGGAAGTGGTCCCCTGAGGCAGATCAGGCTCTGAGAAACTGCTTTGGAACTACGGACTGAAAAATACTGCAGGGATCATATAGTGAGAGCATTGAGGAGGTTGTTGACTGCACTACTGACTACATCAACTTCTGTATGGACATTGTAGCTCCAGTAAGAACAGTACGCTGCTATGCTAACAAGCAGCCATGAATTACAAGTGACATCAAGGGCCTTTTGAACCAGAAGAAAAGGGCTTTTAAAGGTGGTGATCAGCATGAGCTCAAGCGCATGCAGAAGGAACTCCGAGTCCAGCTCAGGGCGGCGAAGGAGCAGTACAGGAAAAAGCTGGAGCAGAAGTTGCAGAATAACAGCATGAAGGAAGTGTGGTATGGGATGAAGATCATCACTGGCTGCAGCTCAAAGCGGGGTGCCACCATCGAGAGAGATGTGGAGAGAGCAAAACAGATGAACAAGTTCTTTAACAGGTTTGACCACCCTAACCCACTCTCAGCTCAGAGTACTGCACCCTCCATCCATCCTTTTGCTGATACCAGCATAGGAGAGACATCCCCACCCACAATTACAGCAGCCTAGGTAAGCAGAGAGTTGAGAAGACTTTGTGCCAGCAAAGCAGTGGGTCCAGATGGAGTATCACGACGACTGCTGAAGGCCTGTGCATTGGAGCTGGGAAGTCCTCTACAGTGCATCTTCAATCTGAGCCTGGAACAGGGGAGAGTTCAAAGGCTTTGGAAAACCTCTTGCATCACCCCAGTCCCAAAGGTATCACATCCTAGTGAGCTGAATGTCTTCTGGCCTGTCGCTCTGACGTCACATGTGATGAAGAAACATGGAGCAGCTGCTGCTTCACCACCTGAGGCCACAAGTCCACCATGCCCTCGACCCACTGCAGTTTGCATACCAGGAGAAGGTGGGAACGGAGGATGCCATCATCTATATGCTACACCGATCCCTCTCCCACTTGGACAAAGGCAGTGGTGCTGTAAGAATTATGATTCTGGACTTCTCTAGCGCCTTCAACACCATCCAACCTCTGCTCCTTAGGGACAAGCTGACAGAGATGGGAGTAGATTCATACCTGGTGGCATGGATCGTGGACTCTCTTACAGACAGACCTCAGTATGTGCGTCTCGGGAACTGCAGGTCTGACATTGTGGTCAGCAACACTGGAGCGCTGCAGGGGACTGTACTTTCTCTGATCCTGTTCAGCCTATATACATTGGACTTCCAATACAACTCAGAGTTTTGCCACGTGCAAAAGTTCCCTGATGACACTGCTATCATAGGCTGCATCAGGAGTGGGCAGGAGGAAGAGTATAGGAACCTAATCAAGGACTTTGTTAAATGGTGCGACATACTGTAAACCACCTACAACTGAACACCAGCAAAACCAAGGAGCTGGTGGTGGATTTTAGGAGGCCCAGGCCCCTCATGGACCCCGTGATCATCAGAGGTGACTGTGTGCAGAGGGTGCAGACCTATAAATATCTGGCAGTGCAGCTGGACAATAAATTGAACTGGACTGCCAATACTGATGCTCTGTACAAGAGAGGACAGAGCCGACTATACTTCCTTAGAAAGCTGGTGTCTTTCAACATCTGCAATAAGATGCTGCAGATGTTCTATCAGACGGTTGTGGTGAGCACCCTCTTCTACGCGGTGGTGTGCTGGGGAAGCAGCATAAAGAAGAGGGACACCTCATGCTTGGACAAACTGGTGAGGAAGGCTGGCTCTATTGTAGGCACGGAGCTGGACAGTTTGACATCTGTGGCAGAGCAGGCTCCTGCCAATCATGGAGAATCCACTGCATCCACTGAGAAGTATCATCTCCAGACAGAGGAGCAGCTTCAGCAACAGACTGAGGAGATCATTCCTCCCCCACACTATGCGACTCTTCAATTCCACCTGGGAGGGTAAACGTTAACATTATACAAAGTTATTGTCCGTTATGCCTACATTTTTATCACTCTTTAACTTAATATTGTTTTTTATCAGTATGCTGCTGCTGGAGTATGTGAATTTCCCCTTGGGATTAATAAAGTATCTATCTATCAATATCTGTATTCACAAAACATTCCACTGCACTACTCACCCCTTGCACAGCAGGGTATATTATACTAAATTCCTTGCAAAGCAACCTAGATATATCTGTTACAACAAAAACGCCAAGTGAAAATTGCATTAACCTAAAAAAAAGAAGGTTACTTTTAGGAACTAAGTTTCTTTTTAAGACTTGTTATATTAGAAAAAATACAATATCAGTGCCTGCCTGAAATTAAGCATTCAGAAATAAAATTACAGCTACATCATGAAGCTTGTTAGGAGAGTAGATTAAATACATCTAGAAGAATTAAAATCAGTTTCTGATCATTAAAGTGAAAATCAGCTGTATAAAAATTGTTTTACTGAAAACTATTTATATGTACTGTTTGGCCATGTGTGATAAATATGATATTTTCCAAAGACTGATAACCAGTGAGAACAGATGAATGTAACCAGGCTGTCTGTCACTCTGTGATGCTGTCAGGCACTGAATATGTTTCCACTAACAAGTAGATACAACATATTCTCTCTCTCACTCTATCCCACTTTTCAACAGATTTACTTCCCCCAACAAATTCTTCTAATCAATTTACCTATTTTTTATATTAATAAATACTATTTTTACGAAGTGCTATATATAATTAACACCTCCTCAAAGTGTTTTATATGTAAAGGGCAACATTTGAAGAAACACAACATTCTTTCATGTGGAGTACAATAAGTTAAAGGTACTTGGTCTGGGTCAGTCAATGAGTGTAGTGGAGTAACTCCCTAAATGACTGAAAAGTTAAAAGAATAGAACAAGACATTTTAGCAATTTGCCTCCGATACCATTTGTAAGGTTCATATTGTGCTACTGAAGTCTTACAAAACAAACAAAAGGCAACAAAAAACTTTTTCAAATTATATTGTACTTTTTATATTGCAGGAACATCTCACACATGACCAAAAATCATGACTATGAGGGATACATGGCCAACATTTCTAGCATGTTTATCTGTAGTGCGTGTTGGGCCAAAATGGTCAGATGCTCTGCTTAATGTGAGAAATGACTTTATGTTATTCATTTTATGATTGTCACTTAACGTGATTCTGAAGAGTAGTGAGACACCGTGAGTTCTAACAGATTGAAGAAGTAATGGTCCTTATTTGAGTTTGCCATTATCATTTTCATGATAAATGCAATAGGTTAACCAACTGTGGAACAGTGGGTATATGAAGCAAAGGATGTGAAGTAATAATGAATTGTAATGAAAGGTCTTTGGACCTTTGCATGAGTCAAGTTAGGCTCATCTCTGTATCAAGGAACCCACAACGCAGTGGATTTTTATGGCCACACATTCATTTGCACAGCTGTGTTAATATGAATGTAAAATGTTAAAAAGACAAACGAGTGTTTCTTGTCAGGCAAATAGACCTTAACAGAATATGTATAAAGCATTCATCCCATAAAGTTTATAGCGGAATTTCAGAAGTGGTGTTCCCATAGTCAGACAAAACCCTCTCTTGAAAATAAATTTGGTATGAATTAAAAATTTGCAGATTTCTATCATTTTACACATTAAGACACTGATAGAAAGAGTGAGAAACAGCTCATCATTTGCTGTTTGTAATCCATGATTCAATGACATCCAGTTCCACATTAGTGTTTGTTGCAACTTGGGGTGACTAACATTTTTAATGCCTGCTACACAGGTTCTAGTAACTGATAAATTTAAAAACAGAGATAATATCCTGATTTTCCATTTTTTGACAATTTCATTATGACAGCATATGGCCTGGACCTGAAACTGTGTCTGCTGTTATATGCTGTTAGTGGGTTAGTAGTGGTACCTTTCAGACTCTAGCCTCTTAATCAGATCATTAACTGTAGCTACAAAACAGAGTAAAACCTGTCCATTGCTTCAGAGCAAAGCACAGATATAAAAATAAACTTAATGTCTATTTTTTTACATTATGAAATTAGTCAGTGCCATCATCAGTTTACTACTGTAGGAATCCAGTTCTCATACAGTCTAACTTGTAGATGCAATAAAATGTCTTATACTATTTGTAGTAAAGCCACAATTTTTGCATCTATGTATAATGAAGTATTATTAAACTGTCATCTACTTTACATAAAAATCACATAAATTGTCCAGCATTAGTGCTAAACTCAGATTCTTTTTCTTGGGCTGCTCCTCTCAGTTACTGCAGGAGTGGAACCATTTCCAAAGGCACGTATTCTCATTTTTGACTCTATAATATAAATGTGGATGTAAGTTTTGCACTACTAATAAATGGGGAAAAAAACTTAATAGTGAAGGGCTCATTTAGGAAAAAAAGCACAAAATTAAAGGCAAGTGAGTGAAGAGTCTGTAACAAACAGCACAATCACATCACTGAAGTAGAGTACCTGTTGTCATTCATAAAGCAAATAGATGAAGATAACCAAACTTATTAAGATACTAGTATAATGCATTAATTGGAACAGGGACTCTGTAGTCTTTTGCTTTTGTAAGTGGTCTTCTATATAACTACATTAGGATAACCACTTCCAGTCAGAACCAGATTAACATTCTACCAACAGATTGCTTATTCTGTTGCATATTTGTATACTCAAATATTATTATCTGAAATGGGCCTAAGGTTACTGCCCCAGTATAAAATGAGTCCATGGGTACCAATATCAATTTGGGTATCATTTAGTTCATAACCAAGCACGTGCCAGCAAAATTATAAGGTACAGACAGATATAACAGTAGTGAAAAACCAATCATTTTTAAAACAAATGCAGTCTTTCACTGTAATATTGGTGTGCATTTCTTCATACATACAGAGTTTTAGTAGGCTCTCACACATTATAAGAAAAACAAGAAAATAAATAAAGCTTATTAAAATATCAACCACCGACTCTTTATACTTGCAAATGACAGAAATCCACATCTGCACTTTCCTCATGTAGCCACACACCACCAAATCCACTGTCGTTCTAGCAGGTTCGCCACTGATATGGAAGGAACGGGAACAGAAAAAAAAACAAAAAAAAACAAAACTATTTCCTACATATCTCTAAAAATCATGTTACTCATTTCACATAATCCACATGTCAGGTCCTCCAGTTATATACTCACAACACAAAAAAATGCATGTTTTTAAAGGAATTTGTTAAGGAAATACCTCCAGGAAATTAAAGCAATCCACAAATAAGTAGTTCTTTCATACAGGATCATGTTCTTGGAGAAAGGGCTTTCACTAGTGAATTGGGGGAAAGACAAGTTTATTTTCTGATACAGAAGTAAAAATGTTCTGTTCTTTTAACTATGCTTTCATCAGGATCTTAATATTATTCAGGTGTGGAATTGGGTCTATGTGATGCACATAAGTCTTTCTTTTTTTTTTTTTTTTTTTTTATAAGTCTTTCTTTTTCTTTGCAAAGATAATGATTGACATTTTGTATCATTTTTTGCTCCCTAATTTAAATTTCCCTCTGCGTTGTTAAGTTTTATCATTGCGTTTTTAAACTTTTGTTTATGTACCTGTTGTGCTAAAATCCTACTGGCTATAATGATATACATAATGATTGTTATATGATTTAAAGATGAGCTGTTTCTTTAGCTTTCAAAAAATTAAATTCTGATTACAGAGCCAAACCTTTTCTATAGAATACCGAATTTGGGATATAACATATTCCTGAACAATTACATAAGTCTCAGCCATGATATTTTTTTAGTCTGCAGTTTATTCCTATGTGAAACAAACATGATAATTTATCCTCTTAAAATGCCATCCGTATTTCTCAGGAGTGTTCCTGTAGAACTCCAATGCAAAACATTGGTCTCTAAGGAAATATCTTTTTGTGTGGAGATGAATTTTATCCTTATTGGCTAACATTAATGGATCAAAATGCCAGTTGGGAGATGGATTTGTTGGCATAGTCAGCTCATAATAAAAGGAGCACAGTTAGAGATAGTAATTATTTTGTAATTTCAACATTAAAGAGGGGAGTAAGTTACTGTATGATAAAAAAACAACTATAAGGTATTGATGAAAAGAAACAATGTCTTGAATTTGAAAATCTTGAAGTCTTGAATTTGAAAAAAAAAAAGGGTCAGAAAGATTGTGATGCCTAATAAACTGTGCAAATACCTGTTCTAGTTTTAGATATTATAGCTGTAATTGTTTAGGACTCAAGTCTGAATTTAAAAAAACAATTCATCCATCATATAGTTCATACTGTGAACCAAGGCACGTTTCTTAAGCATAAACTCTGCCTCATCCATGTTCGTAATGTGAATATCAGTTAGAATTGATTTAAATTCTTATACTTTTTGCACTACCGCCTCATCCTTCAGAGTTTTACACTACTTCAGTGGCTACAAACGGAATTATTTTGCAAATTACGTTTTCTTGTAATTTAAATGAAAAATTGACCAGTCAATTCTCTTTTCAACCAAAAAAGGGTCCTTATTTAAAACTCTTTACTTTTAATGATGCAAAATGTGAGAGCACATTTTCCCTTTTAAGACTGTCACTAAGACCTTTAGTATTCCAGCACTCAAACTTTGATTTATCAGAATTATCCTGACTGTGTTCTAAGCAACACTTTTTATATTAGATGAAAAATGTTTTACATTTTAGTTTTATCAACAATTTTACCATTCCTGTGCCTTGGAACATGTAAAACAAATCAATAAAGTGGGGAATAACAGAGTGGAGAAAAAAAGAAAAATTAAAAATAAACAGATATCAAGAGTCAAAATCTGCACGATTATGTGCTGCTACGTCTCTTCCTGGAAAACAGCTCTCAACAGTAGCTATTTTTTAGGAATATTTCATCAAAGATACAGCTTGCCAATTCATCATTCTAAGTAAGTCACCTCACTCACATCCTCTACAGGAAACTGTTTAGTCCATTTTAAAAGGTATTTCAATTACCCTTTCAAATTATCCACCAAAGCCTTTCTGCGGACAGCCTTTGTTAAAAGCATCTCATATAGGTCCATTTTAAACTACACGTTTCAGAGTCTGATGTGCCAATAGAGAACATGAATAGCAGCAACATGTTTTGTATATAAGCATTTTGTTTTAGTCTTCATTTCACATGCATGTGTTGCATGATAATGATGTGCTTTGCATTTGTCACACATGACATAATCATTGAACATGGATTATGGAAGTAAAAATTTTGAAAGAAAATTAGGGATAGACATGCCATAAAGTCAATTATAAGAGTCTGTTTTAAATAAAAAAGGAATTTTTTACTTTTTTGCATTGATTCTTTTTTGTTTCTCGACTCTTCTTGCTACACATTCTAACATCATGTTTGTTTTGTTGCTTTGGATCTATATATGAACTAGACATCAGGCTGTCTGATGACAAGCATAAACGAAAGACATTTTGTGCAATTCTATCTCCGCATTCCTAAAATAATTTGAACAAAATGAAACAAGAACAAGATATATATATATTTTTAAAATATTCCTTTCAAGACCTGACGCTATGATTCACTCTTTACATTTTTTGATCTACTGTAGACACTACCGGTTTCACCAAAATGTTACAATTTAATGGGTTGATTCTTCCCATCAATTTATGTTGTTCGGAGCAGAATGTGTGATTCAGAAGTAAAATTTGAAAAGGGAGCATCTTGGTAGAAACCTTGTCTCTTCTTTAGGTTATCTCCTTTTTTGCAACTAAGTGGAGGAAAAAAAACTGAAGGAGGTAAAAGCCAAGAAGTGCTAGATGTAAAAAGAGGTTAGTCCTTGACATTGTCTGTGACCTTCATCAAATCACTTAATGTTGATTGTGTTTCATTTTTTCTGAATAATAAAAATGCAGCTATAATTTACTTGATACAACTGTAGCTCTTAATGTGCAGATCGCCTAACCTCTTGACCTTTTAAAGCTCTTAGTGAGAGACTGTATGGAACAAACATTGATTGTATTTTTATATTCAGCAAACTGCTCAGATTTAGCCTCTCATGGGTACTTGCGCAAAGATGAATCCTTTGCAAGAAGTAATCTCCACCTGAACCCTTTTTCAAAAATAATTGCTTATTTATACTTAAACTGATATTAACAATACCAAAAATTATTAACATGAAATAAGGAATAAGAAACAATTTTTAAAAAATGGGAAACTTAATAAACTTTTATAAGAAAAAAAAAACATTTAAATGCCAAAATGACAATCAAATGGTCAAAACAAACACTAAATCAAATTTTTAATAATAAAACAAAAAACAAACAATAGTTTATAACAAAAATACATTTCCCAATCACAAAACATACAAAAATCCTGAAAAATAAACCAAAAAGATATTCTGTTGGAAAATCTAGGTGAAGATGCACAATCAATGCCCCAGCAAAACAAGACCAATCCTTTTATTGAAGCACAACTGATAGTGGCTAAAGGTCTTGCTCCCCTTGGCTCCATTCTAAAAGAACTATGGGGGAAACAAGTGTTGTTAGAGGAAGAAACCAAAATGGAGCTCCAACAAGAATATGGCAAGTGTCATATCTGAAAAACAAATTAATAGCTATTTTCTTCTAATGATGAATTTATAAAAATATTTATTTAATGGTTGTCATATAGCAAACAAAAAACAATTATTTGAATTGGATGGATATAACATTCTCTAACCTGACAAATTTCTGGCCCAGCACTACTAGCCACAACACAGGAAACAAGCCTGGCCAGTTTATTGCTGGGCCAACTCACATAGACGCCCAAAGCTCACACTCAAACAGAAGCCATTGTAGAGTCTCCAGTAAATCTAACCTGAATGCCTTACAGGATTAGGGAGAAGAACTGTGGCACACATCAGTCAGATAAAGACTGGTATGGAGTTCAAACACAGCATATTATATCAATAAGGCAGCAGCTCTAACTACTGCACCAGCATGAAGGTCAAGTCAGGTTGGGGAGCATGCCATAATACAGCGCATTACAACACCCAAAACATGACAGAACAGCTCAGGAGCCTGGTTGGCAACCACCAAGACAAACACATGGTCCAATCCCACCTCCTGGAAATGACCATCTATCTGATGCAGCCAGGTGTTAAGTGGGCATCCTCTTGGCCTAGTCCAGCCACTTGGGTCTTCAACAATAAGGATCCTGCAAGCTGGATCACCCTCAGGGAATTGCACCACATGGCCATAGCACCACAACTGACGCTCCCTCACAATGCAGGTAATGTGTCTCATTTGGGACTCCATGAGCAACCGCTAGTTAGACACAAAGTCAAACTAGCGGTACCAAAGGATTTCCTGTACAGACACAGTAGAAAAGGAGTCCAGTCTTCGTCTCAGGTCATTGGATAGCATTCATGTCTTGCAACCATACAGCAAAGCGAGAAACACCAGGGACCTTATGTATAAACGGTGTGTACGCACAAAAATGTTGCGTAAGAACATTTCAAAGTTCAAATTGCTTTGTATAAAACCTAAACTTCGTGTAAAGCCACGCACATTTCCACTGTAGCTAATACCCTGTCGTACGCAAGTTCTGCGCTCGGTTTTGCAGACTGGCGGCACCCAGCGTCAAAGCAGTGCCACTGTTCCTGTGTGATTATCATTTCTTTTTCAGATCCGCATCCCTGACGCGGCCTTATAAATACATTGAAATTAACCACATATTGTTTATTAGTTTAATGCATCTGATTGTAATAAACCTGTAACAATACAATGGTCTACAGAATGGTCAAACTATTCTAAATACAATAGCTGCTTTAGCGTTATTACTCTCACTGCACCACCTTCTTCTTTCAGTTGCTCCCGTTAGGGGTTGCCACAGAGGATCATCTTTTTCCATATTACTCTCACTGCACCACTCGGAGTATTTATATCACTGTATCTGAGTGGGGAATCACAGCAGCTGATCAGAAAGAGAATTATCGGGATACAGCATCAAGCACACGCTGCCTCAGCCATGCTGTCTATTGAACTGCACTCATACAGCAAATGCTTCAGAGCCTTTCCTCGCGGTTCAGAAACAATTTCATCCCAAGAACTAAAAACGCACTCAGTCTATCAAGTGTTCCTTGTAGAACTGTTTGTACTTATAAGTACAATCACCTCACAGTAAACTTGTGATACAGTTATAATATTGCATAACATGAGCCACTTTATAAAGCGTTACATATGATGACAATATCATTTTTAAGATGAAATGCAGCAAAATATGTTTATTATACAGATAAAACTTTTAACTTCATTTAAATAATCTACATTGTTAAACATGTGAGGACACGGTGCCGCAGTGCTAGCGAGCCACTGGCGCTCCGTTCACCTATTGTTCCTGCTTCGCACGGTATATTTGCGGGGGTTGGCGCAACACTGGATGGATAGATGGATAAAATAATTAAACACGTACTATGAAGATATTTCTATGTTCCTTAAAAGTTTTGAAGAATTGGCGTTCTAAACTTACAGATGGCTTAATGTCTATTACAGAGCTGATTGTATGGCGATTGGGTACTTGGAGAAAGAAAAGTAAGGACAGGAATTTGAGGTTAGTACGTTTGAAAGAGAAAGTACTGCTACAATAAAGTATTTCATCGAAGGTCGCGCATGGCGCAGGAAGCATCTTGCGTGAGACATGAACAATCACTGCGCCACCGTGCTCCCATGTTTAATAACATGCTTTAACTCCTATCATCATGAAAATATCATGTATACATCTCAGTATTTTAGTTATTCAAAGAGCTGTAAAATCACGAATGTAATGGATTCTGTGTCCTGTCAGAGGAAGAGAAAGTCTGGAAGCACATAGTGATTCACACACATAGAAGATCAAATACAAAACAAAGCATTTAACGTGCTACTTTAGTTACGATGGGATTTGAGAAACTAGTAAATTAAACAATTTTAAGTTTAAGTTTATGATGTTCTACTTTAAAGACAAAAAAAACTACGTGATTAAAGTGTAAATTTTGAGCTAAAGTTGACATTTCGTGCTTTGCCCCCCCCCCCCCACTATGTGCCTTTTTTTTTTCCCTCTGTACCCTAATAAGCTTTCATATGACACTCAGACGGTGGGCTACACCTTGCCTTATCACGGCGACTTTGATATCTGACAACTTCTTTTTTATTTCGGGCACTGTGCGACTTTGTGAACTTGAGCTTTCGAGTTTCTCCGACGCACTATGTAACTCGATCAACTTCCTTTTGTTGTTTATATCACTGTTTAAACCAACAAATACAGTGGAACCTCGGTTCACAACCATAATCCGTTCCAAAACTCTGGTCATAAACCGAGTTGGTCGTGAACCGAAGCAATTTCCCCCATAGGATTGTATGTAAATATTATTAATCCATTCTAAACCGTACGAACTGTATGTAAATATATTTTTTTAAAGATTAAGCACAAATATAGTTAATTACACCATAGAATTCACAGTGTAGTAGTAAACTAATGTAAAAACGTTGCATAACACTGACACAAAACACCCAGGCTCCCTGCTCAGCTGTAGGAGCAGGCTCGCGCTCTCTCTCTCTCTCTCTCTCTCTCTCTCTCTTAGCAGCACGCACCCTCCCCCTCTCTCTCAGCAGCACGCGCTCGCTCGCTCACTCTCTCTCAGCAGCACGCATGCGCTCTCTCTCTCTCACGCGCAGGCAGGCAGGCACGTCTGACCGAGAACAATGCAATACGTGCGGAAATCATCGGCGCGCACAAACCGAAAGGGAAACTGGCTTGTTTGTATACCGACTGTGTGGTCGTGAACCGAGGCAAAAGTTTGGCAAACTTTTTGGTCGTGAACCGAGTTGTACGTGTACCGAGACGTTCGTGAACCGAGGTTCAACTGTAGTACGATTTTCCTTGCCTCAACTTGGTATTCGCTGAAATTCTATTTGCCCTCGTGCTTTTGTCATTGCCTTTTCACAGAACACTGAGCTTAAAGGCTATTTATATTGATTTGCATATTTAAAGAGGCGTAATTCTGGGAGGAGTTGGGGTCGGGCAGCAGGCGTATGCACGTGCATTACTTTTCACACTGATCGGGATTTGTGTAGTGGAAAAACATGTAAGTTGGCAAACGCACAGATTTATGCATCTGGATTTTTCTGTGTATACGCACATTCCCACCTTTGTGCTTACGCCACGTTACAGTGTGAGTTCTACGCACAGCGTTATACATGAGGCCCCAGGACTCTAAAGACTTGGACCTTTTGCAAAGATGTTGGGAATGCCACACACCCCCTTCCAGCAACCTCATGACCCCCCCCCATGCTCTCCCAATCCGTCTACTGACTTAAAAGCAAGAGTCACCAGAGAAATGAATGTTGTTGGCAAGGTAAGTAAACATCTTAACACAGTCAACATTCTCTCCACTGACAGACACCCTGCCGACAGTTGTGCCCAAGATTTCATTAAAGGCCTGGATCTTGCGGTGATGGCACGACCGTACAACCACTACAAAATAGGTTATCACTGAAAAATGCAAATATAAAATTATACCTAATTGCAATAGTACAATAACAATTTTGAATCTCCATTTGGTGACCTGCTCACTCCTGGCATAGCGCATTTCAGCAGTAACACTGTGTATGTACAATTAGCAGCACTGTGTTAGACAAACATGGTTTACAAAGAGGACTTCTTTGTGACATACGATCTGTATCAAATTACATTTTAAGGATAAAAATGTCATCACAACAATAATGACTTCAATGGAGTTTAAAAAACCTCTTTAACCTCCTTAGCGTTAGACCCGGGCATCATTCGGGCTGTAAAAACAGTGCTAAAAGCGTTAGTCCTGAGCATCACTCAAGCAACGGTATAGGCATGTCTGGCATAAGCAAAAGTCCCAAGTGTTACCCAGACAACAGTGGAGACATCTGCAAGCAATCACGCTACTGTTGTCCCGATTGTGATGTTGGATTGCGTATTTCACCGTACCGCACAAACACATTTTGACAGTATATATGGTATTAGCATTATTTTTTTATTATTATTCATTATTTGTATTATACTTTCTACACTTCTGACTTTGTACTTTTAGTGTTTTGCACATTTTACAGTACAAAGATGAATTAATAAATGTCATTTTTCATGCCAAAAAGTGCAACGCTTTTTACATGTTCTTTGGAGAAAAAAATGTAATGCTAAGGAGGTTAACAATATTAACTGTGCATAGCAGATATCATGAACATGCTGAAACACTGAGGAAACAGTAAAGATGGGCTGAATAAAACACAAACCCTGCAGATCATGGATGCTGACTGTGACAAAAATACCAAGTCAAAAATATGTGAAGCTTTTAGAAATGGGAATAGAAGTTGGTAAATGGAGGAGATATTTTTTATAAACAATCAGTTTCATACCTTAACAGATCTAGAATATTTTGACTGCCCAGGTAAAGGACTCTAAAGACATGTGTAATGCCACTAAAAGTGCCTGCTGACACTTTAGTATGCAAGCAATGGTATGTGCAATCTTGCTCTGATGTAGAAGGGAGCTGAGTTTACCTCTGTTACAGCGCGTCTATGTGAAAACAGCAGTATCAGATGCGGGGGTGGGGTGTGTTTGGGCTCGTGAACACGGCTGAGATAATAAAACTGACTAAAAAAAACCAAAAAAAAAAAAAACCAAAGCTAACCTTTGCAAGTATCATAAATTACACCAGCTGTTACAGACTGAAATCAGATGTATGTTTTTATTCTAAAATAGTAAGACTAAGAGCAGTTTACTTCTCAAAATGGAGTGATGCAGGATCGAACTCACGACCTTTTGATTCCCAGTCAGCAGCTGATTGTATTGCGCTACGGAGGCAGTCATAATAAATGGGTGTCAATGTCGCTTGTTAAGGCGGCTTTTTATTTCTGCAGTTATATTTTTGAATAAAAGCGCAATTGTTGTGTTAGATTTGTAGCTTTTGTGAAAGTATTTGTTTGATACTTCAGGCTTCATACATTATATAGTTTATGCCTACATTTTGTCATCTACTAGTAGAATATAAAAAACGTTTCTGTTTTAACAATGTGTTTACACAGATTACTGTAGAAACGGAACAGACATGAAATGCGTGTGTTCCAAACAACGATCTATTATTTCCAGTCTAAAACTCCACTTCACTCCCAGAAAATCAATCAAGGCATGAGCTGGGAGAAGTTTGTGCACGTTCTAAGTCGGTGGGGGGATGGAATAGCTGGCTACTGATTTTTATCAGCACATTTAGATGACAAAAGACGTTGGTGGAGAGCTGTGAACGATTTTAAGAAGCGATTTAAGGTGGGACGGATTTACAAGTTTTTTCGTAGGCTCTGGTAATTCTAGTGTTAAGAGTCCTTTACCTGGGCTGCCAAAATATTCTTTAGAGTCCTGGTGCTTCCTGTCTTACTATATGGTTATGAGACATGGACGCTATCCAGTGACCTGAGATGAAGACTGGACTCCTTTGGTACTGTGTCTCTTCGGAAAATCCTTGGGTACCGTTGGTTTGACTTTGTGTCAAATGAGCGATTGCTCATGGAGTCCCGAATGAGGCACATTACCTGCACTGTGAGGGAGCGTCAGTTACGGCACTACGACCATGTGGTGCATTTCCCCGAGGGAGATCCGGCTCATAAGATCTTCATTTTTGGGGACCCAAGTAGCTGGACCAGGCCAAGGGGTCGCCCACGTAACACCTGGCTGCAGCAGATACAGGGTCATTTCCGGAGGGTAGGACTGGACCGCGTGTCTGCCTGGATGGTTGCCAACCAGGATCCCGAGCTGTTTCAACGTGTAGTGGGTGCGGCAATGCACTGTACCAGTGCATGCTCCCCAACTTGACTTGACTTAACCAGGTAAAGGAGAACACCTTACACTATACATTGAAAAAAATTCTCTCCAGAGTTACATATAAAAATAAAAGTCTATGTTACCAATGGTATGGTACCTACTCATAAGAGAATGAAATAAGCTTGCATACAAAGCTCTGTATCACAGTCATTAAATGAGGCACAATCAAATTTAAAAAAAACTATGTTTTGACAGCAAACTACTCATAGAACATTTTTTGTTTTAAAATATTTAAAAGATAATGAAACTCCTACAGTGTATACACTGGAGGATTTAGCACAGTGGCAAAAATGAAGTGCCTATAACCAGAGAAGACAAGTAAAACAATGCAATAAAAATTAAAGAGGCAACAGAGCCAGCATTATAAATACAGTAATAATACGTTTGATAACTGATTAATAAGAAAAACAAATAATGACATTTTAAAATTGAGCAAAGTGAGAATCAAAAAACAGAATAGGAAATGTGCTGAAGGAAAGGTGGATGAATGTTATTTATCAAGGATTTATCATTGTAATTGCTTTAATGTGGACCATAGGCTTATAATCTGAGAATTTAAGGCTGGTAAACAGAAAGTATATTATGAAGTGCATATTCTGATAAATACTTCATCTAACAAACTGAAACTTTGCTAAGAAGTGACAAAGTTATCCTTTTATTTCTGCCTCTGCCTATGAAATGGATCCAACGCTTCCTCTTGATGATCACTGTGTGAATACAAAAAGCTATAGACAGTAAGTAAGTGTGTTTCAGATACAACAGCTACACCTATATAATGATGTTGATGATAAAGTACAGCACATTTTCCACTGATAAAAAAAATAAATCAGGTCCCAAGCTTTCCAAAAAATAATTTTGAGATTAGGAATTTTCAATATAAATAATGAATAAAGAAGAAAGTACTGAATTAAAGTATGGATCGATGAGCAAACCAGTGGTTTCAAAAATGCAGTCGAGTTAAATGGAGCATTAAATGACTCTGGATTTTACTCAGTCTCTCAACAAGCCTTGCATAGCCCTTGAAAATGAAAAAAAAAAACAAATTTATAACCAAAGTAAGGTAATATAAGACATGGGAGTATCCAACCCTTCCAAGAGCCCTTTCTAATGCAGAGGACTGTCAGAAATTGAACATAATTGTAATGAGACAGAGTACTTGCTTTAGTAACCTGGATAAAAATCAACATTTGGTGGTCTTGGAAGATGCTGTGGAATCCATAAAGCTCCATACCTTTCACCCAAAAAAATGAAAAATGCTACCCTACCAACAACAAATACCATGTTCATAAAAATATTCAGAAATAAAAATATTAGCAAATGTGGGAGCAAAACAACATTTTTAAAGATATAAAATATTATACCTTTAAAAATCTATCTACCACCACTAGATTAATAGTAAAACTCTTACAGGGAGGTAAATCCATTATAAAATCAATCCAAATGTGTTGACATGGTTTCTCAGGAAAAGGAAATAGAAGAAACAACTCTGCTGGAAAACAGTTAATAGTTTTACACAATTAGATTTTCCAAACTCTTACATATTCTTTAACATCTTTGTCCAAGTTTTTAACCAAAAAATGCAGTGTAATAAATTATTTTGGTTTTAGAATTTCTATATGATCTGCTATTTTCAAGGCATGATCCAAAAGCAAAAATTATGATTTAACTTAATTAAAATTCATCAGCTCCAAACACTATACATCTGTCATTCAAATTTCCAGATTAGTAAAGTTCCCCAAGCTTTTTCACAGTTTCATCAAAACATATAGCTGGATATACTTTTGTCACACAAAGGGACCTCTGCCTTTACTGGCAAATTAGGTTTAGGTTCACTTTCATCTCCACTGTTTTCAAATTACAGAGGTAAAGGATCTGTCAATATTTTCATCCACAGAGCAAAAATATTAGAAATTGAAAGAATTATATCTACTAAAGAACAAGACTAATCTTGACTGTCCAGAATTGAAATGATTGGCTGTGTTTAAATAAGTAAGGTTTTAATTATCAGAATAAATGCTAAATAGTGCTTTAGTGCCCTTTAGACAGTGTCTTCATTTATCCAAGACTTACTTGATTCATAGTAATTCTCTGTTTTTACATCATGACAAGGAGTAAGGTGGACAGGCAACTGTACTGTAAACAAGTTTGTATGTTTCCTACGATGGACTGGTGTCCTGTCCAGGGTGTTTTCTGCCTTTATCCCAATGGTGCTGGGATAAACTCCAGTCCCCAAAACTGGTTTTGAAAATATATGCATGCATGTACGTAAGCATTATTCTTTTAACCTTCAAGGTGGTGTAGCATGGGCTTGGAATTATCTGTAATGTGATTAAGCCAGAGTCAGAACTTGGATTGATGAGAAATTACTGAATCTGCTTTGCGGTGTTAAGCCCGAGTAATTCACAGCACGATATTCTGCTCCTGTCTAATGGATAAAATAACATTAGGCTGCAAAAATAATTCATGAATATTTCTATGCATTTTGCAACTTCATGGTAACTACTCAATGCTTATGACTGGGGTGGAGCCTTCCACTAAAACACAATGCCATGTAAACTAGAAGCTGTAAAACCAGTTTTAGAGCAAACTGAAACCAAATCATTAGTTGAATCAAGTGATAGCGATGACAACGTGAACTGATTATTATCAGACACTGACTGGTGGTTAAATTACCAATTGTGCTACTTTATGTAGCACGATTAATTGTAGACAAACACATTGTTATGTGCAAAATTCAATAATGAACTCAAAAGCAGTGTAATGCATGTATTTGGTTTGCAAATACTTTAAACAAATAAGGTGCTTTTTAACAGCAGTATTCCCTTTACATAGTAGCAGTTAAAATATTTCTTGTAAATCTCAACTTAAACATAAATGTAATCAAATCAAATATAAAACCAAAGCTATTTGCCACTGCCAGGGCATTAACGTTTTATCTAGTTTGTTAAAGAAAAACAAGTTACCCTCAGAGTCCAGAGCCAGGATCACAACATCATAACAGGCACCTTCCGAGCAACAGCAAGTTAACATTTATAAATCTGTTTTCTCTTTTATCTGAACAGATAACAGCAGAAACATTTTCTTTTATCAGGGAGCAGCATAAACAGTTTATGTTCAGTAGCAACTCTTTGAGAGCTAATATTTTTTTCCAAAAATCTCAGTTTTCTGAAAGCACACAAAGCAATGGTTTCACAAATAAATCAACATAAAATGTCTGTTGTTGCCTGTTGTGCCTGCTGTCAGTACCTGTCTGCAGTTTGCGGCGGCAGCAGCTGCGCAGAGGGCGGCTCAACGGCCAGCAGGAATGCACGGTGGGCTAGCTGCCTGGCTGTCTTTGTGAGACAGTTAAGTGGGGGTTGCAGTTGCAGTAAGATGCAATATGGTTTGTAGCTCCTGTCATCGTGTCTGTCCTCCCAGGCGAACGTTGCCATGGGTGAATCAGCTACAAGAACATGTTCAGCACCATGATCAGCTGATGCCATTTTCGTTTTCAATGTACATCTTCAGATCACTTGCATCAAAATTGGAGTCCCACAAATCAGAGTCCGATTCAGCGATAATACAAAAAAAGCCATCCATGGATTATTTTGCTTTGAGCATTCACTTTGGTATCTCTCCACATGCCATTTTAGAAGCTGTTTGCTCTTTGCTACTCATGCACACACAGGGAATTGAGGTCAAATCAACAAAGCTAACTTTCCTTCTAGTAAAGTGTATCGAAAAGCACTATAACAAGAAGATCACTGATCTCTATCGATCGCTAGCGAGACTGAGGCTTTCAAAATAGTAATAATAATAAAAACAAAAATTGCGTTAACACACGATAAAATAATTGTCAATGTTAATTAATGCTTTAACGTGGTAATACACACACACACACACAATTTAACATTGCATTCTTAAACCCGCTTAATCAAATCAGGCATCATGAGGGCTGTAAAATATCTTAGCTGTATTGGTCACAAGACAGTAAACAGCCCTGTACATCCTGCATGCTGTATACAAAGATTATATTAAAAGTTCTACAGGCCTTAGAGTGTGTTTGACTCTAATATTCAGCCAGATATCAGAGGCCAGGTAACTAATATACAGTATACTTTGGGATGGCCAACAAATCATCTAAACCCCATTCAAGAGGTGCAATCATAAGTCATGAGCAATTGTTTTCTAATTACACCCACTTGAACAATACTATAAGAAGTCATATATATGGCTGTTCATAAAAAACCCACTGAGGAGTCAAGAAACCCAAGGCTGCCTCAAAATTCAGGGCTTCCTCAGGTTCAGAGGTAAAGGCCTCAGTATTTCTAAAGACTTAGTCCATCATTGCACACACTTAGTCACACTGGACCAGAGTTGCTAATAAAAATGATTTTGAATTATTTTGGAGGAAAGCAGCAATACTAGAACAAAACACAATAAATCAGATGGAGAATATCACAGAAGCCACCTCAACTAGGAGTCAGTCTAGAATCTAAGAGATAATCAGCAGCAATTTAACTCAATGTGCCTTTTACCAACTGCTGAACTGCAACAGCTCTTATATAAATCTTGCCTTATAAAAAACATTACTTCAACAAAAACTACATATTGCAATGTTTAACACACAGTTGGCTAAATCAGTGTTACTGTGTGTGGAGTTCAACAATTACAAATATAAATGTGCTTTGCTGATTTTTTTTTTTTTTGAAGCATCAGGAATGTACATACACCCACCCAACACATTAAATAAACTGACAGTCAATAACAGTTTTGAATTTTTGCAGTGTTACCCAACCCTTTTCACACTAATACAAGTAAAATGATCCTACAAATATTGCTATAAGTTCTGATTTTTTCAGACTATTTCAAGTTTATTTCCTATAAAAAATAAAACTAATGTGTTAAAATTTTAGGCAATATAGCAGTCTCAATATTTCAGCATTCTCTGATTGGCATTTTCTGATTTAAGAATAACCAGAGTTAGAATTAGAAAATGAACCATCCTGTAAATTTACAATAAGTGTGACTGAGAATGTGCTAATTTGTGAGAAATGGATTATATAGATCAAATCCAGATATAGCAAATACCGATGTAACAAAATTTTCAGAGTAACAAATATTTTTTGTTGGCCTGAAAAAATGTTCATACAACATCATGTTTAACAAATTTTGATTTAGAGAAATGTAAATTTCAGTATAACAAATTTTTTTCAGGCACCCCACTGGCGGTTCTGTCGTGTGCAGATACTATAATGTTCTGTATTCATACCTGTATTTCTATAAAAAAAATAATTAAAAAAAGTTACATCTAACATCTCATTTTCAAATAAAATACTGTTTGCAGTTTAAGTAGTACTTTTCTTTAGAATAGAATAGAAAGCATTTATTGTCATTGTACCAGTACAATGGAATTGTAAAAGCTAATCGTAAAATATGTTAACAGTTATACAGGTGTTGTTGAGCTTGGGTCTCCAAGTTTCCAAGGAATATACAAGTACTATTATTGCATAGAGAACGCAGATACAGTCTCAAGACTTAATTCAAAACAGGAGCTGTTACTTAAGCACTCAAGATAGGAGCAGCAACACAAGCAAGAATCCTGCATTACCTCACATCTTCAATTTAGAAGAACAGCAGAGGCTTGGAATCACTGCTGTGGCAGACCAGAAGAGTGCGAGGGAGAGCAGGTCAAAGCCCAGTGTTATATGTTCTAAACGTCTAGCAACAAGTATGTTACATTGTCAGACTGATCCTGCAGAGGACAACCAATTACTTGTTTGCCAGGTACAACAGAACAGCTACAGGGCTGTCTTTGTGCAACTGCCATTAGAGATGGCACATCATTGCCGACCCCATTCACAATAGTATATGTATTTTCTCCACATTCTTTAAAACAAAATTTCCATTATAACAAAATATTTTTATGGTCCCATGAACTTCATTACAATGGGATTCCACCTGTAGTAATAACAGAGGCATATGTTCTATGTTTCACTATTTCTGTGAGGTATTATAATATTAAACTTAAGGTTGTCAGCACATCAATAATATCATTATCTACTTATGATTGCTAAAATCCAGTAATGTGTAATAATTCATCATTAATCATGTAAAAGTGTGAATTTTTGTTACATTGACATTAGTTTCACATTTGCTTCTCTGGTTTCCGTCATGCAACATTATTCAGTTGTTCAAACCTTAAAACAAATAGTTGTCAAGGCACCACATCAACATTACTTCAATATAGCTTTCTCTGAATCATTTATTAATAATCTTACAAAGGGATTTTAGTTATCACGCAAAGCATAATTCTAAAAAAGCTCAGTAATGCAACAGAGATGCAGATTTTCTCTGGAAATTGCATCTGTTGGGCAAATATATCAAGCAGATAAATCTCAAATAATGGAAGAAAGGGAAAAATAATGTAATAGGAGAGGTATATAATTATTTTCTTAATATCAAACTAAATAAGCATTAATGTGTGTTTACACCATTAAACTGATATAATAAATCAAAATTTATCCATTAAAATTCTAAATCTGCTATTTGTAGGCCAGAGTGGCACACAGACTATACCCATGTCAGAAACACTGGATTCAAAAAAGGAACCAATTCCCTAATAGAAAGAAGCCCCATATCCATCCATCCACGCCAAAACCAAATTATGGCCATTTAATAACTTGATATGCACATCTTAGGGATTTGGGAAGAAACCAAAGCATGTGGACATAATGAAAACCATAAAAGGTCTGAACTAAGGTCCCTGCTGCTGTTTGGCTGTAGTGCTTTTAAGTACAACATTTTCTTATTGGCCAAGATACATATGTAAATAATTTTTAAAATTTGTTAAGACTATACAATTTTGTATTTAATTTTCAGGCTGAAATTGTTGTACAATTCTTTCCATTTTAATTAGATTTTATTAGTTAAAAACAAAAAAAAACTATTACATCGTAATAAATGCTTACTGTCATCTTTCAGCTGTATTAATTCATTATACTATCTTGCTTATTTGACAGGTTGGTCAGGCTGATTTCAATAACCTGTGGTTAATTAGAAGTGCTTCATTGAAAGTTCACTGTAGGCTTTATGCTGACATGCAGCAGAGCATTGTGAAACTGTAACTCATGGCTGCAGCAGAGCTACACAGGCACCATCTGTTGTGCAGTTCTTACTCACTGGAGGAAACAAGATGATCCAACAAAACATCTTCTACAAATGTAACACTTTATTTTCTGTACACAAAAATTAGTGAATGCTACAATATAAATAAAAGTTTATTTTTTGAAATACAAGACATTTAACTTTAAAGTAGATTTTACTTTAGGCCAAGAAAATATGATATCCAACAAGAAACAATACACTTTTACTTTGCTTTATCACTATCTCAGTGGGAATAATGTACATCCCTGTAAATCGTTGCAAAAGTACTAGGATACTGACGTTAAAATGGCAGTTGGCCCTAAATAGCCTACCTTGAACTGCTTAATTTGGAAATAAAATCACATCAGATGTGTAATCAATCAATCAATAATACACAAAATTGTTCATTTCTTTCATTTTATTTCTCTCCATTCATTCTTATTTTTATTGGTTTGAATTGATAAACACCTCTGCAAGAGTTCAACATTTAAATCTGACATTCCTCACATTTAACAAAAATTTAAAAAACTAAGTTTGAGTTTAAGTAAAAACAGTAAGACAAATCTATACAAAGCTTTATGTAATAAAAGGGGTTTCATTTTACAAGTAGGCATTTTGTTTATATTTTTTGTGCAGTAAGAGAAAGATAGATATTAAAATACCTGAAATCTGAAAACAACTTTTATCATATTTAAACATTAAGGTTATTTACAGTTTAGTGGATGTTTATAAAAATCCTAGAAAAGTTTATTTTTCATTTTGTGCATCCTTACTATTAGGGTTCTTTTAAAAACCAATACAACATTAAGCATTAGCACAAATAAAAATCCTGTCAGACCCACAGTATCCATCTAAAAGTTAGAAAGCAAGAGGCCATGGTGGCATGTGCAAAACATTTACTCCAATTTGTTGCAGCATGTTTAGAGTCTGAGCATTTGACTCCTCCATATTTTGCAGCTTGACTAAAAATAATTTGCAAAATTCTTTTCTTAGTGTTTTGTTGCATTTTTAGTACTCAGAACCTGCTCAGTCTTAAAAAAAACAACACATTATTTATAATGATAAAGAATATGATGGCTATTTTGTTTCCAGTTTTGCTCTGCAGTTTTTCATAATAGAATTACTCATTTATAAGTTAGGGGTGCAAAGAGCCCATGGCATCCTCCATCTGTCACAGTGTGGTCATAAGCCGGTCTTCATAGCTCTCACTTGGTACTGCTCCAGAGTTCTTGCGGTTCTGCTCCTGGATGTATCTGTAGCTCTCCTCACCGCTGTAGGAAGACTTGAGCACCATCTTCTCCTCATGGGAGAGTTGCCTATATCATGTGTACAGTCAGGAAGTTAGTCTCTGGAGTACTTCAGTTGAAAGTTGAAGCAGAAGTCTTAATGCCGGAGAAAGCAATACTGTTGTGTTACTGCAAAAGTGCATGCAAGTGGCAGAAAGCAGTATAGAGCCAAGAAAAGCATGTAAGACCCCATGCTATCAAGGTCTAGGTTATTGTTACTTTGGAATTAAAGAATAAGGAGGTCACGAACCACCTGTAATTGATGAAATACAGCTGAACAAATTGCACAGCACACAAATTAAAAAAAGAAACTACTTAATGATGAAAATGAATATATAAATCAGAATTTATTCTGCAAGGCCTGAGGTCTCCTCCAAGTTGATGTGATAAAATCTGGCTTTTGTTAGTTTATTTTAGTCTACCAGTCTTCAATCAGTACAATCATTTAACTATTTACATAGGGGTTAATGTTGAAGATGCTCCAGCAATGCTGAATTCATTTTCTCTGGGGAGAATTAATAGATCTGAAAAATTGCAAGTGCTGCCTTTAGAGCTTCATGAAGAAAGATAAATAGTGCTAGAAAAGCGTCATGATGATACTAAAAAACAAAGCAAACAAAACAAAGAAAGAGACTATCTGAAAAACTGGAGTAAGACATCCTCAGGATAAGAAACCTGTGTAATGAGATCTCTGGAGCAATAACCATGCTAAACTTTGGCTCTATGCAGACAACTAACACAATCATCTACATTACCACCACTTCTACCTCAATCAATACCAGCCAACACCACCACTCTAATTTCAAAGGCAAGGCACTTCTTGCAAATCCAGAATTTTAAAAGATAATGTTCCCAGTTTTCACTTGATTATGAGGAATTTCTGGTTGAGGAAAGAGCTTACGAATTGTGTTGTTGGAATTTGCAAGCATGAGTTGCAGTTGAAAAGAAAAAAGAAATGAAAATATTAAGCGAAAAGTATAGTACCCATCACCTTTACAGTAGAGCTTAAGTATATACACAAATATTTTAATCAAACAAAAGAACAAATGTGAAACTAAAAAAAGTTAACACACCATAATCAAGTAATTAATATTTAAAGCAGACATTCTATATACACTTCAATTCTAATCTTCTTGGAAATTATACTTTGCTAATAATGGCTCAAATAATGACACTATAAGTACACTTTGTAAAGTCTAACAAAACAAAAAAAAAGGATATAATAATGGAAAAATGCACAAAGCGAGATTTTTTTAAATTGCTTAATACTGAATATTTTAAACAGATTAATCCAAAATATAATTAAAATATATCGATCTCTAATTAAATCTAGATATAGCACTATAATGACTTTTGATTGCTTAAATCATCAGAAGTGATGAATAACATTACTGCCTAACAGAATTTGAAACACTTCTTACTAAATAAATACAGTATGTGTGATAGGAAACAAAATCATGCAGGTTAATAACAATCTTAAGTCCAGACGTATGCCTACATTTATTCTTATTCCTTCTATTGCTGGACATCACTGCGACTAATAACCTTTCAAGGGCATATGACATGGTAACACATAATAGAAGTCTAATTACAGTCTGTCCCTAAAATTGTTCCAGTACCACCATTTCTCATGTCACAGACGCTTTCTTGAACACTCACGTATGCAGTCTTGTTTATATTATAGGAGTCTTCCCTGAAATGGGTTTGGTAATCAGTTTGTTTAGATCTTTGTGAAACAACTGATTTGTTATTCTCCAAGAATTTTATTTTCCTTTGCTTGGATGACACGAATCCTTTAAAAACAGCTTTCACGTTTTCATAAACAAGTTTACTTTATATTGAATTCTGGCATATGAAGTAATTAAGAGCATTACTTTCATAAATGGATGAATAACACCTTTTTAATTAAGGAAAGTATGAAGACAATGTACAAGTAAACTAGAGAAACATACCTACAGGTAAAATATTAAACAAAGAATCTGGGATAATTATGAACTACTGTATAATCTCTCTTAAAATATGCTTTGTTCATTTTATAAGGAAGCTCCACAAAGCTACTTTTTTATAATTTTATAAAGAAATCTTTAAAATTATGAAACACCAGCATGTTCCTCTGTTGATATTTTTTTAAAAATTTCTTTGCAACCAAGTTTAGTGTTCTTAGGGATTCAATATAAAAAAGTATGCAATAACTTCAGTTCAACAAAAATGTTCAGTGCTATTTTAATGTTATATTAAAGGTTAAGTGATTTAATTCTAAACTATAAATCAGTAACAAAGGGATCAAGTAGGATTCACCTTAAATTTGTAGAAGGAATCAGTTTGTAATAAGCTACAAGGTCAATGGAAATGACTGAAACACTTGTACCAAAAATAAAAAGATCAAAAAAATAAATGGAATGTTAAGTTTTAAACTAAAGCAAAACAATTACACTATGAATTTAGTTTGACAAATTGTTTTAAGAAAAAGTGAGGTTACATCAAGATTGTGAATTTTTGCGGGATTAACTCTGTAGTAGAATAGCCTCATGAACTAAAGAGAACATAAAAGTGCTACAGGGATGTGTGTCAAGACCAGAGCTGTACACATTTATAGATAAAAAAAAATATACCAGAAGGATAATAAATCTGATATCTGAAAAAACATGTTACTATTAATAGAATATTTTAATACATGCTCATTTTAGTACTTTATGCCATTTTCACATAGTGCCAATCAACAATTTATTTTTAAATAGAGTGGCCTATGAGACTGCTGCTCACACACCAAGTAGCTTGCTTAAATCCCTTTCACTACTGAAATAAGGTTAAAAGTTCATTCTCACTGTGCTATTTATTAGGTATAATTTAACCTCATAATATTAATTTAGCATACACATATTTGTCATAAATACGCCATACTTCTGTTTGTGAAGAAAAGTGAATATTTATCAAAAATTCCAAAAAGAGTGTACAATACTATAGCCACTGAACAAAATATGTCAGTTTCACACAGTTTACCAATACTGTGAACAAAAAGCATAGATACTATTTTCAGAATCCAGTGAAGGCAGTTTACAGAAATACATATTTTACAATACTGACAATGATAAAAATTAAGACTAGAATTTGTCTTTAAAAACAATCTCCATACTTCTTGTTGCTTTAAAGAATCACAATAAACAGACAACACTGAAAACAATTTGTTCAATTTTAACTTGGATTCTGAATTTCAAAAAAAAAAAAAAAGAAAGAAAGTCTATATGCATGTGGAGAGAAGTCTTACCGTTTAGGATTTTTTGAACATAAATGATGCTGCTTGGAGCAATTTTAAAGCAAGTTGTTAATCTCACTGTGTACAGATCTTTAATTTCAACTGCTGAACAATGAAAGATGGATAAGTAATTGTGCTCAAAAATGGAAAATGTGAGGCTAGCCTTGTGAATAGGTCTTAGACTTGTAGATACAGTGGTACTCTGAAGGATGGATGAAGGCATCCCATTTGCACCTTTACTATATAGCCCATTGTAGCTGTGACTTTTACATATAGTTAATTAACTAAAATAAATTGATGGCAACTGTGGGATTTTCTTGAGCCAAGATGTACAACAATCTTAAAACCTTAAAAAAAAGTAAATTCCGCTAGATAAGAAGCTGTGACATAACATGCCTATTCTGAGAAAATGATTTTACTTTACAGTTGAAAACACAAAAAATCCTATGTTTAGTTTTTTTACCTTGAGGATGCCATATGCACTGGATGAACTGGGTGGGCAGCATGCCAGTGATCAAGGCCAGAAGAAATGTTTTGTTTGTAATGAGGCTAAAAGAAGAGCAACAATTAGGGAAGACAGTTGTTAGATAAAAATAGACATAATGTACTGTATGTGTTTCTTTTAACTTCCTGATATTTCTAAACGGGCATTCTGTTAAACTATATTCTGTATTATTTATTCAATACTCATTGTAAGCACCAGTTATTTAATACCCATATTTTACCTCTTTTTTTAAAGCTTTTAATTCATAATTTATAACTATGCATTTAAAGGTTTATACAAGAATCGGTAGCTTTGGATATCACTTTACACAATCTTTAGAGAATATGCACAGTAATAATCACTTAAAGTTGCAGGTTAATAAAACTGAAAAATACCACATACCTATGAGATGCAAAAACATGAAATGCATAATAATTGCATAACCCTAAAAATCTTGCATCTTACCGAATAAAGACTTGGGTCTGCAGTATTATGAGCACTGGAATAAGAACAAAGAAAAATTAAAAAAATTAGTAACTAGCTGAGAATATTAAAGTTTACTTTCCATATTATACAAATATTAAACCCTTTGACAAATTAAAACAATAAAACCACAAACTATAATGAACTTAAACATTAACACATAAATCTGAAGCGTAGTTATAGACAATACTTGTACAATTATATAACACATAATGTGCTGTAAATCTTGCAAAAAAACCTGGGTAAAAGTAAATGAGGAAAAAGACTACCACTAAACAAGCTCTATTCATAACATAAAAACTGAATGTCTGTCTTGGGTAAAAAGAAAATAGAAAAACAGTTCACAATTCAATAGAGACCTTTCTGTTTTTCTTACTTAATTTAAAAGTTAATCTCCTAACTTCTACCAGCACAGGAATTATTTAGTTTGAAATATTTCATAAAAATTATAAAACCAAATTTACACTCTATCATTCATCCAATTACTGCTTTAATTCTTTAGGTTAGAAATCCACAGGCCTAGTCTAGAGCAGGGGTTCCTTAACTTTCACCCAAATTAGAAAAATTGTACCATTCTGAGACCCAAGAATGGGGTTGTTATCATAATGACAACAGAGTCAAAGAGACAAATAATGTCCAGTTAAAAACATTTAATGTTTTTGTTTCCTTTTAAGCATACTTCTCACATGAATATTACTAAGAGAGAAAAGTGGGAAAAAATGTATTGTGCAGAAAATACTCCATCTATCCATTTTCAAAGTCTGCTTATCCTAAACCACGTTGCTGGAGCCTATTAAAACAAGAATTAAGCACAAGTCGAAATCAACACCAGGACAGAGAGCCAGTCCATCACAGGATGAACACATACATACACCATACAGCAGGGCCAATTTAGCAAAGCCAACAACCTGCATGTCTTTTACCTATGGGAGGAAACTGGAACACCTCGAGGAAACCCATGTGCACACAGGAAGATGCAGCAAACCCCACACCCACACAGAGAAAACATGTAAATGCCACAAAGGGAAAACATGGTGACAATGAATTATCATTCAAAACAGGAACAGATTCCAAAGGTATATCACTGGCAGTGTAAATGGCTTGTGTAACGTAGTAAAACTGAGAGAAAGAAATTCTTGAGGTGTACTGTGATGATTTTTTGAAAGGAGAATATGTACACTTACCTTACTCACCTGACTCATTGTGGCAGTTAAAGTAGCTCAAAAATTAATCTATGCAGCTTATTTTCCTTATCTTAACAATTCTTAAGAACACTTTTAAAATGAGCTCCACATTATCAAAATATTTTTCTAAACAAGATTACAAATAGTTTAACATATACCATTTAATAATTCAAGCAACGGAGGTAAAAAAAAAAAAAAAAAAGCTAAATCAGTCATAAAAATGTATGCACTATTTTCACTTTACATGGGTGATACGATAAATCTTGCTGAATAATTCTACAGTCATATTTGATAACTTTAACTATACTGACTGAATTTCTACTGCTTGACGCACGATTTTAAAATATTTTTGTTGTTCTTAAAATTCTCAGTGAGCTAACACACATCCTTCACGCCACCAGTTCATGGAAATTAATCAAACAACTTTAAATAGTTCTTCCTTGCCGAGGCACGTTAAAGTTAATGCAAAATCTTCTTTACACTTAAAGATTTAGATTGGGGATTTAGATGAGGAACCAGCCATACATGTCCACTGAAACTGCACCTAGCATACAACACACACAGTAATATATTTATATTCCCAGCCAATTCTCTCACCCTTCATATCACACCGGAAATAATCATCTTTGTCCCATGCCTGTTATTTTAATTTTGACATTTGAATTTAGTTCTGCAGTTCCTTCACCTCACAAGCTTGTCTGTGTCATTTCCTCCTTTCTCTCCCTTTCTTAAATATGACTTTGCATGTCAGTCATGGTTGATTGTTTAATAGTTTGTGAGATGGCTGGAGAGGAATACTTGCTATATTTTTGTGCCACAAAAACTAAAGCTGTTTGTGATGTGCCAACGGCATCGTTTCACATACTGCCACAATAAACAGTTCACTAAACAGCAGCAGATATATATCACTCAGCACATAATTCACACACCACTATGCTAATCTTTCCTGTAATATTCCTGAAGTATCTTAACAATCTGAAATGCCTGAAAACAGAACACTACCATAACAAATTTGTCATGCTATAGAATAATTTACTAGATTTTCCACATCCTGCATATTAAGAAATCTTAATTTTACACTGCCTAAAACAGAAGAAGCACAACTAGACAGAATGGAAATACAACTACTATAGGTTAAATCAGTGTTAGAGATAACATGAATTTTACATGGATTCAACCAAACAAAAGTTGTACCCATTTTTAATTATTTATATTAAGAGTTGGTAGCACTGCCTTGCTGTTAGCAGAGTAACAAGCCACAAAACAAACACTTGTTATTCCTCTTTTTTGTCAACATAATTATCTGTTACAGTCTTTTCTCTGTTTGCGGTCATGAAAAATCCTGTTCTCATTCAATTCAGTCTATAGTTTTCTAAAACTTAGCAGAATCTGTATACTTTTCTTCATATGTTTTTGGTGTCTTAATTTCTTAACAGTACATTACAGGTCAATGTACCTTTTTACCTTTGTGTAAAAAAATATGCTTATTCCTTGGGAAAGAGGTTTGTTGCTCAGCAACTGCACATCAGTATGTACAGACTTAGGAAAAAATACTGAAAATGCACTCAATTTATATAGTGTGTGCGAATCCAACAGTAGATGAACTTTACCTTAAGACTTAATAATGCATTTATTTTATGCAAAGGAGAAAAAAAAAATAAGATTAGAGTGGACCTTAAATACAGCTTAAAGTGTAAACAGTAGAATATAAAAATAGTCTTTAAGGCTATTTCAAGAAAATTTTTAGAATAAAAAAAATCTTGAAAAATTCTTCTGTACTAATAACAATAAAAACTTTGCATTCAGAAAATGTTATAACTCTTAGTAGCATAATATGCATAATTTACTGTATGTATATTTTAATAAAACAAAGTGCATCAGTTTTAAACAATTTAACAAAAATTTTTTGGTGATGCAATGATTTATGGTTATCAACTCAATTCTTGCTTTTCAAATATACTGTTCAGCAATATGTGTCCAATTTGTGTCATTTTCCATTTATTTTCATAAAATGAAAAGTTGCAAAGATAATTATAGATCTACTTTCAGAACTCACTTTCTCCTCTGACTTCAAAAATGTTTCTGGAACAGTAACACACATTATCCTAATTTGTGTCATACTGTGCTAGCACACCTATTTGCAACTGACAGATGACAAGCAGAAGGCAATTCTGAATTTTCTATGCCTTAGTAATTGGCCACTTTCTTAATTAGTATCCAATAACTGCTGAAAATGGAATATACGTTTCAGTGCCAATCCATATAAACAATTACCAGAAACAGCAAGAGTTATTTTAATTAAAAAAACTGTATGCAATGAACAGTTAAAGCCATTGCAGCCCTCATGTATCTGAATTTGAGACACCTGCATTAGCGTTAGGCAATACAGTCACTCTGATGCTCCAGGCCTTAGTAATATTGCTTATTTTTGTAGAGTGGCTCAGTACCGGAGTATAAAATAAGCAATTCAGGTTGCAAAATCTTAAAGGTGATCAATTAAAATCAGGATAAAAAAGTATATTCTATTATCAGCAGTAAAAAATTGTTCATCAGTAGTGTGTCAAGAAATGGACAGACCTACTTAAAAAAAAGACAAACATAGAATGTATGCTGTTAAGTACTTACCTTAGGTGAAGGGGTTTATGTGGGTTAATTCCTTTAAAAAAAAAAAAAAAAAGTTTAATGCAAACAGACTCTCCACATACCAATTTACCAAGATGGTTACTTTATTGTACATACTGCATTAATGTATATATAGTATATTACAACAGCTTCACACACATTGTACCAACATAATAGCTTTTTTTTTCTCAAAGCAGCAACAGATAGTACTTTTTACAATATACTGTGCAATTTTTGTGGAGCACTAAATCTTTAGAAAATACAGCGCACTACGATAACACAAAGTTTTTTTACAAATAAATCTGGAACATAATATAGATAATTATAATTAAAAAAATGAAGAGTGAAAAAGACACACATACAAAAATGTTGCACACTACAGCTGCATCATTCTAGTTTGAAGACAAACACCTTAGCCTCCATATTAAGAGGAAAGACTTTTGTTACTCACTATAACCAACTACAAAAAAGGTCTTTTTCCCAGAACTACTGTAAATCACTTGGAGATATCTTTAACACTAGAATCCCTGAAACCTATGAAAAAAGTCATAATCCCGGGCAACCTTAAATTTGTTCACACCTCTCCATCAGCGTCTTTCTTTTACAAATGTGTCAATCAGCAAGCAGCCTGCTATCCTATCCACACCCAAAAGACGCATCTGAAATTCTCCCAGCTCAAGTCTGCTTATCTGGGCGTGAGGTGCTTGGAGTTGTATAGAATAAATAATATCTTGTTACTTGGAATACATACCTTTCATGTGAGTTCCGTGTCTACAATGATCTGGGTAAATCTAGGATAATAGAAAATGCAAGGCAACAAGTGTTGAACACATAACTAAAACAGAATTTTTTTGCTCAGAACTATTTGTTGTACCGGCAATCAAAGATGCGATGCCCTGTGACCGCTATCAGACTTTCATGTGGCATTTGCACTTTGACAACAAAGACATTCATGCAAAATGTGTCAAAACGACAGATTTGCACGTGCATGTGTAATGCCACTTCTTATTTAGGAAAGATCCCAGTCGTCCCATGGAAGAAGGACATTCCAAGACTGTGGTCATAAAACCATTTCTGGACAAAGGCAGAACCGTAACAACTGACAACTTCTTTATGTAACTTTCACTGGCTGATAAGACTGCTGCACCACAACACAACTCTGCTTGGCACCATAAAGTAGGATGGAAACTTCCACCTGCAGCTAAAATCACTTCAGTACACATGCAGTTCTCCATGCTAGTGTTTAGATCTGGCAGTGCCATGCTGATGGTGTATGCGCCCAAAAAGAAGAAGTGTGTCTGCATTCCCAGTATCATGCACCATAACGCGATTTTTTAAAATTTATTTACTTTTTTAATCTTGTCTGATGTTGAAATGACAAGTCATGTTCAAATGACATAGCATTTCCAAATAATTGCGTTTTCATGCATGGATGTGTGTGTGTGTGTGTGTGTGTGTGTGTGTGTGCATGCATCAGAGAGGCAGAGACAAATTTTATATCATTCAAGTGGTTACTGGAATAAAAAATAAACACTTTCGCAAAGGTATAACAAAACAAGTGTGCTTTTATTCAAGAATAAAACCTAAACACAAAAATTCAAGTAACAAGAAGACATGCTTCACCAGTGTTTATGTAACTGCTTATATTCCTTCAGCAATATCCTTTACAAGTAGCAAAAGTTACTTGTGAAAAGAATGGAGATAAAAGTCATCAACTCAGAAAGGGAGAGGCAAGTCCGTTGTACCACTTTAATGTGACAGAGAATAAAACTGAATCAAAAAGACACTAACTTTACAAGTAGCAAAAATTTACAACGGGTGTTACAGACATAAATCAAATGCATGTTTTTATTATATAATAGTAATAATAATAGCAGGTCACTACTGAAAACAGAAAATGCAGGGAAGACCCGGGATCGAACCCACAACCTCTTGATTTAGAGGCAGTCGTTCTTACCTCTAACCCACCAATGTAACTGATAAATGGACTTCGTTTTTACATACTGACAGCAATGTGTAAATTCAATAATTTGTTTTTTCTTTGGTTATATTCCTGAATAAAGGCACACTTGTTTTGTTATACCTTTTGTGAAAGTGTTTATGTGACATATGGACTTCAGTCTTCACACATTAATGTTTACTATAACATGAAAAAAATGTTTTAGTTATGTGTTTAACATTTCTTTCCTCACATTTCCTATCATCTTACATTTACCCAGATCGTTGCAGACACGAAACACATGTGAAATGTATGTATTCCAAATAACAAGGTATTATTTACCCTATACAATTCAAGGCAACTCACACGCACATAAGGAGACTTCAGCTGAGAGAACTTCAGCTGCGTCAGTTGGGAGGTGGGGGGTATGTGAGATAGGAGGCTGCTTGGTGCCAGTGCTGATCAACACATTTGGAAAACAAATGACACTGCTGGGGAGATGCAAAGGAATTTAAGGTGGCCCAGGATTACAATTTTTTTCGTAGGTTTCACGGATTCTAGTGTTAAAGATGCACATTAACTGTATCCATTTTTCACAAACCATTTATCATTTTAACACAAACCAAAAAATACCCATCCACTCATCACTGAACAATACTAATTCTTTACTGACATAAATTATAATTACAGAGATCTACTCATATTAGTATCATTGTGTTAGGACTGATGCCAGGGGTAAGCTTCAGACAGAACTCTAGCATAACTTAATTACCTTTGACTGTTGACTGTCTTCTTGATGGATATCGCTTGCTAGGTCTTCTTTCAAATGTGCTTGTACGTCTTAATCGTCCAATGTGGGTAGCCTGATACTCTGTTCGTCCACTGTCAACACAATATTTAAACATTAGCCTAACCTTGCAGGGCAGACATACAACCTTTATTTTTTTAGACAATGACATCTAAATCATCAATTCTTTATTATTATGTCACACTGAAGTAGAATACTCTGTTTTGCTATGTGCATTTTCTGAAGATTCGTGTTGTGCACACTGGCTGTTCATGAATGTGTCTCAAATATTTACTACTAAGAAGCAGTAACATATTTTTTATTTATCATTAAGTTTAGATTGTTAATAAAGTTTTGAAAATATGAAGTAGTACAGATTTAGTACAATATAGTCCCGACTCTCCTTAAATGTAGAGTTACATGACAAAATCAAGATTCACATTTTTTCATATAATCTATTGTAAATGTCAGTGTATATATGCCTGTGTTTATAATAACGACAAAAGAATAGCAAAGGAAATCATGTGTACACATATATGGTATACATATGCATACTGTAAATTGGATGTGGTGTTTTGCCATGAATCAGGCTACCTGGAAAGGATAATAGTGTCATTAGTCCTTGTTAGGCCTACTGAGGCAGTACAGCTACTCTCAGCAGCAGCTAAAGTGAGGAAGCTGCCTTAATATCAAGGGGAACTATTGAAAACTTGCACAAAGAATGTCAGAACAATTGGGGGCAATTTACTGATATCAGCCATCCAAAGAACAAAGTTGTGGAGCGGATTTATTCACGACTTTTACATTAGACATCTTTAAAATCTGAAGCACCTGAACCTGAAGCGAGAACCAAGACGGACAAAGTCATTCCTGCTTTCTTTGTTATGAGAAGTCTGTCGCAACCGGAAGAAGGCATGATGCTCAACTGCACATTTCCACAAGTGCTTGCATGCTTTGGCACTCTCCAGCCGGAAGACAAATGTATGCTCCTGTTCATGGCCCTGAAGGTGGAAAGTAAGAACACTTAACATAAAATACCTGTAACAAAAGAATTTAATTATCAGCTCAGTTATCAACAACACACTTACTTGATCATCATCTTCTGTAACAACAAGTGTCAGTTTGTTCTTCTTAAAATCCATCCTGGTGATTTTAGGCCTGAAATAATTAGAAAGTGTTATGACAATGCTAAACACTAAGCAGTGCATGACATGAAAAAGAAACAAGAATCTAACAATACTACTTTAACAAGCAAAATGTTTTATATATTACATACAGGCAGGTTGAAACAAGAAAGAAAGAACCTTCAACTTCTTTCACATTACCATAAGGCCCATCTTTCAGCAAAAAAATAAATGCCCCATAAACAAACATTTCTGGAAGAATGATATGGTTGATTTAAGAAAATAATCACACTCTGTGAAAATTATTATATCTTAACATGTTCAGATATGGAAACTGAATCCAATTAGCACTGAGAAATTCTGTTTTAATAATTAATAATCCAGAGAAAACTTTATTTACGGCAAAAACAATAAATGGCCTCAAGAACAAATAAAACCATATTTGTAATTAACATGTCGAAATCTTGACTAGACTGTTTTATCCCCCAGTCAAGCTATTTGGCTACCCAGGTTCTGCAGTGGCATGAGATATGCTGTGCATGTCAAGCCCATCTTGTTACATTGAGTTTATCCACCAACTAAATGTTAGACCACCAATTGGTCCACTCTTCTCTTACGATTTACATGCAATTGTTTCACACCATGATTTTTCTAAAATCTCCACATGAAAGAATACTATTAAAAGATAGACAACTGTGACTGTTCACCTTTAAGTTTACAAACTTAGAAAACTGTGTTTGCATGTTACTTTTTGTTGACAGAATCCATGTGTTTTAATAGTTTTGCAAGAAGCGGCCCACCAGGTATCAAAGACAGTACCCCTCTAAAGGGAGCAGAATTGCTATATTTTTCTATTGTGTTGTTTTGTAGACAACTGCAGAAGCTTATTTGAGAGAATTCTTGAGGTGCTGGTTAAGTTTGCAGATGATACCAAGCTAGGTGGATTGGCAGATAATCTAGAATCTGTTGAATCATTACAGAGGGACATTGATAGCATACAGACAGATTTGTGGTAGATGAAATTCAATGTGAGTAAATGTAATGTATTATACATAGTAAGTAAAAATGTTAGGATTAAATACACATGGGAGGTTTGAAAATTAAATTTAGAGATTATGAGAAGAATATAGGAGACTAATCACTATACTTTAACATACAGTGTTCAGAGGCCATTAAAAAGGCTAACAGAATGTTGGGTTATATAGCACAACGTGTGGAGTTCAAGTCCATGGAGGTTTTGCTCAAGCTTTGTAAGGCAAATGTTAGACCTCAACTAGAGTAATGTGTATAGCTTGGTCTCTAGTCTACAAAAATGACATAGCAGCACTATAAAAGGTTTAGAGAAGACTGACTTCAGGGCTACAGAGGATGAATTATCAGGAAAGATTAAAAGAGCTGAGCGTTTTCTGTGTATGAAAAAGGAGATTAAGAGGAGACATGATTAAAGTGTTTAAGATTATGAAGGAATTAGTAGAGTGGATCATGCCTGTCACTTTAAAATGAGTTCAGCAAAAACAAAGGGACACAGTTGAAAACGTGTTAAGGGTAAATTCTGCACAAACATTAGGATGTTTTTCTTTACACAGAGATGCATAATCACATGGAATACATTACAATGTACTGTACTGTGGTACACAGTAGAACTTTTAGAACCTTATTGTTATTTTGGAAGAAATAAGTGCACAGTGTTGATCTGAATGGCTTATTCTTGTCTAGATTGTTCTGATGCTCTTTATATATAAAAAAATGGTATTACCCCATTTATCAGATACAAACAATTCTAGTCAGTAGATGTATGCAGTTTGCTTGCTTGCTTTTGTACATGTCTATTTGGCTTTTCTTTAAACACAGTCATTTTCTTTCTGATATGAACCTACCAGTTATGCAAATAATTAATGGTGCTTTCCACAATACTCCAGAAGTATACTTAGAGGAATGCAAGGTCAGCTGTGGAAAGTATTATATTCAAAGTGGATCTTGCAGTGATTCAAAATGCTTAAGCAAGACTTAATGTCACACAATGAGGTAACTGAGAAGTATTTTAGACTAGGTAAAATAAAGCCTGTATCTAAAACTTATGAGAAGACATAGAACTGTAATTATGTTTTGTTTTGGTAATTTTTGTCATTTTTAGGGATTCTATCCTTGCCCTGTTTTATGTTACTCTTTGTCGTGGTGTGCAAAATCTGCATATATTTGTCTATATTTTCATTATGTTTTGCTCAAGACAACACTAGATGAACTTAAAGAAAGAGTGCTAGAAAGAAACACATCAAAGCATATCCTCTTCCCAAATTGTACCTCATTTTTAAATTCTGCTGTTTAAACAAAAAAAGGAAGACAATGGTGATGCCTCAGGCTATCAAATACTTTATAACCGGAGAAAGGATGGGCATCTGGGACAACAAGTTGCTAAATAGGTTTACAGCCTGGGAAAGGAAGACATGCTAGTAGGTACTAAGCAAGATCAGAAACCGTATTGTTTGGCAAAATGGATGTACTCAAACTGATGAGAGTTTGAGCAAATTCATTCATCATATCGACAGCCAGCCAATCAGGTGCATGTAGCAATCATATCTTGCAAAACCCCCAGTAGAATTTTATAATAAATATGCCTTATCTGAAGAGTGACATTAGAAGAGAACAGAACGACATCAGAGGAGGGAGAGAGTGACGTCAGAAGACGGTGCAAGCAACATAGGGCTGTTTCAATCTAATCAGCAAAGTATTTCATGAACAGCTTCGAGTGCTAGATCACAAGCCGCCTGCGACATTCATCCTTTACATCTTTACTTTTTCATAAGCTTTTTCTAAAGACTATATATATCCAGACTTTACTATCAGTCTTTTTTCTATACATTCTTCCCATATTTAATATTATTATTCATGTAATAAACACCACGCTGCTTTTAACTTACTATGCTTTGTCTTCATGTCTAGAGTGATTGAAGTAATAAAGTACATTTCTTTGAGCACCTAGTGCAGCCAAAAGTTTGCCATAAGCTCATCTGTGCTACGAGGTTTATTAAGGCTGAGGGTGAGAGCACCACCCAATAGTAGGGAAAAGTACAAAAAGTAAGGTATTCTTGATTGATAAATGGCCTATAGCCAAGGATGTTGAGCCTTTGCAGTTTAAATGTATTTCTTGAGACCGAAGTAATATTTAGGTCTGAGATATATTTTAAACATTGCATGTTGTTCGTGCTGAAAGTACGTAAGTCTCCTGAAATGCCAGAAGAGTGACAGACTGTGTTATGCCTAAGGCACTTGTGTGGTTTAACATGCTAGAGGTTAACCAGCTATATGTGTGTTATTCATAGGGCACTGTCGAATTTCTGTGTGTGTGTGTGTTAATCTTAAGGTACAACAGTAGACCAACCCGGTAATAAACCCGATGAGTTCACTTACACCTAGAAAAAGGGTAAGCAGAGGGAAATATTATGATAACACACTCTTGCTATGTTAACACATGTTGTTATTCTCTTGCTATGATACCACATGTTAAGGTGCAGGTCCCACAAGTGTGCACGTGAATGCTGTCACAGGGGAATGGTTACACAGTCATGGTAGCCATCTTTAAAAGTGTGAGATATGTCCTCACTCAGTAAATGTGTGTAATTTGTTTATCAAAGCAAAAGATTTAAGCTTAAGAAAAACAACTTTCTGGGCAGTTTCTTTAGTTCTTGTCATGGCTTGGGGGCTTTTGCAACAAGAAATCTGTTTTCCCACATTTTGTACATTGTAGTTTAATTCTTTCTGAATGTGATTTTTTTTTATTGTTATAACAATGATGTAATTGTGGAGCAATCTTGTTTAACACTAGAATTACCAGAGCCTACAAGAAAACTCATAAATCCAGCCCACCTTAAATCCGTTCGTACCTCTCCACCAGCGTCTTTTGTCCTGTAAATGTGTCGCAGGTTACAGTAGGCGGTTGATACAACAGCTTGTGTAGTGCAATGCTAAGAACTGCTGATTCCCAATCAAGAGCTTCTGGGATGGATGTTGGCAGCTTCTCAAGTATACCGTTTTGAGTAGAGAGCTGCTCTTATTGTTAATATTATACAATAAAAACATACATTTTATTTGCGTCTGTAACAGCCACTGTGAATGTATAGTTCTTGTCAAAGTTAGCGTCTTTTTTTTTAGTTTTATTCTCTCACTCACTTTCACGCTCCCACAACACCTCCCTGCCCCCCCAAAAGAACTGATTCATCCAAGTTTATGTGTCAGCTTTTATCCCGCCACATCTGAGAATTCCCTGTAAAACAGCGTCAGATCAGGGGTTTGTACCACGTCTTTATCTGAAAATGGCGCCAGATCGCAGGGTTTGGGGGGAGGAGTGTATGGAAGCTTGAACGCGAGTGAGAGAATAAAACTGAAAAAAAAAAAACTTTGACAAATACTATAAATTTACAGACGCAAATCAAATGTATGTTTTTATTGTGTGATATAAACAATAAGAGCAGCTCACTACTCAAAATGGTAAATTTTGGAAGCAGCTGATATTGAAACCACAACCTCTTGATTGGAAGGCAGCAGTTCTTAGCGTTGCACCATGCAAGCTGTCATATCAACCGCCTACCGTAACCTGCTTTCTTTTTTCTTAGGTTAAATTCTTGAATAAAAGTGCAATTGTTTTGTTATACTTGTACATTGTGTGAAAGTGTTTATTTCATATTTGTATTTCAGGCTTCACACATTATACATTTCATGTCTACATTTTGTCAATTATTACTAAAACATGAAAAATGTTTCTGTGTTAACAACGTTTTTACAGAGATTGTTGATGACACTGAACATACATGAAATGTACGTATTCCAAATGACGATGTACATATTTACCCTATAAAACTCCAGCACTTCACTCAAAGATAAACACTGTGCACTGACAAACTTCTTTGTGAATTGAACTGTGGCAGTGGGCGGGGGGGATGGGATAGCAGGCTGCTTGCTGTTATCGACACATTTACAGGACAAAAGTGGTGCAAACGTATTTAAGGTGGGCCGGATTTACGAGTTTTCTCGTAGGCTCTGATAATTCTAGTGTTAATGAAAATTGCATCATTGTCAGTCTTGGTACATGACTATAAATATAATATAATATAATATAATATAATATAATATAATAGCAAAATACCCGCACTTCGCAGCAGAGAAGTAGTGTGTTAAAGAAGTTGTGAAAAAGAAAAGGAAACATTTTAAAAATAACGTAACATGATTGTCAATGTAATTGTTTTGTCACTGTTATGAGTGTATATATATATACATATATACATATACATATATACATACCTACATATACACATATATATACATATACACATCTACATATATATACATATATACACACATATCAACATATATATACACATACATATACACACACATATACATATATACAGACATACACATAAATATACATATATACACACATACATATACATATATACAGTACACACATACACATATATATACACATACATACATACACACACATATATTATATATACAAACAGACACATATATATACATATATATACACAGATCTACATACATACACACACATATATATTATATATACACACAGACACATATATATATACAGATCTACATATATATACATACAGTATCTACATATATATATATATATATATATATACATACATACACACATACATACATCCATACGTACTACATATATATATACACACATACATATCTACTTATATATATACTTTATATAGCAATATCCCCGTGCTTCGCAGCGACGAAGTACTGCTTTTAAATTTTTATTAAGAAGAAAAGAAAACCTTTTTAAACTGAGGCAAAATATACCAATAACTATCTGTTAAGGATCTCTTTGTATACCACGTTGTCAGTTCAGCACTCCAGTTGTAATATGACCAAGCTGTGCACTGAGCTTACTCTTGAGAATGCAACGTATAGTTGTCCAGGAGAAAAGCAATGTTGCCTCAAATCAACGGCAACCTTTTGTAGGGTCTGTCCCTGAGACTTATTAATTGTCATCGCGAAGCAGAGCCTTACTGGAAATTTGAGGCATTTGAATTGAAATGGGAGATCAGAGGGTATAACGGTGATGCGAGGAATACATTCAGAGTGTGGCGCTCTGGTGTTTTTTTGTGTAGCTGCCTTCACACAGCTTCTCCGCTGCTTTATAAACGAACGCCATATAAGGCCGCCCTTTCTCCTTGCTTCACTGTTCTGTATTGTTTTATTGTTTGTTTATTACGATTGTTATAGTTATTGTGTAGCTATTTGAGACTTACTTTACTGTTCAGGTACCCATTTCCTTTATTTAATCTGCGGCTTGTACGCTATTTTTTGTTCGTTTATTACGAATATAGATATTTATTGATTCCCTTCTTTAGCTGACTGCCTGCTCATATAAGGCGCTCCCGCTGGTTTTTTGTGAAGCAGCCTTTACACAGCTTCTCCACTGTTTTATAAACAAACGACATATAAGGCCATCCTTTTCCTTGCTTTCCCAAGGAAGCTGCCTTTTTTATTTAATCCACGGGTTCTCCGCTGTTTTATTGTTCGTTTATTACGATTGTTATAGTTCTCTTTATATAGCACGTTGTCAGTTCAGCACTCCGGTTGTAATATGACAAAGCTGCGCAAGCTCACTCTTGAGAATGCAACGTATAGTTGTCCAGGAGAAAAGCAATGTTGCCTCAAATCAATGGCAACATTTTGTAGGGTCTGTCCCTGAGACTTATTACTTGTCATCGTGAAGCAGAGCCTTACTGGAAATTGGAGGCATTTGAATTGAAATGGGAGATCAGAGGGTATAACGGGGATGCGAGGAATACATTGAGTGTGGAGAAACTCTAGAGACAGTGTGTGTATTAACTTGTGGATTTTTCTGTGAGTATTTGGTGGCAGTGTGACGAAGTTGCTTCCGCAAGACCACGTTAGCTGTGGAGCTCAGCTCGGAGCATATTCTTTTCCTACCTTGTCAATTGTGTAATGCGTTTTTTTTTAACAGGTTTGATGCATGGAAGTGATCACTCGTACTGCGTTCAGTCAGTTCATGTGAGCTGCTCTCTTGTGTGATGTTGCAATGTCCACGGCTTTATTTAATGTTAGCTAAGACCCGGCACTTAAAAGTTTCTCGCTACATCAATTTTAACTCTATTACAAAGTGATCCAAACTCTAGTTTATACCTCGTGTCTTCTCATTAAACTTGTATCTCGCGAATAAAGTATTCGTCGAAGGCATGACAAAAGGAAGCGGGAGCGTGTCTATAAACTTAATTTAAACTTACGGTTTACACCGTGCTTTGTTTCCACAGTAGCTGCACTTATGAATATGCTTGTATGCGTTTTTTCTTCAGCGCTCTTTGGAGCTCTTCCTTGTTTTCTACGTACTGCGTTCACAGTCAGTTCACGTGATTATGTGGGAGGCGTGATGATATGACATGCAACTCCGGCCCCAACAGCCATCGAGCTGCAGTCCATTACAGTATATGGAGAAAAATAGGTTCCAGTTATGACCATTACGCGTAGAATTTCGAAATGAAACCTGCCCCACTTTTGTAAGTAAGCTGTAAGGAATGAGCCTGCCAAATTTCAGCCTTCTACCTACACGGGAAGTTGGAGAATTAGTGATGAGTGAGTGAGTGAGTGAGTGAGTGAGTGAG
>JANRMT010062843.1:16677794-16744375 GCA_026402145.1 Polypterus bichir lapradei | reverse complement strand
CTACATAGTGCGTTGACAGTCAGTTCACGTGATTACGTGGGCGGCGTAATGATGTCACACGAAACTCCGCCCCCACGGCGGTCAAGCTCAACTCCATTACAGTAAATGGAGAAAAATACCTTCCAGTTATGACCATTACGCGTAGAATTTTGAAATGAAACCTGCCCAACTTTTGTAAGGAAGCTGTAAGGAATAAGCCTGCCAAATTTCAGCCTTCTACCTACACGGGAAGTTGGAGAATTAGTGATGAGTCAATCAGTCAGTCAGTCAGTCAGTGAGTGAGTGAGGGCTTTGCCTTTTATTAGTATAGATATATATATATATAAATAAACACACACACACACAAAAAAGCCCTTTCCCTTCCAGCTTACGAGGTGTGGCAGAAAAGTAATGAGACTGGCAACGCTGCGCTGTTGTCCTTGATAGAGCACGTGTATCAGTACCCTCCCATAGCTCAGTGTGAGTTTCAACTCCTTCCGTTAACTACGTGATTTTTGTGACTGCTATTAGCGAAGTTGTGTTTTTGGTTGTGCGTCACGCAAAATGGAACAGCGGAATTTGGAGCAACGTTGTGCCATTAAATTTTGTGTTAAGCTTGGAGAATCGGCAAGTGTGACGTTTGTAAAAGTTAAAACAGGCCTATGAGGAACATTCTTTATCCCGAGCTCAAGTTTTTCGCTGGCACAAATCATTTCTGGAAGGCAGAAAACACGTTGAAGATGAACACCGTTCAGGGAGGCCTTTAACTTCGAAAACCAATGAAAACATCGAACGTGTGAACACTCTTGTGTGATCAGACCGTCGTTTAACATTTAGAATGTTGAGTGAACAATTAAATTTGAACAGATTTACTGTTCATCAAATTTTGACTGAACATTTGCACATGCGAAAGGTCTGTGCCAAAATGGTGCCGAAAAACCTCACAATTGAGCAGAAGGACAATCGAAAAAACAAGTGTCTTGATCTTCTTGACAGAATTGCTAATGAGCAAGATTTCTTTAGTCGTGTGATCACAGGTGATGAATCATGGATTTTTGAATACGATCCTGAGACCAAGAGGCAAAGTCAGGAGTGGCACACTGCAAACTCTCCTCGACCACAGAAAGCTCGAATGAGCAAATCGAAGATCAAATCAATGCTGATTTGTTTTTTTGACAAAAGGGGCATCATCCACAAAGAATTTGTTCCTCCAGGACAAACTGTCAACCAAGTTTTTTATAAAGACGTCATTGAAAGGCTCAGAAAAAGGGTCATTCGCATGAGACCAGACATTGCAGACAAATGGATGCTCCATCATGACAACGCCCCATGTCACACTGCCCTCTCCATAACAGAATTTTTGACTTCAAAAGGCATTCCTGTGGTTCCCCAGCCCCCTTATTCACCTGACCTCAGTCCGTGTGACTTTTTCCTTTTTCCTATACTGAAAAATGTCCTCAAAGGACGTCATTTCGGGACTTTAGAAAACATCCAAAAGAGTGTAACGGACATGCTGAAGACCATACCGGTTGAAGACTTCCAGCGCTGCTACCAACAGTGGGAACAACGTCTCCATCGGTGTGTAGCTGCCCAAGGGAACTACTTTGAAGGGGATAACATTGATGTTTGAAAAAAATAAAAACTTTGGTAAATAAAAAATCAGTCTCATTACTTTTCTGCCACACCTCATACACCAAGTCTCAAATAACCCAAAAGAAAACACATTAAAAAAACAAAAAGACCCAAAACAACTCCTACATCCTATTCCACACCCCCATAATCCAGCACAAACAATAAAAAAGGACCAACAAAAGAATTTTGAGATTTTGTGATTAGGCAAATAAGAAAAGGAAAATCAGTAATGAAAAGATAAAATACAGCACTTGGGGAATCTACTTGGGTAGCACAGAATTCACACTGAAACATGGCATATGGACAAAAACTGAAATGTGCGTATGCCCAAAAAAATCCAGATGCATAAAACTGCATATGAAAAGATTCCATGCACTTCCCCTGTGTAAATCACAATGAACGTATAATTTAACGCACATGCTTATGCCTACAGGCCCACTCCTCCTAGAACTTTGCATATTTTAGTATGTAAATCAATATATCATCTTCCGTTCAGTGTTTTGTTAAAAAACAATGGCAAAATCATGTGGAAAAAATAAGAATTTCAGTGAATGCAAAGTGGTGGCGAGGAAAAATGTACTATTTGTTGGCTTAAAAAGTGGTATAAGCAAAAAAAGGAAGCTATGGAGTGATATAGTGTGGAAGAGACACTCGAAAGTTTAAAAGAAGCGATCAGATATCAAAGTTGACATGAAAAGTTGAATCACAGCCCACCATCTGTTTGTTTTATTTCAGATGGTACTATAAAAGCTGACCCCAGTGTGATGCTCAGGCGGTAATGGTTCTGTTGTGGCTGGCTGCACACATACCTCTGCCTCAGAAATTCGCTGACCGACCATCTGGTTGTGTGCTGACAGATGCTGTTCTGGAGTCACAAAATGCAATAGTGGATATTCTATGATATGTGGCCAATGAACTGTGGAATATAAAGGCCGGAACTATGTGATATTGACCACAATTAAATGAATCAGTTAAAAAAATAAATGCTATATCCAATTGCCCATTTTTACATTCTGCTTATTACATTCAAATGAAGCTGTAATGCTGTCCGATTTGACTGATGATTTGGTGGGTCAGGTCCATACCACATCTCTTCAGACACGGGCAAACAGGACACTACATGCCTGCATAATACGACACACTTTCTGTGGACTTTAGAGCAGCACATTAATTGAGTGGAAATGTATTCTATTTAAGCAAATTCTTTCTCTGAAGACGCCTTTATAGTGTAGCATCAGAACAGCGAAACAACTGATCGATTCTCTTCTCTTTACATGGCTATTTGAGGTGACTTGCTATCTTTAAAAGAAATGCTTGCCTTTTGCCACACTAGTTGGACAAAGCACCTGCGACTTTACATGATTGCCGTTTTTATTGGCACTCCTGCTAGATATGACAATGTCAGGTCATTCTTTTGGTGATTCATCCTGGCTGATATAGCTTGTCCAATGCCGTTGCAGTAGCAATATGCATGCAGTTGACCACTCTGATTACATTTGGAAAACCGGATATTGCATTGATGTTTTGCAGTTCAACCAAAGTGTAAGGAAATCTTGTATATCTGGATGACAAGTGGATAATATCATCCTACACAGTGAGCATGGTGCAACTTAGTGATGTTTGTGAAATATCCGATCGGTCAGCAAGTTCACGTTGAAAACCCGAGAGTAGACAGAACCTGCAAAGAAGCAGGTAGAGCACAATTCCTCAAAGTCTGCCTTTGTAAAGTCGGTGCCAGCTCAGCACACAGCTCCAAGAGGATAGCTCTTGGAAATCGAAATAGACTTAGAAGTCAGTTATCATCATCAACTATAAATATGTACTCTCTTCTGATTCTTTCATTTGCAACGTCTTCTAACAACGCTAAAGCAGCTATGGTAGATGGAATAGTTTGGCCATTCCATGCACCATTATATTGTTACAGAATGATAACAATTAAGTAAATTAAATCTGTAAATGATATGCAGTTAATTTCAGTGTATTGGGTAAATGCCACATCAGTGATGCAAAAATGAGAAAGGTAAATGACACAAACACTAGCATTGCTTTGATGTTGGATGCCGTCAGTTTGCAAAAATGAGTGGAAACGTGTGTATGCAAGGTAGGTGGCTACCGTGAAAATGTGCATGGCTTTATGCCAAGTTTAGGTTTTATACATCTCAAAGTGTATGAGGAAACAGGCATATGCAACATATTTGGGCATATGCACCGTTTATACACGAGGTCCCTAGTGACAGTAAATACCATAAGTCTCTCCCTGCTTGTCATGTATTGGTAAACATTGTAACAGTCCCCAGTTGAACACAGGTGAGTATAAACAGGGCTCAACTCACAAATATGTAACATTGTAAAGGATATAAAAAAAAATAAAACAAAATTAAAAACAGATCTTAGAAATCTTCAGTAAGTCAATAATGTAAAAACTAATCAATAGTTCGGCCACAACTTGAAATTATTTAACAATATACTCAATATAATAACTGAAGCAAGCAAAATGAATGAAGAGATTCTCATATTTGCAGAGTGTCATTTATAACAAAATTGTCTATCACAGAAAGTGCCTCTGAAAGAGAGTTGAATAAAGAGCTTGCTGAACTGAAACTTATTTTCAGTTGAGCACGACAGAGAAAGTATGGCTAAGATCTAGCACCACAGGACTTTGCAATAGCCAGGACAATGCCCTGTATGACCACAGACACTATGACCTATACACACTATGACCCTGCATAACCTTGGGAGTAAAATTTGAATGAATCTGGAACTTCCTGGTCCATGTTGGGTTGAGAAAAGAGGTCATGATTTCCCTTTCGGCAATCTATATAAGCTCCATAATTCTTAGGTTTTTTCTTCAGGTCCTGTCATTTTGATCATCAAACTTTATTTTAAAATCAGCAACCCCCCGTTATGGAGCACACTCAACTTTAAGATATCGAACTGTTGAGCTCTGATATCTCTATTTAATTTTGCCTGCTTGTAAATGCCAGAAGTGATTCCATTCTGTTAGGCCCTTGAGCAAGGCCCTTAACCTGTAATTGCTCAACTCTGGGTATGACATTAACCTTAATCCACAGACCTCTGCAAGCAGGTTTTCCAACTTGCAGGGGAAACCCAGGGGTTGGTGGCAGGATTGGCCAACCACTGTTAAAAAAACACTCATACTGTACCACTCCATTCAACTAGTGTGGTGCTGAGGTGTCACCTGTCAGGTCCCATCTGGAATGCTGAGGTGGATCATCATGTTGTTGGTGCAGCAATGTACTGTATCAGTGCATGTTCCCAACCTTTTTAATAGCAGCCAGGTCAGAACGTATATCAATAAAGATGTTCTGCAATATTGTATTCATTGTGGTGGTATGTTCAACAAGAATATTCCTCATCAAGTTCCACTGCACGTTCATGTTTCTGCATGATTCTGTTGGTGGCTGCTTCAGCTTTTTTGGGGAGTTTAATACTGTGGAGTGATTTATCTGACCTCATTAAGATATCTCTTCTTGGTGACAGTAAGTGGTATATTTTCAGTGAAAAATTTGAAGTTAAATTGGACAAGAGTGTCACATAATGAACTCTATTTGGCATGGTTAGACAGAACTCAAACTCTAGCCAGTTGTTATTTCCAGCAGTACATGAAAATCCCCACCTTTTAACACATGTAAGTTTCACAGTCACATGTAAAGATGGAAGCTGCGGAGCTATGGTAGAAGAAGCTACAGCCGATTTTGGAAAATGTCAGCAAAAACACTTGGCTGTAAGGTGAGGAATCATACGTTACCCTGCATAGTGTCACTGGTGAGGCAGGAAAAGTGTTGGCTCTTCCGGTCACACTATCTTTATTTACTATTAAATAATATTAATAAAATTTGCACAACTAATCACTTAACCAAGATGGGGCTGATTTCCTCATTTACAAAAGTTGCCAAGTCAAAATCTTGAAAAAGCAATCTTAGATCCAAATGAATTATAAAAAAAGCACTTAGCAATCTCTCACTACAGTTTCTCTTTTACAACTTAAAACTTCAAGTTTTTGAGAAAACAAATTGTTGGGATGCAATGCTGGAGGTAGGAAGACATAACACCCCCCCGCATTACTGAAAAGTCACATTTAGCATAGTGCTCCTGTTTTACATAAAATAATCTCCAAATGCAAAATTAAACAACATTATGTCCAAATTGTTTTTTTGGGAAATAAGATGTTGAAATCTTTTAATGGCTGCAGTTGAGACACCTACTTCTGCACTTTGAAGAGCATAAAAATAAATTGTTCTGCTTTCTTAATCCACAACAGAACTGAGGAAGGTAGGATATTCCTCAACCCACTGTCAAAAACAATTGTTAGAACAGTGGGTACATAGGAATATAGCGCAGGGAACAATGTTCACTTGCACATAATTAAACCTAAGGATAATTCTCCTATTAACTAATTGTTTGAGTGTATTGAAACAGTAGATGAGTTGTAACTGCTTAAAACTGAACAGGAACTCTAGCAGTGGGTGCAAAATATAAACACAGCAACAAGTTATTGTTAACTTTAAACACTAAGACCCTGACATTTCCTTTTGTATTTTAAATATGTTTGTTAATGTTCTGTTCTTTAGCACATAAACAGGTGCAATAAAATCTTTATAAGGAAAGGAATATGGGAAAACCAAGTGCTTCAATGATTGTTTCAAGTACAGAAGACTAGTCAGTGCTTTGCTCAAATGTTGCTTAAATTCCTTAAAAGTACTTTCACCTTGCATTTAATTCAAAATATCAATTTAATTATTGTTAATATAACTAGGAAGCAAGGCCATATAACTCTTGTTCTTAAGTTTCCTCTCAAGGCAACCAACCAAGTGTACTTCCAAACCATTCCTTCAATAATTTTGGTCTATATTACCTATTGAGAACATATTTAATGCTTATACTGCAAAGCATATGCAACCCCATGACAAATTATCAATATTTTTTGTTAGTCATAGGAAATTTTTTTTTGACCTATTAAAGAAATACTCCATGCAAAAGTAACAATTTAATGTGTTAATTACCTTGTTAGCTCAGACGGCGCGGCTGTTTTAATCGAATCTGCACCTCCGGATTACAGTTTTACTCGTGTGGATCGCCAGGGAAAGAAGGGTAGCGGCTTGTCAAACATCTACTCGTGCCGGTTAATGTGTAAAGATGTCAGTTTTGGTGAATTCAAGTCCTTTGAGTATCTCGCCGTTATTATTCATGGAGATTCTCACTTTCTAGTATTATCCGTGTACAGACCTCCTAAATACAATGCGTCTTTCTTTGAGGAATTCTCAGACTTAATGTCAATTTTAATTATGAACTATGACACACTCTTAATAATCAGCGACTTTAAATTTCATATCGATAATCAGTGTGACCACAAAGTAAAAGAATTCATGAACCTCCTGGACTCTTTTGATTTGAGACAGCTCATTAATCAGCCTACACATAAAGCAGGTCATATGTTAGACTTAGTAATTACCAAAGGACTAAAAGTTGATGTAAAGCAGGTCATTGATATTGGTTATCAGACCATTTTCTTTTACTATTTAATATAGAAATAATGATAGAAAACATTCATGAGAAGCATATTGTTAAAAAACGCTTCTTTGGTTCATCAGCAGCCTTAAAACTTACAAACATTCTAAGCAATCAGTCCATTTATAGTGCTAACTATAATAGCGAGGATAATGTAAATAGTAAGGTGGAAAAATTTAATACTAAGGTAAGAGCTGCTGTTGACATAGTTGCACCTGAAAAGACAGTTAAAAAATCTTCTAGCATTGTTATACCATGGAAGACCCAAAGAGTGTCCGATTTAAAGAGAACATGTCATAGAGCTGAGCGTAAATGGAGGAAAACTAAACTAACTATCCACTATGAAATATTGAAGGTTAAAATAACAGAATACAATAACACTGTCCGTCTTGAGAGGCGCTGCTATTTCTCTAAGATTATAAATAACAATGCTAGTAATCCCAGAGTCTTATTCTCTACAATTGATCGTCTGCTAAACCCAGGTAACACAAAGGAATGCCTCCAAAATACCTCCAGTGAAACCTGTGAGGGTATTGCTGTATTCTTCAATCAAAAAATTAATGATATTAGAAAAAATATAGTATATCTCCCCAACACTGCAGATCCTCCTGAGCTCCTATACTCCGTTATAAACAAATTAAATTATTTCACCAGAATAGATTTACCTGATTTACATAAAATTATTTCTCAACTGAGACCCTCCACCTGCATCCTTGACCCAATACCAACAAATTTTTTCAAAGAAGTATCAGGCATGCTAATTGATAATATTCTTGACATTGTAAACTCGTCATTAGATACAGGGGTCTTCCCAGACTGTCTTAAGACTGCTGTAGTTAAACCCCTACTCAAGAAAAATAATCTTGACCCCTCTGCTTTTGAAAATTTTAGACCCATTTCTAACCTGCCTTTCTTAAGTAAAATTTTAGAGAAGGCAGTCATTATGCAGTTAAATAACCATCACAATAAACATGCTGTCCTTGATAAATTTCAGTCAGGTTTTAGAACAAATCACAACACAGAAACTGCACTCGTTAAAGTAGTAAATGATTTGCGGGTAAATGCAGACAGAGGCCATTTATCTGTTCTCATCCTCTTAGATCCGAGTGCCGCATTGACACCATTGATCACAACATTCTTAAGAAATCGCCTTAGTCAATGGGTGGGCCTCTCTGGCAGTGTCTTAAATTGGTTTGAATCCTACCTGGCAGGTAGAAAATTCTTTGTTAGTTGTGGTAATTACAACTCAAAGACACATGATATCCTATATGGTGTTCCTCAAGGCTCTATCCTGAGTCCACTGCTCTTTTCAATCTATATGCTTCCGTTAGGTCAGATTATCTCGAGGCACAACGTGAGTTACCACAGCTATGCTGATGACACTCAGCTGTATTTATCAATAGCACCTGATGACCCAGACGCTGTTAATTCACTAACACAATGTCTTGCTTGTGTTTCTAATTGGATGAATAGTAATTTTCTGAAGCTAAATAAAGAGGAAACAGAAATCTTAGTGATTGACAATAATGGAGACAATGAGTTTATTAGAAATAAACTTGATGTATTAGGATTAAAAGTCAAGACGGAGGTAAAGAACTTAGGGGTAACTGTTGACTGTAACCTTAATTTTAAATCGCATATTAATCAGACCACTAAGACAGCATTTTTTCACTTAAGAAACATAGCAAAAGTTAGACCTCTTATATCATTGAAAGATGCTGAGAAATTAGTTCACGCTTTTGTTTTCAGTCGTCTAGATTACTGTAACGCACTCCTCTCAGGACTACCCAAAAAAGACATAAATCGTTTGCAATTAGTGCAGAATGCAGCTGCTAGAATCCTAACTAGGAAAAGAAAATCTGAGCACAGTTCTCCAGTTTTGATGTCACTACACTGGTTACCTGTGTCATTCAGAATTGACTTTAAAATACTGCTTATGGTTTACAAAGCCTTAAATAATCTCGGCCCATCATATATACCGGGTGTTTTGACACCATACTGTATATACCAAATTGTAACCTCAAATGAGTGTCTGCTTAGAATTCCAAGAGCAAAACTTAAAAGAAGTGGAGAGGCGGCCTTCTGCTGTTATCCACCTAAAATCTGGAATAGCCTGCCAATAGGAATTTGCCAGGCTGATACGGTGGAGCACTTTAAAAAACTGCTAAAAACACATTACTTTAACATGGCTTTCTGATATCTTCACCTTCATGTAATCCTGATTATCTCTGTATATTCAATTAATTATAATAACTATTCATGGTGGCTTTAAAATCCATACTGACCCCTACTCTCTCTTCTGTTTCTTTTCCCGGTTTTATGTGGTGGTGATCTGCTCCATCACCACCTAATCAAAGCACCATGATGTCCTGCATTGATGGATCAAAAGCCAGAAGTCTACATGACCACCATCATCAAGTCCTTCCAAGAGAACCCTAAATACAAAGAGGACTGTTTCATTTATGTTAGGTAGAATGCCCATTAGGACTGGGCGGTCCCGTGGCCTGGAACCCTTGCAGATTTTATTTTTCTCTCTCCAGCTGTCTGGAGTTTTCTTTTTTTTCTCTGTCCTCCCTGGCCATCGGACCTTAATCTTATTCTATGTTAATCAGTGTTGTCTTATTCTAATTCTTACTTTGTCTTTTATTTCTCTTTTCTTCATCATGTAAAGCACTTTGAGCTACATTTGTATGAAAATGTGCTATATAAATGTTGTTGTTACCTTGCTTAGTTTGTAGTGATGGCACAGAAAAAATATTAACCTCAGGTTTTCACGTAGAACAGAAATAAAGCTGTTGATGGAAAAGGTGTCTCTAGAGACCAACAATGAACAGCAGCAAACAATATCAAAAACACCTTGTTAAAAATATATCACATTAATCATAACACATAATCCACATGTCATGTCAACTAGAAGTATGGTCACAATACATTGTTAACACTTGTAAATCTGTGCAATAGTCTGAGCAAACAGTATGTTCAGGGAAGTATGCTATATAAGAACATAGGAAAAAATTATTTACATAAAGCCATCACTATATTTTGTATTGTATCAATTAATTAAGGTGATTAATTTTAAGAATTTTATCAAAGTCACTGAGTATCATTATCTCTCGGTATACAGTATTCTCATTAGAACTATGAAGGTTTCCCACCCACAAAATGTAGGATATTTTAAACATATTCTTGTCACAGTAGTGGTAGACACTAGTGTATCCAATTAGACTGTTTAACGGTTTGTCTAGTGGGGACTGGGTGGTCTCATGGCCTTGGAAATTGTGAAGATTTTGTTTTTTTTTTTTTTCCTCTGGCCCTCTGGAGTACTTTTTTTTTTTCTTTGTTTTTTCTGTCCTCCTTGGTCATCGGACCATACTTTATTCTTTCTTAATTAGTATTGCCTAATTTTTATATATTTTCTTTCTTCATCTTGTAAAGCACTTTGAGCTACATCAATTGTATGTAAACGTGCGTACAAATAAATGTTGTTTTGTTGACATATTTTTTTCCCCTTCTTAAATCAGTTACACTAAGCTATGCTCTATGGCAGTTTGGATATAGGCTGGGAGTCTGTTTTTTTCATATTAATAAGATCTGTGACTTTGACATCCCTGTGACACCATTTTGTAGCATCTTTTCTCACAGGTGCCGCCATTTTCTATACTGTTTTCATAAAATATAACATTCTTGTTAGCAGTATCAACTACTGACAGCCATGTGATTTGCCACTGACATCACATGTGATATCATGCTGTTAGTATAAATGATGGCTGTGCACGCATACAAATGTGCTAAAGCTTTGGACTCAAAAAGAAAATCAACTGTGATAGCCGGATTTAGAACAGATCTTTTGCTTCTCCTGGTTTCTCCCTTTAATTTCATCTCCTGGTCTAATACTCTTAATGACACTAGTGGAACCAAAACCTATTTTAAATGCAACATAACATTCTCAAATCTGCATAGTCACATTAAAATAAGCTTATCTCAGAAGATCCGAGTTCATAACAACAACCACATCAGGACAAGATGCCAATTCATAGAGACCAGTATAAAATTTCCATCAACATAACATGTAAATCTAGGGGATATGGGAGAAAAACAAGAGTACCAGGAAAAAAAGCCACTCAGATAGGGGCACAGCATGCAAGCTGTTAAACAGACAGTGATTTGGAATAAGATTCTAAGTAACCACTCCACCATCATGTCACTTAATTATATGTCTAGTTTAATTTGTTTCAGTATTGGGCATTTTCTTAATGATATACAATTGTAATGGTGTGACTCGTAGTGGAGCAACCTGCATTATGTTGGAATATGAGACGCAGACATATTAGATGGTTACTGAGAGGTGCGGGGAGAATACCATTTCAGCCCCCAATGCCAATTGCTGTTACTGTCTTTCAGGCTTCTGTAGATCTGTCTGCTCCTTTTATAACCAAGTAGCCAGGATTATCTGGGACAGTCAGGAAGAGTTACAGTAGGGCAGCTTCAAGAGTTTTATAGCTTTCAATCTGTCCTGAAAGTGTTACATCGAAACACTGACAAACCTCTGAAAGCACTCCCAGAACTCAACTTAAAATGGAATCTAGGACCTTACTCAGAGAGCTAATGGTCAACAGGAGCTTGTCAGACAAGGAGATGTTAGAGAAATATCAGGGAAGTTTAAGGAGAAAAGAGTGGGAGATTAGAAGGTGTATAAAGGTGGTCCAGAGTAGCAGTCTCTTATTTTTCTGTTATTGCTACTCTTCAGGTTTTTGATTCTGTGTCTTTGATTATATTGTTGATAATGAAAGAGAATTACCTGGGCCTTTTTTGGTCCCTGATTAGTTCAGGGTGTGCTCTGCAGCACCACAAAAGTCCATAACAATATTCCAAACCAAACCTCTCATAATTTGCAGGCTCATTTATATAATAAACACAAAATAAACTACAAAAACTGTACACAGCCAAACACACATTAAAATCAGAAAATCAGTGATTTTTTTAATATAGCAAAATGTTACCAAGTTGATAAACTTCCTGTTTCAGACACAAACAACATATATTGACTTACACTGTAGACATAAGGCAGCCAGCTCTACAGAAACATCATATGGGCATTTTAATCTGTAAGGATAAAGAAAGAGAAAAACTGAGATTTGATGCAAATTTCAATGTGCACATACAATTCACTTAGTAATGAACCATTAATGAGAGAGAAACAGACACATAACATTAATTACGGTTATAATAATGTAATTACATAGAATCTGCTTTGGTGAAACTGATAAAATAAAACATTACACACCTATATAACACAGCAAAGTCTGTAAAAGTCATTTTCTGAAAGACCGCAATCAACTACTTTACCAAAACCACTTAAGAGTTATCTCTTACTGGTTGATTTTTTTAATTTACCAAACTTAAGAGTTTTCTCTACTAAGTTGTTTGTTTTTCTAATGTCACGAGGAGTGTCAGCTGGTGAAAAAAAATGTGGATAAGGGGGTGCAGTTTTTCGGGGACAAACTGAAGCGGTACTTATTATAGAGTTCCTTAAACATCATTCTGCCTATTATAGAGTGTCTTTCACATCTATCTAACTATCTTGTTATTCCACATGCTCGCGTTGTTCTGGTCATAGTGCACATCTTGGCCTGTCCAGTACCAGATCTATATGACAAATACAGGCTAAAATGTATTATACCCTTTCCACCATGCTGCCCAGTTTGATGTCAGTTTTCCTACTTCTACTGTGTTCCAAAACATCAGTCTGTAACTTCCACAGTCCCCTTATTCTTCCCACAACTTGCACTATAGATGTGGAAATGAACAAGTGCACCTGCATCAGAATTTTATACTATACCTCTCTCTAAATTACCTAATCCTCTGCCAAATTGCCCAGTTCCCCATTCTGCCAAAACCCACACTATAATGTCTGCAAACCACCTCCACAATCTTCCAAAAATGTGCACTTCCATCTGTCTTATAACAAACACATCCTTACCAGAAGAAATCCAATCCAAATCTTATTCTACCTCTGCTAATACAGTGCCCAATCCTTGGCTATTTCCACTGTATTCCGTAAATCCACATCATACAATCACTAGTCCTCTGACGTTTCTCAAGTCTTGCATCCCAGCTTATCATTTACCACACCCATAGAGTTATTCCTACTATTCTACATTTGCTGCAAGTCTGCACAGCTTTATGCAAGTTTGCCAAGCTTACCTCACCTGGGCACAGATTCATATTGTAAGATCAACAAACTCCCACATCTTAAAACAATTACTTTCTGGTTAAATTGAGTCATTTCACTAAGTCTGCCAAAAAATTGGCATCATATTATTGTCTATATCAGTGTTTCCCAACCTTTTTTTCTGTAGTGACACATTTTTTGTAGCCAAAATCATCCCAAGGCACACAACTATCTTACTAACTACAAACATATATACAGTATATCTCATACATGTGCTCAACTGGGCAAAGGAGCTGGACTACTGGAGAAGCCGGTAAAAAAGCAGTCCCAAGATCAGTGTTAATAGACACAGCAATTAGTGAGCACTTTTATGGCATTCCCAAACTGCTTTGCCCACCCCTTTCTGCCTCACAGGCAACTCATTTGCCCCCTATCCACTAATGAGGCTTGCTTGCAACCATACACCCAAGGCAGATAGACTCTAGAAGCCTGGAGATGCATCTGAAGTGCTCAAAGTGCTCTGTCTGCAACATAAAAATTACAGAGCTGCTTTTATGCCTGCTTTTCCAGGTAGTCCCATCCTCCTCAGACAGGCCTTGACCACCCAAGGAGGTTGCCCTTCTCAGGTTCAGACCCAGGTGTACTACATTGCTATGTAACACGGCAAAATAGTTGAAAAACACTGCACTAGATGACTGCAGTTACTTTTATGTCGCTTCAATCTTTCAAAAAAATGCTTTAGGTCTTGTTGAAGCGTTGTGGACAATGATGAGGGAATAATTTGGAAAAGCAAACAGAGGAAGCAAAAAGGGCATTACTTACACCACATCCAGTTAGTTAACTGTATTTGTCATAATAAGAGCAGAAAAAGTCAGTGTATAAACGCGTCCTTGATCACATGCCTGCTGCTGAACTCTTAATTCAGGTCGGTCTGGCCCAAGCTCCTTATATGCTTTTTCTTCAAATTAATTTATGAAGGGGTATTTCATTAAAAAATAAAAATTCTTTGAATTGTGAAATTCCACTTGAAGTTATGTTCTCCGTAAATTAATACTCGCTCATCTGTAGTTGCATTAATGATGGAAAGAAATGTGAACCACTGATGTCATGAACTTGAAATAGATGCATCAACAATAGTCCAAAAACATTAGATTTATAAAAAAAAAAAAAAATAAATAAAAATAAAAAAAACAATATTAATTCCTTGCTAATAAATGTGGGAGTTTGCCAGGTGCAGAGAGCTGCATTCCTAGAAAAATCTGAAAGCAACCAATTTAAGGGCAGCCTCAGGTCACCTGCTTGGAAAAAGATCAAGGACTTTCATACACTTTCATTTGACCTATGCCCTTCACTAAGGAAATATAGGTATTCAAACAGAAATGAAACAAGTACAAACTGGAACCAATTTTAATTGACATGTGCTGACAACAGGCATGCTATGCAAATAAACAAATTTATTTCATGATTATTTTGTATTACCTAATCAATTTAAGTACAGTTTTTAAAATATCTGGGGTGGGCAGTGCCCCACATTACAAACTGCCACGGTCACAAGGTTAATACATCTGACAGCTAATGGGTAAGTATTGTTGATTTAAAAAAAAAAAATAGTAGTCAGTCACTGAAGAACAGCGATAAGAAAATATGTAGTGTACTATGTGTTATGATCACCACCTGTTATTTTACAATTGTGTGTGACTATTTTTGAAATATTTAATTTTTAGATATATTTTTCAGTTCATGAAATTTACCATTATGACAATTACATCTAATATAACCATTTTGTAGCTTATTCTTTTATTAAATGTTGCAATTTACTGCATAACAATACATACATAATAAATACAGGTATTGCAAAAATAAACTAGGTTGCATTTTTTGGTGTTGCGGAAAGAGAGAAAAGAAACACTATTGTTTGTTTTTATTTTTTAATGTAATTAATCTAGAAACCTATTAATCTACTATTATGTAGTCATGAGTAGACTGGAAAAAGATTTCAATGTATATGCTATGTGCATCTGTATGGGAGAGAGTACACATTGTATATGTATTTAATACAGTATCAACTTATCGCTTAAAAAGTTGAATGGCACATTGGTGAGGAAGGCAAAACAACGAATAGAAATTAAGTGAGGGGGTTGCATTTTAGTCAATTTTCTTTCATGTATGTTTGACTTTTTTGTTTTGCTATGACAACTAAACTTCAAAACATTTACTTCTGTCTTACTTGTTCTAGTTTTTTTTTTAAAAAGTAGTTATGGAAATGCTGCAAGCTATTTTCCTTGTGTATTCTTGATTGTGATGTATCGGCAATTTTTCAGTTTATGAATTTTATGACAGTTACAACTATTACAACCATTTTGAGGCTATTTTCTTAATACATGCTGTTATTTAGTGCAATTAATACATTGACACATAGTTTTTAAATCTTTACATGGGCTTGCTCCTGCCTGTTTATCTGAATTGTGTGTTTTACACCAGCCATCTAGAGTGCTTAGATCTTCTGTTCAGTTGTCCCTAGTACCAAGTGTAAAACCAAGGGGTACAGGGCCTTTGCAGCTGCTGCCCCTCGCCTGTGGAACTCTTTACCTCATCATATAAAGGAGTTGTCTACAATTTAACTGTTCAAAACAAGATTAAAGACTTATTTCTATTCATTTGCATTCTGTGACCTTCAGTAATACTGATGGATTCCTCTTTGTGATTATATAACATTACTTCTATTTATTATGTATCTTATTTTATGTTCATATATGTTATTACTATTTATGTTTTATTGTCTATTGTTATTGTTTTTTCTTTTATTCTATTATTGTAAAGCACTTTGGCCGCAGCATTACTATGTTGTTTTAAATGTGCTATATAAATAAATTGACACGACCACAGTGTACTGTGATGTGACATTATCAAACCATGGCTATTTAATGTGGCAAATGTAGCTATAGTATATGCATCCTAGCTTTGCAATATTACAATGAAAAGCACAATTTTACAAATTTACTTAAAAATGTTTGGTAAGCATTCAGAACATTTGACTTGTTTTTCCTGACTGATTTTTGGCTGTTCTTTTAAAATTAGACATTATAAAATCTACTTCATAAACAGTTAAACCTTAGCAAATAGAAGATCAATTACCAATTTATCCAGGACAATTTTACTCCAGTGTTTATTAGAACAGTTTTAATGAGAACAAGCCATTCAGCCAACAACTTTGCCAATTCTATTCACCTACTTTCTCTAAAACAACATCAAGACAATTTTGAAGTTTCCTGATGTACCACTTTCTGCCATACTCATTCTTAATTTATCCCATACATCTATCATTATCTGTATAAAGGAAACTTCATAACATTTGTGCAAAATTTGACCTTAACAAGTTTCCGTTGGTGTCCCCATGTTCTCGTTGAACAATATATTTGAAAGTAACAGCTGGAATCCATTGTACTACAACAGCACTGACAATTTACATCAGCCAGTTATTAGTCACTCAAGTAAGCGCTGGCAAGGAAGCCAAAAAAAATGGCAGTGTGCAAAGTCACATGCTTTTCCAACTAGTGCAGGAAAAGAGGAGCAATCCTTTTAAAAGATAGCAAGTCAATTCAAAGAGCCATGTGAAGAGTAGCTAATCCATGCACTGTGATGCACAGCACTGATGCTACATTGGTGTCAGAAGCTGGAAGAGAAGACTTACAGTTCAACTTAACAGAGTGCCATGTGCCTCAGATACCTAAAACGGACCTACTTGGCACTTAAGAGGATTTGCTGGAGAGTCTCAAATCCATAATCTAGAGTGTCGTTTGCAGCAACAGTATGGTCTAGGGTTGGGGGGTAGTTGAACAGAGAGATGAGACTCCCATCTCTGCAGCTTCACCACTGCTTCTCCATCTGCTAATGTCTATTAGCTTGGGAGCACAGATAAGGCCAAAACTTTGGGCTCATGGAGCTAGGGAAAAGTGTGGCAGATTGTGTTGCCTCTGACCTCAAGTGAGATATGAGAAGAAGGGCTGGTGGTAACAATGTGGAGGCACAGCACAAGGCAGATAGTAGAGGTGATGTGAAGCAGTGTTGGAGTGAGACTCTCAAAGCTGAGATCCACATCTGGAATGCAGATTGCAGTTTCAGTTCAGTGAAGGAAAACAGACAAGAGACCTGTAAATTTGCATCTCCACAAAAGGAGGTTTGCCTGGTTGCTTAAAAGTGACTACTATTGAATGCCTCTGCTGCAACACACAACAGTGCAGCACTCAACATCCCAGCTGTGACATTTGACAACACAATGTTCACAATCCCTGTGATGCACCTTCGTTGCCAGCAGCACAACTGAAGAGAGGCAGAAGACCACACTGCCGTTTCAACAAGTTTATGTGCCGTTCCAAGGAGTTGAAGTTGTTGGGGACTTTAATCAAAAGGAAAACAGACACCCTTTTGATTCTTAAACATAAATCTTCATGACCATTTTGGGACAGATGTTTCTGTACCCCACTGCTCCACTTTTGGACCTACAGTTGAACTAACAACAGATTAAGCAAAAATCCTAATGCTTGAAAATCACTATTGAACCTAAAATCCCTGACATGGTGCTGTCTTAATCTAGAAACATCCCTTCTCAGTAAGTAAAAGCTGGCTTTCTTTTATTTTTAAAGGTAACAGACAATTGATGCTATATTTCTCATTCTCTTTTGGTTATTACAATACATCTGATTTTTACAGAGCTTTTTTCCAATTTTGGAAATGTTCAGATTAGTTACCTCTGCCAAACCCCAATTTCACACTTAGTCTGGATCTGACTTGTCACATACTGCCTAAAACAATGAGATATATTGAAACAAGTTTTTCAGTTCACACACTTACATTTTTGCCTCAACTATAAAAGGGTACAAAAAAAGAAAATCAGTTTAGTTCATTCCCAAATGGTATTCCTTGACAGTGTGCTACTGCCAACAGCACTCAGCTGGCATCCTACATTCAAATATCAATTTGGATCTTATACATCATATTGTGCACCAGCTTACTCTTTTTTTGAACTTTTACTTTTTTTTCTAGCTATGGAACTAACTATAGTGTGCCCTTCCTGTGCTATAGTTAATCATAAAATTCACTCAAACTTTTAACAAGGGAATATTTCTTCCTCAGAAATGGGTAATTGTAAAGGTGTTACGGGTTACAAGTTAATTTATTAATGTTTTATTTTTAGCTAAGAAACTGGTTTATAATGAACAATACACTCATCAAATTTAAACTCTGAAAAAGGAAAGGATGCCAAATATTAGTCAAAAAAATTAAGCATTTAATAATACTGTACCTTACAGTGTAATGTGGGAAACATTAAGTATGTAAACACAAACGATACTCACTTTCCAGAAAGAATGTCTTGTCTAAGTTGCAATACAAATAGGTATCTGAAAAGATACAAGATATAATAAAACTGTTAGACTGTTTCAATAAAGCATTACATTTAACACTAGAATTACCAAAGCCTGCGAAAAACCTCATAATCCCAGCCCACCTTAAATTCTTTCACACCTCTCCATCAGCGTCTTTTGTGTTGTAAATGTGTTGATCAGCACAAGCAGCAAGCAGCCTGCTATCCCATGCCCCGCCCACTGCCACATCTCAATTCACAAAGAAGGTTCTCAGTGTTTATCTTGGAGTGAAGTGCCTGGAGTTGCAGAGGGTAAATAGTATATCGTCATTTAGAATACATACATTTCATGTGTGTTCTGTGTCTATAATAGTCTACGTAAACACATCGTTAAAACTGAAACATTTTTCATGATTTATTAATAACTGACAAAATGTAGACATGAAAAGTATAATGTGTGAAGCCTGAAGTCCAGCTATCAAATAAATACTTTCACAAAAGGTACAAGTATAACAAAACAAGTGTGCTTTTATTCAAGAATATAACCGAAAGAAAAAGAAAGCGGGTTAGGGTAGGCTATATATACGACAGCTTGCGTGGTGCAGCAGTAAGAACTGCTGATTCCTAATCAAGAGGTCGCTTGTTTGATACCGGCTGCCTCCCTAATTTATCATTTTGAGTAGTGAACTGCTCTTAATGATAATATTCTACAATAAAAACATACATTTGATTTGCATCTGTAACAGCCAGTGTAAATTTATAGTACTTTATTTTCCCGTTTTATTCTCTCAGTCAAGTTCACGCTCCCACAGCAAACTTGAAGAAGCCATGAACATTCTTCTTTTCTCAGCTGGAAATTACAGGGAATTCTCTGACGTGGCGGGATAAAAGCTGACACACAAAAGTGTGTTTGAACGCACATATGCTGTACAAGGCATGCATGTAGTCCACTGAGAAAAGAAGTGTGTTCATGGCTCACCTTGCAGAGGAACTTTGTCTTCGCTCTTACAAGAAAAGGCAATGGAAAAAGAAAAAGAGGATGCACCATCAACAAGCTTCTGTTCCATGACCTCCGCTTCCCCCAAGAAAGAAAGTTCAGTGTCAGGTGCTCCTTCAGTGTAATAGTAACCATAGCATAGAGAGGTGTGTACATTGCAACAGGTACACGTGTTGTAAATGTAGCAAGGATGGTCCTTGGGTGTGTAGAAACTGTTAACATTTGAATTTGATGATTGTATAGAGCACGGAACTGACCTTTTTGTACTATTCTTTCCTCTGCATCTCCTGGAGTACAAAAGAAACACCACCATGCACCAAACGCAGTCACTGCCTACAACCGCATGAAGGTATGCGAATGAATATAATGTTGCATTAGTGCAACAATGTTTTCTGAAATGCACTATACAGGTCAAAAAATCATTGTAATTATTGTAAATGTCATATATACCTATGTCTCTCTTTTTTGTCACTGCTGCTTTGACATCATGGACCAGAAGGTGCATACTAATTCAGTGTGAGTAAGAATACTCAAGAATAAAACTGAGTAAAAATAAAAAAAAAAAAAAAAAAAAAAATCACATCCATAATTATTTCCAGTCACTCACACTCACGTCCACAGTCTTCCCAATCCCAGTCTTGTTTAAGCACAAGATCTGATACTGTTTTCAAATAAAGAGGTGGTATAACAAAACAAGTTTGTTATACCATGTCTTTATCTGAAAACAGCGTCAGATCAGGGGTTGTGGGAGTGTGAACATGACAGACAATAAAACTTAAAAAAAAAACAAAAAAAAAAACACTAACTTCTATAAGTACTTTAAATTTACACCGGCTGTTACAGACACAAATCAAATGTATGTTTTTATTGTATAATATTGACAGTTCACTACTCAAAACAGTAAATTTGGGAGGCAGCCGGTATCAAACCGGCAACGTCGTGATTAGGAGTCAGCAGTTCTTACCACTGCACCACACAAGCTGTCGGATCAATAGCCTACCTTAATTCGCTTTCTTTTTCTTCGGTTATATTCTTGAATAAAAGCACACTTGTTTTGTTATACTTGTACCCTTTGTGAAAGTGTTTATTTGATATTTGGACTTCAGGCATCACACATTATACACTTCATGTCTACATTTTGTCAATTATTACAAAAACATGAAAAAGTTTGTTTTAACAATGTCTTTACATAGGATTGTTGTAGCCATGGAACATACATGAAATGTATGTATTCCAAATGATGATATATTATCTACCCTCTATAACTCCAGGCACTTCACTCCAAGAGCACTGAGAACCTTCGTTGTGAATTGAGATGCAGCAGTGGGTGGGGGATGGGATAGCTGGCTACTTGCTGTTTTTGCTGATCAACACATTTACAACACAAAAGACACTGATGGAGAAGTGTGAAGGAATTTAAGGTGGGCCGGGATTACGAGTTTTTTCATAGGCTTCGGTAAATCTATTGCTAAGATAAGAATTGAAAACAGTTTAATAATAACATTCAAATATTACAACCTGGTTATAATAACCTGGAGAAAGTAGAATACTAGCTGCACAAATTAAGATAAGGATACAGCCTGTATCTTCACTTCATAAATAAGCAACAACTTGTTGCTCAATAAATATATTTTTTTTCTTCCTGACATATTATATAGTTTTATTGTCCATCCATTCCCTAAACCATTTATCCAGGACAGGGTTGTTTGGATCTGGAGGAAAGCTGAAGCATATCCCACCATTTGATGATGCAAAAGGGTTATGGTAAGCCAAATTAGCATTTAAAACTATTTCAAATTCAACATCTATTTCAAGACAGAGCATCTTAAAAACATTTTCAATTAACTCAAATTTATTTGAAGATATCTTAAAATGGCATACCTGAAATGCATTTTAAGACAATTTCACAGTGTATTTCATCGATCCCAAAGTGCATTGCAGATATCTTCAAAAGGAAGTCATTTCAAGATATCTGAATGTCTACATCTCTAATGGTTAACCTCCTATCCATTTTGAGACATCTGAAATGCATTTCAAGATATTCCAAAATAACTTCTGGCACATCTTGCTATGTCTTAAAATAGAAGGGAAGTCAAATTCAAAGAACAGTAATGTTGACTGGGAGTGACCGTGAGATTTTTGGAAATCAATTGTATGATATTTTAAAATGCATTCAAGGTCATTTTGAGATATGTCAAAATGTTCTAAAGATATCCTAAAATATAAATTAACTAATTTTAAAAGATGTAGAATTAAATCTCACACATCTGAAAAGCTGAACTGTATTTTAAATTATATAGAATTTTTCTCTGAATGTTAACTTGGCTTATCATAGTTTTATTGCTCATTGATCTGATTTCATTTCAGTTTCTAGAACATGCAACATCTGGAAAACCAAACACCGCTTCAGTGCTAAAGTACCTAACAACTTAATTGACTTGAATGAACTCGGAATATTATGTGAAATCCTTAACATTATGCTACAAAAAACACTGTGGGTGCATTAGAGACTACTGTACACAGATAAAAGACAAAAAAAAACTATACATCAAAAATATGCAGTAAAGAATATTGGCAAAAAAAATCTTCTCACTGTACCTTGTAAACTCTTCATGAAGGTTATTTGGTTCTGAAGAATAGAACTTGATTCTGAAGTGTAAAGTGTAGGGGGGACCAACTGAAGGAAAAATAAGACAGAAGTTATTATTTAATAGCATATACTGTATTGAACATACAAACAGTAAACAACGCAAATTAAGCTTTCACTGTAATTAACTGATTAATGACTATGTTTTTGATAGAGCAAGAACAGAATAAATAATAAATTGCAACTGTAACAACTTGGGCACATTTAAATTTTAGCAAAAATTAAACACAAGTGAAACTCTTTGGTTTGATCCTTTCAAGAACTGATTTATCATGTTGCTGAAACAATACACACTGAACTCACAACATATGAACTTACATTACTACATTTTAGATTCCACATATTGCAAAACCAAAACTGACTAGTGGTTGGAAAATTAGTGCTTTGCTGACATTCAGACGGTGCACAATGTGCTGACGTCACTTGTATTTTAATCAAATTTCTTTCTCAGCTATGTCATTCAGGAGGAGTAACAGAGAATACTCCCAAAAAGGAAGGCTATAGTGACAGTCATACTTGAGTGAAGTCCAAACTACAGTCAGTAAGGTACTGGTCAGTAGTCATGGCTGCAAGTGTTTTGTAACTGTGGACTGTAAATATCTAAAGGTTGGTAATTCTAAGAATGAGTAAAATAAAGTAATGACAGAGAATTAAACATTACATGGTGGATTTGTATTAAAAAGAACCTGTACACTTAAAAAGAGGTTTATGTTTAAAGGAGAAATGTCCCAGTGCCTTTATTATGATAAAACAACATTAATGTCTTAAGACTGAAAACTGGGAACAAGTGAAAAGATATATTAGAAGGAGTTTTCATCTATATAAAATTAATTTGCGCTCAGTTGGGTGACAGTAGGAACCAGTGGCACAACAAGAACTGTGAAAAAGCGTAAATGTAAAATAAAGCTGAAAAGGCAGATCACCAATGAGAGGCATAGAATGTCCAGAGTTGATTTTGAGTAATAAGCTGGATTTTGACGTTAACAATGTTTGGGGTATGTCGCTGCAACAGCCAGACCTGAAAGTGCAAACACCTGTAATACCTCTAAAAACAAACAAAATAAATAAAAGCGACATAAAGCATTTAAATTTAGGGCTTTTGTTTTTAAGATTTTTTTTTCTGAAAGATAAAAAATTTTGTTATTACTCAAATTGTGCAACACATAAAACTAGCAATGAATGTATAAATGTTTTATCAATAATTTTGAACCATATGATACTGTTCAAAGCAACCAGTTGCATGCATTGGTAAGCCACACTGTTGGCAATATGTGCAACACTGGTGTGGATGCTGTTTTTTCCTTCTTGCTGCTACAAACTACTGTACATATTCTGGCTTGTATTCTGGCAGCAAAAAAGAGGACTTAAATTAATGTAATAATGAAATGTAATTAATGTAATCATAATTAACTGCATCTAATATTAAAACGTAATTATAAAATTAATATATAAATCATGAAGTAAATACACACTAAATCACAAATTTAATGTAGAATCAACAAAAAGGAATTTTTTAAAGTTAATAGCATAGTTTAAACTTAAACAATTACCTTAATCCTGTACCTTTAACAAAATACTACTTGAGCAAGTATAACCTGAATTAGAATGCCTTCCTAAAATGCAAGTTGAAAAGAAGGCAATAAGAAAACAAGGCCAATGTATCAATTATCAAATTGGCATAGCATATGAGACACACATATGTCAAAGTAAAAAAATAATTGAAACAACTGTTGACTTTGAATGTACTGTTAAAGACTGATTTAAATGAAATAATACAAATCTCTTAAATGGTTATACATTATATCTTGTACTAAAACTCCATAAATACTATCCTCAAATGTAAATCACCATCAACAACTTTATAATCATACTCTACACAAGTGTTTTTCAACTGGTGTGACATGGGAAGTAAAAGTGTAGTGCCCCTAGTACCAGACATAAGAGAGACACGTTCCTCATGTGGTCGAGACTTGTCCAAGGAGGACGGGACTATCCAGCGAAGCTGACATAAAAGCAGCTCCATGATCACTGTTTCACAGACAGAGCACGTAGAGAGCAATTTAGCATCAAGGAGAGGTGTCGGGGTCCATCTGCCAGGGTGTGTGTTCGTCAGCAACTCTTGCAGAGTCAAGGGCCAGTGGGCATACAAGTTGCCTCTGACCCCAAGGTCAGTGGAGTAAGGCAGAGAGAGCCCTGTCTGTATGAGTGATGAAAGGGATAAAGTAGCAGAAAATTCACCCTATGTGATCATCACTAAGTACAGTGTATGTGAATAGCAATCTCCGAGCTGCTTTTTTTGCTGCCCTTGAAAAGCCCCTTTGGACAGTTTAGCATGTCTAAGATTTTTTTTTTTTTTTTTTTGCTTTTTTGGTTGGTAGAATCGTGGTTTGCCTTAGGATTTTTTGGGTTACAAAAAGTGTGCCACCACAGAAAAAAGGTTGGAAAAAATTGCTCCATATACACCTTTGCTTCTGGCATGCTTAAAAAAGACATTCATAGCTGCCAACTCTCTTAAAAACTGACACTGTGCATTATTTGGATGGCTATGTTGCGTTTATTGCATAAATTCCCAAAGATACTGCAAACAGGAATAAGGGGTAGGGATAATAATTATACTTCTATTTCTCAGAATTCTGTCATTATATTAGGGCAGTCAGCATTGTAAGCTACCTGGTAGACTGGCAGGTTAAATACAGAGGTCCTGGAGCAGGGGTATTGAATTGAAATTTAAACAGGTCCGACCAGCAAATTTTTCTCCTATCAAAGGTCTGAGCCTCACATTTGTTCTATGATTCAGATCCCTGCATATGTAGTCATTAAATGCCTATTTAAAAAAAACAGGGTATAATTTCAACAGCATTTCAACAATATTTATTTTCAATTGTAAGTAAGGACTTTAAACCTGTGGACCCTCTGAATTTAATAGGCCTTGTATTTGTATGGAATACAAATAATTATCTTTAACATATAAAACAAATAAACTGCTTAATAAAAAATAAAAGTAGGCCTATCATATTCACATTTTAAGTAAAAGAACACAGAACCACCTGAATAAAACAAAAAAGGGCACTCCTTACAACGGTCCCATTAGAGAATGTTTTTTTATGTTGCCCCAAAATCCATGCTACTTTAATTGAACATTCATTTGCATGCTGCTGGGCTATAAATGAATGTGAGTGGATTATGGTGGATGTGTCACAGTGGACACTCAGTTCTGTTATTTTACGTGCCCTCACTTCGGACTACTGCAGACATGTTTCTGCAAATGATCCGTGTTTTCTTTCATAGTGGCGCTTCACATTGCTACTTTTTACTACAACCACAGTTTCGGAACATATGAGACAAACTGGTTTTGAACTACCCATGGGAAGAATGAACATATATTGGTAAAGTCCATTCATCTTTGAAAGTTCAGTGTTCTGCGTCTACTTTCCTTTTTTTGGAACAAGTCATGCTACCTGCTGCTTATTCGTTTCTGTTATTTCTTTTCTGCGAAATCCATGTTTTACCCATGCACTGTAGCAACTGCATTGATTTCCTCTCTATTGAGTGTCACGAAGCAATGCACACACTTCAGAAAGGAGGGAAAAAAAATTGCTACATTAATTTTATCATTCATTCTCATTCATTTATCACAAATGCGTCACAGTCCAGATAATCACTCAGTCCGGATCCACCATTTAGTGATTCCTGCGCTAGAGACTTGTTTTGCTTTTAGTGCTACTCAAAGATAACTTATTTAGCACTTATGTGAAATGATATTGAAGTCTTCTTACAGAAACATGAAGTGTGTGTGTGGGGGCAGGGGCTTAAAGTGCAATTTTTACCTTTACAACATTTCTCTAGCATTGCACCAGTACTACCATAAATCCCCCTACCTATCCCCTTCCTACAACACCCCTGCACCTATGTCAGTATGTGTAAATCAAGGAAATGAACACTGCGTTACATTATATTGACATGTGGCATATCGCTGTGAGCTGCGTAATATGAAATTTTAAACCTATAAACGGAAGGTAGTATATAAATACAGTGCTGGATGTGTATTTAATACTTTAAGTATACAATTAACTTTTTTACATTATTGTTTCGGAATGTTAAAAAAAAAACTACATGAAAATACCACCCTGACCAAAGCACTGCCTGAGGCATTTGATTCGTGGCCAGCCCTGGATGTGAGAATATTTTTATATATTTATAGAGAGAGAGAGAGAGAGAGAGACAGAGACAGAGACAGAGATCGGAAAATAAAACACAGGTTGGCTAATTTTCTTTTTTCCATAACATCACCAAATTACAATCAAGTAAGTCTAAGCATTTTTGAGATTTTGAGGTATTTCGTTTTTCTAGCTGGGACGGCTTCCCCTAAATATTGATATATCGTAATATACTTACTTAGTAGGCACTTATTGCCCTAGATGTACAATCCTACCAAAATTGAGCTTTGTAACTAAGTAGGAAATAGTGCTTTTGTTGATGAGTAAGTGAATGAGTCATTCAACTTTGCATTATATATAGTGACCGCTGCCACATGGGAACACAGCTGCTCTTCAGAAACTACCTCTTAAACAGTGTTTTAATGGGAAACATACACTCTTGCATACTCTTCCCCTCCTCTGTGTGGGATCAGCTGCAGGCTTGCTGCTCGATGTGCTCCTCATGTGGGGCTTCGAACATTTAAAAGACTGAGCCGCTGCCATCCTAATATCTCCCTCTACTGTCCTCTCTCCCCCAGAACACCACTCTGCTCCAGTCGCTGCTCCCAAGCCACTGTACCCGTTTGAAGAGGAAGACTTTGTGTTGTTCTGACCAGGAGTCGGTAGACCGTCACGTTTGACAGCCGTTTCCTGTGAGGCCAGACTGCTTCTGAAAGGGACTGATGTTTGTAACTGCCAGTACAGAAATAAAGTTTTTACTCCTAGAAAATCCTCTGCAAATAAAACCTTTCAATTGTTTTAATAACACACACACGTTTTAACATTTCTTAGTATTCTAATAAATTCATGAGATACGTTTAAGCTAGATTAATAGCCTTAGCTCCAAACGCCTTTTTAATTTGGAATCACTATTCCAATCCACTTCTTTGTCAGATTGTATGCAGTTTTTGAAGCTGACAGGGAAATGACTGTTCAGTTTCTACTTGTCTTCTTCATGAGGGCTAATCCAATGTGTAGATGTGGCCAGCATACAGAACACTCCGTAACACTGGGAAAAGTAGGCCATATCTGATACCTGCTGTTGCAGTTTATGTTCTCAAATTTCTTTTTAATACAGATATCCACTTTATCAAAATATTTCTGAAATTTGATCTCCAATTTACACTTATAGAGCTCATAATGTTTACTTAAGCAAGTTATTTTTTTGCAATAAAATAAACTGAATTCTCCAAATCATTGAGAAATTTGATCTGTGGTTTTTGTGACTCAATGTTATATGACACATGCCAGTCGCAAACCAGATTAATAAACAGCCACCTCATCCATATGGAATCTTCTTAAGAGGCTGTGGTTTTAAGTGCAAGGCTGACCTACACTCCAAACTCCTCGAATGTTACAACATTATTAAAAGTATCTAGGGGTGCACTCTAGCAAAATTCATACCAAGTGAATATTTCCCTTGATATTACATTGCAAATATAAATTAGATTAATTGCACTATAATGAAACACATATTTTTGCTGTCAACTAAATATACTGTATTCTGCATAAATACAGTACAGCAGAACCCCCTTTAAGGAGGAAACCACTTACATTATTAATGTGAAATTGTTAAATAATGGATTAAATATAATGTAAAATAATTGTTTAAATTTTTACAATAAAAATACAGCACATTTGTTAAAAATCTGTCACTGTTTTTGTAATACAGTAAAAACAGTAATTTTAATGTTAAATTGGGGTTCTGGTGCAATTAAGAAAATGAAAATTCCATGTTTGTAAGATCAAAGCAGACAAAATCTTAATTGATACTAATGTAAGATTAGAACTTAATGTAACACAATTTGATAGTTCTGTTATACTGTTACAGTATACAGATATGAAACGGCATTAAATGTAACAACATGTACCAAGTTCAAGAAGCATTTATATTGTGACACATTATATAAATTGCACAAGGGCAGCAGCATTTAACAATTTGCTACAATAACAGTACAGCATCATCAAATCAAGAAAGAATATCAGTATATAAATATTTCACTATATGCCACATTTGTACTTTATCAGGTAATTTATGTGTTACCTATATAAGGTATGGCAGTATCACAACATCATAATCATGGTATGCACAGTGTTTAATTTTAGCATAAATACCACAGGATCCTCAATTTAAAGAGGCCAAAGCATTGTAATCTGGTTCATTCATTGAGAGCAATAGTGTTCCCACTGTATGTTCACCTTGTTATACGTAATCACACACAAATGCTTCTTTTCTTGTAAGCATAAGGTGGCTAGTGCAACTCCTTGAGGAGCTATGTTTTGTTTCTTGATGAAAGCATGCTGTGTGCATGCATCTGCATTATAGAGTAATTTCATGATCAATATAATGAACCGTCATGCTCATATATGCTTCCATAGTTCCACTGAACCACAAATCATTTCTGGCTGCTTAAAGCATCATTTGCTTCTGATCTATTTAATTTTTTGCCCATCATGTGTAATAAAGTAAAGGCAAATAAATACAGCCAGGGATGAAGTATGTCTTACCATGGGTATTTTTTTATTTTTTTTTTTTAAACCTTCGTTGCACAAAGTTTTAATCAGATACTTGTCTTTTGATAAATAAAAAGCGACGAACACGATTAACTTATTTTTATTTCAATAGCCTGCTGGATATGGCCATGCGTCATAGCATAAACAACTAAAGTTTATTTTTGTCACCTAAGTTTACAGGGACTTGGTGCTGCCTGCTTAGCTTTCACTAACATACTAAATCATGTGGTTGAATTTTAGATGGTTACATAAGTGTTTGAGTGGAGTACTACGATTTTGCAAGGTATGCATTTTTCATGATCATCATCACTGTTGAAAACAAAATAAAAATCAAAATAATGTTTATGTTTTAGGGAAAGTAGGTTAAACATTGCACATGCTTCACATTTTCATCTTAAGAATGAAGCAAACACAAGAGAAAGAAATCCCAACTTTTTAAGATGTTGTCAGTGTCAGACTCAGAAACGTGCTCAGAATGGTTGTCTGTAATTATTCAAATGATGTACATCTGATCTGCCAACGTACTCAGTTTGTATCTGTTATTTCATCCAACATTCATTTGATGTTTACAGCAATTTGTAACTGGGAAAACTCAGTCTCTGACAAAACAGGAATTAAGTAATGGCCAATTTTCACAATTAGTATATAGCTGCTGCTCTAATTGTAATAGGAAGTAAATACATGATTGTGCAGCCCTGCATTTACATGTATAAAATATCTTTAAAATAATTTTACATTCCGTTACAAATGAAACTGAAAGTGTTTCCCACCATAACGTGTATCCGTTGAACTCCACCTCCACCTCCGTTGAAAGTCCACCTGCTCCAAAAGAAGATACTATGACCCTATGTTAAGGACCGTTTTTTGTTGGTTTTTTTTTTTTTTTTTTGGCAGTGAAATCTTTGAACGCACTTTTAGTACTAGTAGTAGCAAATATTCAGATGTGTGCTTTGATGGCCTTGGTGTTTCATTCCATGAATTTAAAAAAAAAAAAAAAAACCTACTAAAGTCAGGGCTGCTTGCAAAAAGAAATTATATAAAGTGCAACAGATGTGGAAGGTGAGACTGATGACAAAGAAGTGAAGGGCATTACGTGATCAAAAGCATCGGGGTAATTATGTTCTAATTGTGTCTATAAATCGCTTGCATTTGAGAATTTAGTGACTACCATTTTGCAAAAATGTCAGCATCTTAAGTTTTCTTTCACTCCTCTACCATTAAATTTGAAACTGAATTAAGTTCAAATTGCAGAAATTACCTTTGGTTTTGAAATAATACCCATCTTTATGGTCATTCCTTTTTATAATTATTATCTAAGGTCACTAATGGGACAACAGCTTTATTTCCCAAGGCAGTGTAAAAACGCAGCACACTACAGGGGGGTTTGGTAGACGTTATCTAATGAAATCGACTTTAGCAGCCTTAAAAAGTTTGCAGGGCATAAGTAAAGCTGCACTGGTTCCGAATGGCCCATCCAAGCAACTTGGTTGATGTGTACTGTATGTGTTGTTTTGTATAGGTGCAGGTCTATTTGCCCAGTATGGTGGAAATTAAACATTTGGAGAAAAAAAAAAAAAGTGTTCAGATTCTTGCTGCATTTTATTTGGCAGTGCCACATTCATTGGTTGTATAGTGATGACTTGAATACTTTGTGCAATTAATAAATATAACAGTTAAATGTTGATGCTCAACAACCACTTATTTTGTTTAGGCAAGAAAAAAAGGAAAGACAATGTGAACTAATAAATTTCAGTTTTGATAATTTTATAAATTTGTTTCATATTTGATGTACTTGTGTATTTTCATCTGTTTTCTAGCAATTCAGTGTTCAGTTTTTGTTTGATTAGAGACATTTTGCAATGGTCTTTGTATATACCGTTCGCAACCTCTATACTTGTTGCCGGTCACATGACCTAGTGCGTCATAAGGTCCGCAAACAAAAGATGGAGGTGTTATGGAGTCAATATCCTAGCTTTGGTATAAATTTCAAAATTCTAAGGCAATCTTTGATTAAGTTAATTACTTTTTCTAAATCCAGTTTTTGATATATGGTAAAGTTTTGGCTACACTTTCTTATTAAGTTTTTTCTCTATTTAATTATTCCTTGTTGCCATCCCCTGCCAGTTATTTTGACTACATTTAAGCCCAAATATTCCAGTCTTTTTCCCTTTTTTCTACCTTGCAGATATTTTTCCTTGTAAGGTATTTTACTATGGAGATAGCAGTAGTGAAACATGTTCCATGTTTAACAAAGATACACACTGGCAGCATCATAAATTTACATACTACTATTATCCATTCAGTCGTGTCTGACTGTTGGATGCTCGCCATGCTTCCCTGTTTTCCATGGCTCCTTTCAGTTGCGTGATGTTCATTCCTGTGTCATTCTTGATGATATCCAGCCAACAGGCCTTTTGACTCCCTTGCTTCCTTTTACCACTGACCATTCAGAGTAACACTTCCTTTTCCAGAAAATTCACTCTCATCACATGTCCAAAACAGGTCAGTTTCTGTCAGGTTATATTGCCTTCCAGGGACAAATCTGGGTTTATATGATCAGTAACATCTTTGTTGATAATCCTAGCTGTCCAAGGGATTTGTAGAAGTCTTCTCCAGCACCACAGCTCAAAGGCATTGATTTTTCTTCTAACTGCTTTTATGAGTGTCCATGTCTCACAGCCATATCATAGATTTACATACAAAATACAGAATCACTGACAAAAAAACTAACAGAAAAGTAATCTTTTCCTAATTAACTATTGGTGCATTTTTCTAAAATAAACCAACATTCTTTCCTTTGCTAAATGATGCATTAGTAATACCTCTTTATTGATTTCATGACTGGATACTGTTTACATCAAAGATAATATGACAACAAGATTCTCGGTTTTATTTCCAGGCTGTACCATAGATGCTGTATACAAGAGAACACATTTAGAAGGCAAGTAAATGCAAGAACCTTCAATTCAAATGCTAACAGCCACATTGCTGCTGTATACTCAATTATACTTGGCCAACTTCAGCTGGTCGTCACTCTAGATGCAGCAAAAAAAAAAAAAAAAAAACTCCATGCTCATGTTTGACCAAATAAATGCTACACTATTTTGCTTTGAACTCCTTCTGACTGACCTAAAAATTTAAATTCATATTACATTTGTTATATCATGTCTCTCTTTTTTGTAATTCATACATGGAAGACCTAAATGAACATGTACCAATCCTAAAACTAGTTATTAACATTAAGGAACACTGTATACTGTACATGCAATCAAAACATTCAAATAAGGATACAAATCACTTACTTTTTATTTGCTTCTTAATAAGCTTTGTGGCATCTAGCCAATGCTGTGAATAGAACAAACAAATATTAACAAAAAATAATTATTCTTTAACATCATTATACTGTATATCCTAACAAATAACGTAATAAAATTGTTCATGATAAATCCCTGCTTGGGCAATGGAAGTCTGTCTCTGCTGTTAAATATGCATTTATTTAGATGAACCTGTTATTTTTTTTAATCTTTGAAAAACTGGCTGGCTTTTAAATTCACAATACAGTTGTGCCTATAGGAATGTCACACCTATAAGGGACAATTCAACTGTTTACTGTTGTGCCTTGCCACATTACCACAAGTTAATACTTTCTAATTTTAAGCATCCTTTTTACAATGGTCTTTACTGTTTCAAAAACAACTGCAAAACCTATTACAATAATTTGCCATTGTTACTTTTCTGAGGCTTATTTTTCCCCTATATATCAAAGAAGCTTATTACCATAACTCAGTTTATAATTGTGAATAACATTTTGTCTTTCTGACTAGAGATTCATACTAAATTTTTCTGCATTGAAGTTGGCAAGGCATTGACGGCACACTGTTTGAAACCATAACATAATTTGTAACAGTTTATTAGAATATACTTTAGAAACCATAATTAAGCACATGTAACTGAAACTTAACATGAGAAAGCTGACTGTAGCATCATAGAGAAGAAAGCTTTATCTCATTTTTCACTTTATGTATATATCATATTCATCAATTTTTTTGTGATTTGTTTTTAAAATGAACTTCTTTGGACTGTGGGTTATGTTTTGCTACATCTGATACTGGATCCTACTTTGCTAAATCAGTGGCTGCTTGACTTCGGAAACCTGAAAAAGACACAGCTAAACTCAGTATTTTTTACTGTGCGTCCACACAATATACATACTCCAAAATGCACACAAAGCTCAGTGTTGATTGATATTATGAATGTACTAATGACATGCATGTGGACAAAAATTAATAAAAAATGCAATCAATTTAGATCAGATTCACTGCTATATGTACAAAGTACAATAAAATCCTTATTTGCACACTTGACCAACACACACAATTCTGTCACTTCCCAGCAGTACAAATCGAATTTCATAGTTATGAAAAATAGCAAAATACCCGCGCTTCGCAGCAGCGAAGTACTGCTTTAAAATTTTTATTAAGAAGAAAATTAAACCCTTTTAAACGGAGGGAAAATATGCCAATAATTATTTGTTAAGGATTTCTTTGTATACCACATTGTGAGTTCGGCCCTCCGGTTGTAATATGACCAAGCTGTGCGCTGACCTTACTCTTGAGCATGCAATTTACAGTTGGCCATGTGAACAGTAATCTTGTTTCAAATCTCACAGCTTGGATTGCTGCTGTCATAATCGGTTTGAGTTTCATGATTTGTTTCAATTACGACAGTATTTGCAGGACTTGTGTTGAAGTGACATTCGGCAGCTGTCAAGCGTTGTAAGCATACAACCGGTTTCATTGATAACTTCACATCCAGCTTTTGAGAGTTTAAACATTCATAAACATCAAAGTGTCCACTACTGAAATCGTGACCTGTGAATCTAAGATGTTTAAGAGGTATTGGCGGTTGTCGAAAGGTGTAAAATATTTGGCCATTTCGGTACACTTGAAAGCGACAAACCGAACAATTCAGCGGCAGCCATCAACTCACATGCAGAACCATATGTGAAGGGCTTAAGCATTTCACTCTTCTAGTGCTCCTGTGTAGTCTAATTATCTCCCGTACCGTCATCAGTCCACACCTTGATCCTGTCCCAGTCATTCAATACATAAGACACAATGTTCCTCCGGATATCAAGAGTCAGCCTGATATGGCCGTGCAATATGTGACAAAGAGAATGAAAAAGGTAGGTGCCATCTCCGGGCATGGAAACCACTCGGTAAGTGACAGTTCTTTGATCGATGGTGATCACCTCACTAGACATGGTAATGGGGGTACGGTTGGAATGATAAAGGAAATGAGTACCTGAGCAATGTAAAGTAAGTCTAAAATGCCTACACAATAACTATAATCGTCATAAACGAACAATAAAACAGCGGAGAAGCCGTGGATTAAATAAAAAGGCTGTAGTTATCAGTAGGGAGACGTGAATCCCGTGGTGAAGCAAGGAAGGGAGTGTAGAGACCGGAGCAACGGACAGCCTTATATAGGCAGGCAGGCAGCCAACAACGTGGGAGGCGTTGGGATGGGGGACCCAATGCCGCCTCACACGGTAACCGAGCTGCAGGCTATAGACATATATATGTATGTAAGTAGGATTCAGTTAGCGTTGGGAATCCGTGTACCAAATTTCTTGAAGATGGGCCCATAAGTAACAAAGACTGTTGAAAAGTTCAATATGGCGGCCGACAATGGCATCATACCACCGAAATAAGTACGTACATTGGTTTCGGTTAGCACAGGGAAGCCGCCTACCAAATTTCGTGAAGATGGGGCCATAAATAAGAAAGTTCAATATGGCGGACGTTGTCAACCATTATGACCGTTACGCATAGAATTTCGAAATGAAACCTGCTTAACTTGCATGTCATTGGATTGTGGTAGGAAACCTGAGACATTTGGGGACATTTAAGCTGTAAGGAATGAGCCTGCCAAATTTCAGCCTTCTACCTACACAGGAAGTTGGAGAATTAGTGACGTTGTAAAGTTCAATATGGCGGCCGACAGTGGCGTCATACCATCAAAGTAAGTACGTACATTGGTTTCGGTTAGCACAGGGAAGCCGTCTACTAAATTTCGTGAAGATGGGGCCATAAATAAGAAAGTTCAACATGGCGGACGTTGTTGACCGTTATCGACTGTTATGACCGTTACGTGTAGAATTTCGAAATGAAACCTGCTTAACTTTTGTAAGTAAGCTGTAAGGAATAAGCCTGCCAAATTTCAGCCTTCTACCTACACAGGAAGTTGGAGAATTAGTGATGAGTGAGTGAGTGAGTGAGTGAGTGAGTTAGTCAGTGAGGGCTTTGCCTTTTATTAGTATAGATATAGAACAGAATGTTAGAGGCAAAAAGTAGCCGCCTACTGGTTCTGCAGTCCATGATTATATGAACTCATCTGAAATTGATTCAACATTTTTTTTTCATACAACTGAGTATAAAGTGCAAAGCCTACATCAAATTCAACGGCAATATGGTAAGAGTGGATAAAGGAGATGTAGATCACAATGCTGGAAGAAGGCATGCACACAACATTTTCACAGATATTGCAGAGCCAAAATGTATGAAAGTGAGACAACAACTAGTGGGTTTTCTTTGTTTTATGCTGATAAACATCTAAGATTGTGTTGTGGTGAAGCAGAAAGAATTGTTGCATTGTGATACCTAAGTTTTCTTGCTGTAAACTACAGACAAAAAACTTTATTTCAGTATATATCTGTTCTCAAACTATTGTGCATATGTAATTCAAAATGTAGAATAGAATATACAGGAAAAAGTAATGATTGGTAGATACATCTGCTGCCAAATTTGATGAATGTATTGAATCATGTACAGTCACAACAGTTTAATCACAGATGCATCCTGTAAACATTAATTTTCTTTAAACAAATGTCAACTTAAAGTACAGTATATTGCCAGCTTTGCTGCTTTATCAGTCACCCAGCACTCTTTTGTTCTGCATCATTTGTTATTTAGCACAGCAGAAGATAACCATTGATGCAATACTGACATCCCTTCACTTAGTCCATGTAAGGCAAACACAACTAGTTTGACAACATTTTTTTTTTTAATTATATTTTTATTAATTTTATTGCAATCCATACAAATCAATCAAGGTTTTACAAAAAGAAAAACTGAGTTAAGGACAAATCGATCCCCACCCCTGAGAGAGAGAGCAAGGCAAACGGTTTGACAACAAATTCTGGACAACTGCTGATGCAAATAAGAAAAGAAAAAGGTGTAGTAGAACCTCTACCTGTAGTATTTCATGCACAAACTACTATGTTACGAGCATGTTTAACAACATCGAGAAAAAAGTGGCACTCATAATGCATTGTTTGTTCATGATATATCAAATAATTTAATCTCACAGAGTACATGTTTAAATTCACTTAACAGGAACTTTCACATCTACTATTTAAGGTCACTTGCTATTTTGGAAAACTTGGTGAAGTGTGTGTTCCAGTTATACGGAGTTTATATTCTTTATAGAAACTTACTACTTTCTCTAGACAATTACAGTTTTTATTCACAGTGGGAAAAAATTATCAGCATTAAATGAAGTTTCTAAAATATTGTGCTTTTACAGTATGCTAAACACAACTCATTTCTGTTTTATTTTAGTGTGTTTTTTTTTTAGGATAAATTAAATATTAGCTGTGTATGCCTGTGCTGTAAAAAGCCTGGACTCCTAGAAACCATGGATTCTGGTATTCAATCAATCAATCGCATCAGTTGTGCATTAGCGGTTAAGCTCTTTTCTTTTTTTCATTTTGCCGACATACTCGTCTCCATTGTCTATCAGCGGCTAAGCAAGTTCTTTCTCCTCTGAGGTCTCGTTTTGCCGATGTGCTCGCCTAGCTTATGTATTAGCGGTGAAGCGGGTTTCTCTCTTTTCTCAGCGGTTTCACTTTGGAAACAGAGTCGCTTTCTTTGAGCTTCATGCTGTAGCTTTGCACTTCCAGGCCGGACAGACAGACACACACACTTCCATGCGTAGACGTTTATATAGAAGATGTCTTTTAAACTGTGTGCCCAGAGCTCAAAAGGGAAAGAAGACATTTTGTGTATTATGTAATCAAAATGTTCTATAACTGGAAAAGCAAGCAAGTACAAATGAGCCCATTATAAGGAGCAATGATTCATATGTTTTTAAGAGAGATCAAGTGAGGAACAGGCAATGTGTTTTCAAAGATTTTTGGATTCTGCAAGATATGCCGATGTTAAAAACAAATGCGCGAAGAGGTATTATTTATTTAGAATGTATATGTTTGAGCTAACCAGAGTGTATATGCCTGTACAGATGATGTGAAATAGCTATCCAATTTCAAATGATACAGAAAAGTAATCATCAAAGGTACTCTATAAAGAACATGATTTTATAAAGCATTTTTTAGAAACATCATCAGAGAAGACAATGCTTTTTACCATCTACTGTCCCAACATTCAAAAATCAAGCCTGGTTAGGAAGGCAACGGCTGCAACAACAAAAGCTACAGCATCCACCTGATACAAAGTTTGCTGTAAGACCCTGATTCGAATCTTTCAGTTTGCAGGTTTCTCATGCAAGCATATTGAAATGCGATAAGGCATTATCTATATCTGATAAATCTGCCTTTCACCCTGGAGACATATTGCAAAATAATGGGGGTCTTGGGATCTCCTAATAAACCACAAAGACCCTCCTGGAAGCCTGAAAATCAAAATTGTGTGGGGTGCCTGAATATAACCTTCTAACAGTGTTACAAATTACATGGTGCCCATTACTGCATTTGGTAGAAAATTCTGCGGCAAAGTGCAAAAATCACTTCACAAGTTTTAGGCTGGATGGAACAAGACGAGTGTGTGTGGCAGCAGGCTGAATGGGACAAGATGTCTAACTGGCAGCAAACCTTTAAATCAGGAGGGTTTGAGAAAAAGGTTGCAGTAGGAAAGCTTTAGTGTCACCTAGAGTAGAGGTGATTGTGAATTGCATGACACGGATAGCAACCCAATTACAATTTTCTTACTTAGATCTTATTTTTTTGTTTGAGTGTTCAAATTAATTTTGCAAGTGATTCAAATCTGATAAAACGCTGGACCAATATCTACCCTGATTCTGCAAAATTAACACAAATAAATTCATTAGAAATGCCACCTAAGACACAACCATGAGACCAAAGTTCAAAATCCAAGTGCTCCCTACATGCAGTTTACATATTCCATTTGTTTTCACGTGGGTTTCCCCCAAATGTCTCAGGTTTCCTACCACAATCCAATGACATGCAAGTCAGGTGGACTGGCAATGCTAAATTTGCTCTGATTTGTGTGTGTGTGTGTGTGTGTGTGTGTGTGTGTGTGTGTTTTGGAGCCTGTGATGGGCTGGTGCCCTGCTCAAGAACTGCTCCAGTTTTGTTCCCAATACACTTACTGGGATACATTTCAGATTCCCTGCGACCCTGCTCAGGATAAACAGTTAAGGAATAGAGATGGATAAAAAGCTACATGCAGACTTCAATTGTTTACAGTGGAGACCACCAGCAAATACATCAAGTCATAAAAGGCAAGTCATTAGAATTATTCTATGTAGATTTTGCTGCATACCCAAGACATTATGGGCTTATCTGTACGTAAAAACATATGGACATGAGAGACAATCCACTCTACATGACTCAGTAAAATACATGCATCAGGCACAATATTTCAAAAAAGACAAATGGGCTGCAAGAGCAGGCTTTTTACCTTTTCAAAATTCCCAAAAATGATTTCATCCTTGTCACAGAAGTGAAAATACATTCTTTTTTTGTAACATGATATAACAGAAATGAATTATTTTAACTTTAACCCACTAGCATAACAGATAACTTACTATGATAGTGACATTATAATCAAATCATCCATAAATTTGGAAATTTATGTACTTAAAATATACTGACTAACATAATTATTACAAAATTAATTAACACTGGAGTATAATAATGCACTAAAAACCTGCCCATAATTCCTGCTTTCTGTATCTTCACGAAAGTATTCAAAGAGGGAAATCACACCATCCAATCAATGCACACTGCCACAGTATACTTTGAATTAAATCAGCCTTTTATCAGTGTAGCCAAAGCCCACAGCTCCAATCTTACTGTCGTGTTGATTGTTTAGTTTCAGTTTACTGCATCTGTGCCTCCAATGTTACATTATTCCAAGGATTAATCATAAAAACAACAATAACAATACATTTTATTTATATAGCGCCTTTCCCATGCTCAATGCGCTTCACAGAGTCACATAAAGAAACTGCAGGTATATGTAACAGTGGATACAAATATTTCCAGAATAGAATACTAAAACAGATAGATTCAGGATACACAAAGCATTGATTAGAATAAAAGACAATAAACCAGAGCAAATTACTAAATTCAGTACTAACAGAAAAGCCTAGCAATAACATCATTTGTGATATAACACATGCATTATCCTGAGCATCTGGACAGAGAGGAAGACTGAAAGAGAGGGCATAATGTCAGTCAACGCCTTCCTGAACAGATGAGTTAAGTTGTTTATTAAAAGATTAAATGGAGTCAGCTGATCTAATTAATTTAGGGAGGTCATTCCAAAGTCTGGGCGCTATACAGCTAAAGGCCCTGTCACCCATAGAGTGCAGGTTAGTGTGTAGCGGTCCGGTGCCACTAAGATTCACACCGTCAATATGACGATGATTTATTTATTTTTATAGAGGAGATCCCAGGGACGCCCCCAGCCTTGGAATGACCCACACACACTCAAAAACAGAGACAAAATAAACCACACTGGGAACTAACAACAATTAAGAATATAATGAAATTAAATGATATAAATGAAAACAATAATACCACCCCTGTACCCCTACGGCGATAATACATTAAACATATAAACACAAACAACTCCACACAGCAAAGTCCATGGAATAACACACCAGATGTAATAATGATAGATGACAACAGTAATCCAGAGATCTGTATGTTGAAAGAGAATGAAAAAAACAGTCCTACCGGTAGACACTGTAAGGGTGAAGACAGATGGATGGTTCAGAAGAGCTCCTATACTTGAGGGAAAGCCATGAATCCACAATCAGTCCTCAACACACAGGTAGACAGACGATCCAGACTCCAACAACAAATACAATCGAGGACACTGTGACTAAATATGGCTTAACTGACAGAAGGCAGCCCGACAGGTAAACGAAACACAAAATACAACAACAAAAAACACTTTTTCTCCTCCTGACACCTGCCCTCCTTTTAAACCCCTCTGGCCACCTTTGACCCCAACAGCCCATGCAAGGACTGCTGGGAGATGCAGTTCTAACTACTAGTAGCACTGCTACAAGTGTGGGGCACAACAAGACTGCCAGCCAGAATCAGAAGACCTTAGTGGGTGAACAGGAGCATAGCGATGGAGAAGGTCACTGATGTAGTCTAGTGCAAGGCCATTTAAAGCTTTGTAGGTTAATAATAGAATTATACATTCAATTCTTTAAGACACAGGGAACCAGTGGGATTGCGCTTGGGCACTGTACAGAACAAATGTGCCTAGTGTGAGTACATCCTAAGATCTAACAGAATTAATTTGCTGGTTTCTCCAGAGTCTGCTGCCATAACCAAATCATTAGTTACCTGAAGCAGAGCAGTTTCAAAATTGTTAAGATTATCAGCATCAAGACCAACTTTAAAACTGGCTGGCACAAATTTATGAAGTGTGGTGGAATGGGGTCCAGTACACAGGTAGTGGGCCTCATCTTACAAAGCAGGTTTTTAAGAAATGTAAATGTGACTGGTGAAAATTTTGAAATAGATCTGGATGGAGTGGAAAGACAGGGAAAGATATGGATATGGATTTATGTTAGTTATAATAACATAATCTTTAATTTTATTGCAGAAAAAGTGGAGGAATTTTTCACAGACTTCGGTAATGGAGGTAATTAGGCCAGATGCAGGTTAAAGTAGTTTAATAACAACAGAGAACAAAACCCTTGGGTTATCGTAAGCATCTTCTATTATTCTGCCATAATGTGTGCTCTTGGCTGCAGTTGGTGAATCCCTGTAAGACCTTTGATGATCAGAGAAAGCCTGGATGTGCACAGTGAGGCAATTTTTGTGTGACATTTTCTCAAGGCGTTGGCCAACTTCTTTCGTAGATCATAACTCTGAATTCTACCATGGAGCTGAGCACTTAAAGGAAACCTCCTTATACTTTAAAGGAGCATTTTTTATCTAGTGCTGAAAGGAGGGCTGTGTTGTAGTCGTTATCTAGTGTTGATAAAATAGGTGAAGACAAAAAAAGATCAGAAATGGAACTGGCAAGGATAGGAGGAGAGATATTTTGAAGGTTTCTGAAAGAAATTTGACATTTACAGGTAATAGAAGGGAGAGGTAATGAGACAGTGAAAAATACTGCTTTATGGTCAGAGAGTCCCAAATTAGTGCTATAAAGTGTTGCCAGATGTGAGGATCAGGTCCAATATATAACCACCAGAGTGACAAGGAAAATCAACATGTTGCATCAAGTCAAAACAGTCTAGTAAGAATAGGAATTAATTTCTCATCTTACATGTAGTAATGTCAATATGGATGTTGAAATCACCCATAAGAATGACTTTCAGCAAAAGGGAACTTAGGAGGGTAAATAAATTCAGTCAGATCAGGGAAGAAAGAGCCATATTATTTAGGGGGACGATAGAAAACAGTCAGTAAGACAGAACCAGATTTCGTTATCAACTTAAAAGCCAGACACTCAAAAGGTAAATGACAGTCAATTAGGATTTGTTTGATGTTTAGTTACACTCTAATAATTACTGCAACCCTCCACCTTGTCTTGAGGTGCAAAGTTCTGTGAAGTAAACAAATCCGAATGTTGTCACCTCCGTGACAGACTCAAAATTGTTTGGTTTTTGCCAGGTTTCCATTAGGCATACCATGTCAAGGATAAGAGTCTGTAATGAAATCTGATAGCACCAGCATCTTGAGTTAAACAATGCAGTTACTAGCAGACGAGGGTTCATGATCAGAGTTTATTTTAATAAGTTGCAAATTTGACACACTGACACTCCTTTTTCCAAAGACATGAATAGGACAGCATATTCCTGAAGAAATGCTACCATTGAACTTTTCATTTGGAGCCCAGCAGTGACAGCGACCTTACCCATGATGTAAATATTTTGGGCACCGCACAATACCAGTGTCTTTTAGGACATTCGAGACTGACCATTGGCTCTATACAAACTGTTCAATATGAAGGAGTTTGTCACAACAGTATTTTAGAATAGTACAGAGAAATACTTATCTGATAGTAACAGAGTAGCAGCACAGTACAGCAGAGAAGGTGAGGAGGGCAGGGTAGGGTGGCACAGACGAGCAGCAATAGCAAGCAGGACAAGAAGCATAGTAGGAAATAACAAGATGCACACAAAGATGCCCGAATTCAGAGATTCCAATATACAGTGACATACATATAACACTGGGTATTACAGGCATGATCGCCCCAGAGCCGCAAGCCAGGTGGGTATAAAATCAGATAATTTCTCAGTCATTAAGCACGTACAGAAGGAATCAAGAGCAATCCAATACATTTATTATACATCAAGAAGACAGACAGCTCCTAGATCACCATGCTGCAAAGAAATTTTCATAAGACTCATCCTTTGAACCACAAAATGAATCAGTTGTCCCAGAGTCTCGAACATAGTCAAGGCAAACCTCCATAAAGTCTATAAAAATAAATCCACATCGGTACAGTTCGAGTCAGATGCATCCATTAACTATATATACAGAAGTGTAAGAAATGCAAATTTAAAGCAAATTGTAACTAAAAGTGTTGTTAACAGGGAAGAGCAGCAGTAACATGCACACACCAGCTTCCCCATCCAAGCAGTTGTCATTGCTGCTATTGTTTTTATATTTATGTTGTAGTCTCCAATTTTTGCTATCCCAATCGTGTTTATGATGAGACGGCATCCATGTCATCCATTGCTACTCCTGTTTTATTCTTGTGTACTTCGTTGATTCTTGAAAATATTTGCAACTGATACAAAATAAATATTTTTCTGAACTTACCCATCCATTTTTTGGAGTCACTTACGTCCTGCACAAGGCAGCACTTATTTCCTTTAGTATTGAGGAGAAAAATGCTATTCTGCAATACTGCACAACTTCAATGACACCAGAATAAAAGTAACAAATGGAAAGAAATTACACAAAAAAATATTTTTAATAAGAATGTGTAGAAGACAGAAGCCTGTAACTTTCATTCAGTACTTATACATGTCTTTATGGAAGGGAAACGAAAACCCACTTTGTACACTTGAGAATATGCATTTCACATAGACAACTACTTGGGAATCAAATGCAGCAAAAAAATTGTGTCCTTTTCAGTTTCCATTATATAACCTGTGTAGACAAGTTGCAAGTATGCATGGAAAAGAACAAAAGGTAATGCATTGATTGGTCTTTGAAGCACTGTAGTGCAATGTGTTATATTAGTCTATTAGCTGCCACCATTATAAACATAATAAACGTCTTAAAAATGTCAATGTCAAAATGTTTCCAAAACAACCACTTGCAATATTTTAGTTGCTTATATGGATGATTTTATATTACTACTACCAAGTAGAATTAGTCAGTACACTACTGTTGTGGTGTGCAAAACTCTACAAATTGTGGGTCTATATATCCATTATATTTTGCTCAAGCCAAACAAGATGAATTTAAATAGAGGACAATTACATGGACAGTTTAACATCAAAGCACCCCATTTTCCTAAATTGTTCTAGTAATCAAACCACAGTAACATCTGCTGCAACAGGTCTAAACTGGTTTAAAGCTTGGGAAAGGAAGATATGTCGATGCTTCAAGCTGAAAAACGATTACTTTATAACCTGTGAACAGGACATGCCATGGGACTAGAAATGGCCAAACCAGTTTACAGCTTGGGATACAGACGTTCTCAAACAGATTAAAGAGTTTGAGCTAATTCATCCATCATATTGACAGCTAGCAAATCAAAGAATGTAACAATCACGTGTTGTGAAACCCGTGTGGAATTTTATAATAAATATGCCTCATCGGAGACCGACATCAGAAGAGGACAGAGAGATATCAGAAAAGGGCGATAGCAATGTCAAGAGGATAAGACAGAGTGACATCAGGAGGGGGCACCAGCCACATGTGACTGTTTAAATCTCATCGGCAGCTAAAGCATTCCATGAATATTGATTGCTAAATCAACGCCACCCTGGGACATTCATTTTTGACTTCTCGTAAGATTTTTCTAAAGACTAGATCAGACTTTGCTATCCACAATTTCTTTTATGCTTTTCTCTACTGGTATTATTGCTCTTTAATAAACACCACGTTGCTTTTAACTTTCTATAATTTGTCTTTATATCTGGAGTGACTAAAGTAATGAGATAAATTTCTTAGAGCACCTGGAGCAGTGAGAAAGTACCAATTGATCCAAGCTGCAAAGTTTATCGAGCTGAAGATGTAGAGCTCTGTCCAATAATGAACAATGTGCTAAAGTAAAACATTCACTTGTTGATAAAAGACCTATAGCCAGGGATGTTGAGCCTTTGAATGTTTATTATATTCTTGGAGACCAAAGGTAATATTTACGTGTAAGGTATATCTAAGACATTGCACGTTGTTCGTGCCTATGATAAGCAAGTCTCTGGAAGTACTAGGAAAAGCAGACTGTGCATGCGTTATTCATATGGTACTTGTGTGGGTTAAAGTGCTAGGGACTAACGTGCATGTGTATAATTCTTTCATATGGTACTTTTGAGGTTAGGGTCTGTGTGTATTAATGTTAAGGTGCGACAGATGACCAACCCAGTAATGAACATAAATAGTACAAATATCACGATAATATGATTACTTTATCATTAACACTAGCAAAATACCCACGCTTCGCAGCGGAGAAGTAGTGTGTTAAAGAAGCAATGAAAAAGAAAAGGAAACATTTTGAAAATAACGTAACATTATTGTCAATGTAATTGTTTTCTCACTGTTGTGAGTGATGAGCGTTGCTGTCATTTATATATATATATATATATATATTTATTTACACACACATACATAAACATATATATATACATATCTATACATATACACATATATATATATATATACACACACACATATATACATACATATATATATATATCTACATATATACACATACATATACATACACACATACATACATACACACACATATATACACACAAATACATATATATACATACACACACACATATATAAACATATATATACATATACATACATATCTACATATATACACACACAGCTATTTCGTATCAGTGCAATACGCTGCTTGTTAAAACGGATAACTCCCACTCTTACGTGCAAGTCTGCGTGGATATTATGAACTATCGTATTTGTTCAAGTTCTATTTAAATTTTAAATAGAAGGAATTTTTATTTAGTCGACAGAAATATCTTTGGTAGGAATGGTAAAAACAGACAGGAATATTATTCCTGAATAAATCAACTCAAACCTTAAACAACTTATAATATTTTGCTCTCCATAAAAATATATCCTGTCTAAATTATACAAGTTAGAAATAAAGTAAACATTAAAAGAACAAACATTCAAATTTCTTTACTCTTATAAAAAAAAATAAAAAATAAACTTAGATTTTAAATATCCCAAAAGATTTTGCTCTCCATAAAAATATATCCTGTCAAAATTATACAAATTCAAATATGAACATGCTGCATAACAAAACCTGGAAATATAAATAAAATGTGTTCCTTTCAGCAATAACAAATCAAATCATTCAGTTGTCTTTGCTCATATGTCCTTTTTTTTAGAGCTGGACGCCTGGCATCTTTTTTTGGCAACAAGTTCGTTTATGTTTGGTGTGAGGTTCTGTGTTGTGGAGATTCTCAGGATGGACTGCAGGTGCTCATTAGTGAGGCGACTCCTGTGTGCTGTTTTGTTAGTCTTTATCACTGAGAAGAGCTTCTCACACAGATATTGCTACCAAACATGCACAAGGTTCGAGCCGCATGTAGACGGACTTTTTTTGTTCTTCAAAGTCACCAACGCGCCGTGCGCTCAGTTTATCAGCAAAGTGCGTATTTGGGAACACCGTAGTGACGACTTGGTTCAACATTACTTGGCAATAGGGAAAGTGGGGCAAGTTGCACTGGTGCATTTGTGTCTCCCATAAAAGCAGCTTCACTTGAAATCACTTTGTGATTGTGCACGGGTAAAAACGTCCGCTGAAGTGTCAGATTCTTATTTAATTCTTCTGCTTTCTGTATCTTCTGCATTGCATTCAGGTCTTTCGGGTTATCTTGATGTTTTGTCTCATTGTGCCGTCTTAGATTAAATTCTGTAATTACACCCACATTAGCTCCACAAATGAGACACACGGGTTTACCGGCAATGTCAGTAAACATATACTCAGCCTCCCATCGGTTTTTAAAGGCTCTATGTTCAGAATCACCTTTTCTCTTCGGCATCGTGTGGGCTAGCTTCACAATAACTTGCACCATCATAAGCTAGACTTGATTAACGCGGTAAGTGTTCGGCAAGGCATCTGAAGCGCTGCATTATGGGATCTGTAGTTTATTGTGTTACCAGCGCTTCATATACCCGGCCATTAATAACAATAATACAGTATATAAAATGATCTCGCGGGCCGGATATAATTACACGCCGGGCCGGATGTGGCCCATGGCCCTTGAGTTTGACACATATGGACTAAATAGAACTTGAAAAGATATATTTTTTCAAATGTGATCGCGCAATTCAGATAGAGTTGACGCGCACTACAGCCTGCATGCCTCAATAAGTCATCCTCCCCTCGCTCTTACTTTTTTACCGTTCATCTAATGAATACACTGAGTATGGCTTTACCAAAAAAATCATTGATGGCGAATAAAGTATCCATTATTCGAGTATGTAGATCGGGGTATATATATACATATATATATATATATATATATATATATATATATATATATATATACCCGCGTATCGCAGCGGAGAAGTAGTGTGTTAAAAAAGCTATGAAAAAGAAAAGGGAACATTTAAAAAATAACGTAACATGACTGTCAATATACAGTATTTGTTTTGTGAGTGTTACTGATTGTTGCTGTCATCAAGGATTTGATTATCATTATTTCTTTCAATCAGGTTCGTATTTGTAGGATGTGTTGTGTTCAAGTTACATTCCGTGTTTGTCAATCGTTGTAAAGATGACAGGTTTCATTCATCGATTCGTTTCTTACTGAATCAATAAACAGCTCGTCTTCTTCTTTATCTGAGACCTGACACACTGCACTTTTTCCACCGTGTGCTTTGTTTCCGCAGTAGCTGGATTTATGTATATTCTTGTATGTATCAGACGCTTCATATTTTTTGCTGCCTTTTCAATTGTGTAATTCAGTTTTTGTTCAGCGCTCTTTGGAACTGTTGCTTTTTGTCTGTGCACTGCGTCAGTTCACGTGAGCCGCTCGGTGTACATGCATCGAAGGTTCCCAGCTGTGCTGGTGCCATCTCGTGCTATGTCCATGGCTGTATTTAATGTTACCGAAGTCCTGGCACTTAAAACTTTCTCTCGCAGTTTCGCTGAGTTTGTGCCAAAAACCACCCTGACCATCTCATCTTCCTCTGCATAAGCACAGTCCTTCACTCGTGAATATTTAGTGGGAGTTTGCTATTGGGTTGCCGCTGACGGACGGCCTTATATGGGCAGGCACTAAATTACAAACGCCAGTGGCAGCCTGTCTATGAACTTAATTTAAAGTGTAGGTTTACATCGTGCTTTGTTTCCGAAGTAGCAGAACTCATGAATATGGTTGTATATGTCACTCGCTCGCTTCTTATTGTTTCGCTGCCTTCTCAATTATATAATGCATGTTTTCTTCAGCGCTTTTTGGAGGTCTTCCTGGTTTTCTACGTACTGCGTGATTACATGGGAGGTGTGATGATGTCACACGAAACTCCGCCCCCACGGCGTTCAAGCTCATCTCCATTACAGTAAATGGAGAAAAACAGCTTCCAGTTATGACCATTACGCGTAGAATTTCGAAATGAAACCTGCCCAACTTTTGTAAGGAAGCTGTAAGGAATTAACCTGCCAAATTTCAGCCTTCCACCCACACGGGAAGTTGGAGAATTAGTGATGAGTCAGTGAGTGAGTGAGTGAGTCAGTGAGGGCTTTGCCTTTTATTAGTATAGATTAAGTTATATTCTTAATACTGAATAGTATGTATTTAAAAAAAGGATAAAACATTACACAATAACTTCTTGATGCATAAAATAATTATGAAAAGGATGTAATTTGATTTTGTACACATTTAGAGAATATTTACAGCGTTAATGGCATCTTATGGCTTTATTTTTTAATCTTTGAATGGCTTGAAAGACAATTAAATCATGTAACATTCCTCACTATTTCTGCTAGACTGCTTATGTTCAGTATGTGCCAAATACTTTTCCCTACTTGGAGAAACATTCCATTTGAACACCAGAGTATGGTGACGCAACTCAGAGTTTTTCACATGCAAAGGATGAAATATCAACATTGCCAACATTTGTACACCTCTTTCCATAGCAAGCAAGCTACCTAAAAAAAGACAAACCTACTGTTAACTGAAACAGCAAAGTTAGTTAAGATGGCAGTAAACAAGAAAGTACAGATGCAGTGTCAGGTGGAAATGAACAAAGAAGAATTGTGTGCAGTTCCACTGTTATGTGGGGGGAGCTGCTCTCAAATGACTACAGGTATCTGTGCTGATTGATGACACCAACTGCTTTGTAATTAGCCAATTGGCCTTTTACCATCTACATACATATACCATAAAATACAGGATTATGGATTAAACTTAAAACCAATTACAACTCTATTTAAATTGAACTTATATTCTAACTATTTTTTTTAAATATTCTACTAAAAAAAAAGTTGTGCGCCTATAAATAATTCATTTGTACATACATTCAATCTCATGGTACTCTACCTATGGTTATTGGAGGAAGGGCAATAGGCATGCACTGTCAAGATGCCCAGCCAATTACATATTAGTGAGGACAAAGAAATACAGATGCTTCCTGGCATGGCATCTGTGATTATACTACCTAAAAATAATGTGGTGATTCCACTATTAAATATTTTTAAAGTTTTGCAAAATTACTATCATTGTGAAAAAAACTTAATCAAAGATCAAATATAGTAATTGTAAATTTAATGCTGAGATGAATACTAGGGATACACTGAACAGTTTTTTTTTTTTTGTGATTACTTATATTACGTTATTGGATCAACTCATTCCAATACCAATTTTTTTTCTTTAACACTAGAATTACCAGAGTCTACGAAAAAAACTCGTAGATCCGGCCCACCTTAAAACCTATTCCATCCCCCACCGTCGCAGAACATTCACTAAGTTCTCCCAGCTCATGCCTTGATTGATTACCTGGGAGTGAAGTGGAGTTTTAGAGTGGAAATAATAGATCGTTATTTGGAACACACGCATTTCATGTTGGTTCCGTTTCTACAGTAATCTGTGTAAACACATTGTTAAAATAGAAACGTTTTTATATTTTAGTAATAAACGTTACAAAATGTAGGCATAAACTATAGAATGTGTAAAAGCATGAAGTCCAAACGTCAAATAAACACTTTCACAAAAGGCTGAAGAACCTCAGAATAGCTTCTGTAGCGCTGTGGCAAGAGTCGCTGACTCAGCGCAGTGGGCTGGCTGTGCTTTAGAGACCCGAGTTCAATTCCCCTCCTGGGGAGAGACTTATTTTTTTTTTCTTTTTAACATCAAAACGGACATAAAATTTATAAACTGGTATGCACTGTCAGTTAATGAGATCGTTATATTTCATGTGGGATGTTCCTTTTAAAATATTGTTTAACAATTGAGACTGCAATTAACATGAACAAGTGTCCTTATAACTGTTACTTTTAAGATCCATAACACACAGACAGACAGACAGAGCACTGCGTAATAGAGAGACAGACAGGCAGAGAAGTCACTAGACACTGTATATAAATAAACAGGGAAGGCACATGTACTGAAAGAAAAAAAAAAATCAACATATGCCTTGGTCCTGCTTGCACTGAATAAGCTCATGCGCTCTAACCCCTCCTCTCACCCCCCCCACTAATCTGAGTCTAAGTAACAGCACAAGACACAACAACAGACGCAAACCAAGTGTAATCAAGAGTCACCGGTTCAATCCCCACTCACTCCTATATTTGCCGTTTTCAGTAGTAAGCTGCTCTTTGTGTTAATATTATACAGTACACACATACACTTGGTTTGTGTCTGTACTTGCGCTGATACTTAGAGTCAGATCGGGGGAGAGGAGGGGTTAGAGCACGTGAGCTTATTCAGTGCAGTTGGAACAACGCACATGTTGATCTTTTTTTTCTTTCAGTACATGTGCCTTCCCTGTTTTTTCATATACAGTATCTAGTGACTTATCTGCCTGTCTGTCTCTCTGTTACGCAGTGTTCTTTCTGTCTGTCTGTCTGTCTGTCTGTGTGTTATGGATCTTAAAAATAACAGTTGTAAGGACACTTGTTCATGTTAATTGCAGTCTCAGTTGTTAAATATTTTAAAAGGAGTGTCCCACATGAAAATATAACAATCTCATTAACTGACAGTACATACCAGTTTATAAATTTTATGTCCGTTTGAGGTTAAAAAGAAAATATATTAAATCATTTATCAATCGACACACGCTGCACGCAGGCAAGCGGGCAGTGAGAGTGGAGATAAAGACGCTAGATAGATTGTATACAACAGGCAAAAATAGTGACCACTTGATAACAGTATTAGCTATAGTGAATGAAAGCATGAATTAATCAACAGAAATAACCGCGATCGACATTTTAAACTTAACAATTTACTTAGGAAAAAAAAAGAAAAACGCCCCAGCACGCAGAAAGCAGACGCTTGCAGGCAGGCAGGCAGCGCGGCCATAGTTAAAAAGAAAAAAAAAAAGTAATACTTTCTCCCTAGCGAGGAATCGAACTCGAGTCTCTGAGACATGGTAAGAATGCTGCACTCTGAGAGGCAAATCTTAGCGCTTTGCCACGGAAGTTGTTGTGTTGTTTTTGAACCTTTTGTGAGGGTGTTTATTTGATCTTTGGAAATCAGGCTTCACTCATTCTATACTTTATGCCTACATTTTGTAACATTTATTGCTAAAATATGACAAAGTTTCAGTTTTAGCAATGTGTTTACACATATTACTGTAGAAACGGAACACACATGAAATGCATGTGTTCCAAATAACGATCTATTATTTCCACTCTAAAACTCCAGCAGTTGAGTCACTCCCAGATAATCAAACAAGGCATAAGCTGGGAAAGCTTAGTGAACGTTCTGCGACGGTGGGGGGTGGAATAGCCGGCTGCTTGCTGCTCCTGGTAATCGGCACATTTAGAAGACAAAGGACGCTGGCGGAGAAGTGAGAACGGTTTTAAGGTGGGTCGGATCTACGAGTTTTTTCATTGACTCTGGCAATTCTAGTGTTAAATATTTAAAGAAAGAAAAACAGTTTTTTATTCCTTCATAACCAGACAAAAAGAAGCCTTATGTTCAATATTAAACTGTTACCTTTAGTATTTTTATAATTAAACTGTAGGCCACAGGTGTTCTCTTAATTTTTTATTAGCAAAAATTAATTCTATAGGATTACCATGCAATGACGGTAAAAATGCTAAAATATGTAAAATACCCTTAAAATGCATACTTTTTTTTTAAACTAATTAAAAAAGTTCAGAGAATATTTCCCCATAATACACATGACATTAAAGAAAATAAAATGTTTCACATAATTACAAGCTGTGATACTGTTTCAATTATTCCTTAATGTACTTATCTGAAAGAAAGCTTAATTTAAAAAGTTGTGTTCACCATTTGTCTAACAACAACAAAAAAAAAAGAAAACTCAGCAAAAATTGTGTATCTTGTGTTTTTTTCCCAAAACCAATTATATGGGTTGACCAGGCTTGTGCCCCAACTCTTTACTATTGCCATCTGTTTACCTTACAATAGACAGATTTTCACACATAGATTCAATTAATTGATATTCACAGTTAAACACTGCTTAAATGTTCGTATAAACAGGCACTTAAAAGGTTTTAATCCTATTTAGTCATTACTTGCACTACTATGTATATATATATATATATATATATATATATATATATATATATATATCTATATATATATCTATATATATCTATAGCACCATATGGAAAAGTTTGGGAACCCCTATCAGCCTGCATAGTAATTTACTGTACTTTCAACAAAAAAGATAACAGTGGTATATCTTTCATTTCCTAGGATCATCTGAGTACTGGGGTGTTTTCTAAACAAAGATTTTTAGTGAAGCAGTATTTAGTGTGCAAAAAATTGGGTACCTTGTAATTTTGCTGATTTTAATGCATGTAACTGCTCAATACTGATTACTTGTAACATCAAATTGGTTGGATTAGCTCATTATGCCTTGAACTTCGTAGACAGGCGTGTCCAATCATGAGAAAAGGTATTTAAGGTGGTCAACTGCAAGTTATGCTTCCCTTTGACTCTCCTCTGAAGAGTGACAGCTTGGGATCCTCAAAGCAACTCTCAAAAGATCTGAAAACAAAGATTGTTCAGGATCATGGTTTAGGGGAAGGCTACAAAAAGCTATCTCAGAGGGTTAAACTGTTAGTTTCAACTGTAAGGAATATAATCAGGAAATAGAAGGCCACAGGCACAACTGCTGTTAAACCCAGGTCTGGCAGGCCCAGAAAAATACAGGAGCGGCATATGCGCAGGATTGTGAGAATGGTTACAGACGACCCAAAGATCACCTCCAAAGACCTGCAAGAACATCTTGCTGCAGATGGTGCATCTGTACATCGTTCCACAATTCAGTGCAATTTGCACAAAAACATCTGTACAGCAGGGTAATGAGAAAGAAGCCCTTTCTGCACTCATGTCACAAACAGAGTCGCTTGTCGTATGCAAATGCTCATTTAGACAAGCCAGATTCATTTTGGAACAAAGTGCTTTGGACTGATGAGACAAAAATTGAGTTATTTGGTCAAACTAAAAGGCACCTGCTACCTACTGTCAAATTTGGTGGAGGTTCCATCATGCTGTGGGGCTGTGTGGCTAGTTCAGGGACTGGGGCCCTTGTTAATGTCTAGGGTTGGATGAATTCAACCCAATATCAACAAATTCTTCACGATAATGTTTAAGCATCAGTCACAAAGTTGAAGTTACGCAGGGGTTGGATATTCAAACAAGACAATGACCCAAAACATAGTTCGAAATCTACAAAGGCATTCATGCAGAGGGAGAAGTACAATGTTCTGGAAACGTACAATGTTCTGGAATGGCCGTCACAGTCCCCTCACTTGAATATCATTGAAAATCTATGGGATGATTTGAAGCAGGCTGCCCATGCTCGGCAGCCATCAAATTTAACTGAACTGGAGAGATTTTGTATGGAAGAATTGTCAAAAATACCTCCATCCAGAATCCTGACACTCATCAAAGGCTATAAGAGGCATCTAGAGGCTGTTATATTTGCAAAAGGAGACTCAACTAAGTATTGTTGCCCAAATTTATGCAGCTGTCTAATTTTGTTATGATGCATATTTTCTGTTAACCCAATAAACTTAATGTCACTGCTGAAATACTACTGTTTCCATAAGGCATCTACATTACTAAACGAAGGTTGTATACAGTAATCCCTCACTATATCGCGCTTTGACTTTCGCGGCTTCACTCTATCACGGATTTTATATGTAATCATATCTAAATATATAACGCGGATTTTTCGCTGCTTCGCAGGTTTCTGTGGAAAATGGGTCTTTTTACTTCTGGTACATGCGTCCTCAGTTGGTTTGCCCAGTTGATTTCATACAAGGGATGCTATTGGCAGATGGCTGAGAAGCTACCCAATCAGAGCATGCAGTTAAGTTACTGCATGCAGTCAGCGACGGAGCACCGAATTCGATTCTGATGCGTTAACCACAAAGTCTTGTCTTGCTCATTCAGCATCAACGTGTTTCGCTGTGTAAAGAGTTAACTTTTGTGCTCTTTTGTGTTTCTTTGTGCACAATCAAGCCCTTCGTTATGACTCCAAAACGATCTGCTCCTGCTTCAGGGGCTGTGCCCAAGTGCCAACAGAAGATGCTAACGATGGTCTAAAAGGTAAAAGTTTTGGATATGTTGAAGGAAGGGAACAGCTACACTGCTGTAGGACGCCATTACGGCATCAATGAGTCCACGATTCTTTTTATTTAAAAAGGAGGAAAAGAATATAAGATCTACGGCCGCAGTGTCCTTTAACCAGGGCGCAAAACAAGTTGTAAGTGAACATAATAAGGCGGTAGTGGTATCTGCTTTAGGGATTTGGATTGAAGACTGCCGGAAGAAGAACAACGGAAGTGCTACACAGTCGCCTGAAGAGGCTCCTTTAGAAGAGCTGTAACGCTTCCCTTTGTTGTGCAGTAAAACTAAATTCATCGTTATCGGACAAGTCGTCGTGTCATTGTTGGTAAGTAACCATAATTAATTATCTACGTATAGTACTTAGTACATGTACATACGTTTACTGTCACTGTACATACATTTTACTGTATACAATTTTTCTTGCATTGTACATATTTATTGCTGGTGGCCTGTCTATAGTAATGGCTGTAACATATGTGATATTGGAGGCGCTCGATATCTTTAAAATAATATTTAGGTTTTACTGTATATAAACAGTGTGTTTACATACAGAATTTCAACAAATCTTAACTAATACCTAAGAGAATACAAAGGGTTTATGCTGTACAGTAATCCCTCGCTATATCGTGCTTCGACTTTCGCGGTTTCACTCTATCGCGGATTTTATATGAAAGCATAACTAAATATATAATGCAGATTTTTCGCTGCTTCGCGGGTTCTGCGGACAATGTGCCTTTTTACTTCCTGTATATGCTTCCTCAGTTGGTTTGCCCAGTTGATTTCATACAAGGGACGCTATTGGCGGATGGCTGAGAAGCTAACCAATCAGAGCACGCAGTTAAGTTCTCCTGACTGAGAAGCTAACCAATCAGAGCACGCAGTTGAGCTCCTGCGCGCTGAATGCAGTGTTAACCAGGAAGTCTCGTCTCACTCATTCAGCATCAACGTGTTTCGCTGTGTAAAGAGTTGTGCTCTTTAGTGTTTATCTTTGTGCATAGTCAAGCCCTTCATTATGGCTCCAAAACAATCTGCTACTGCTTCAGGGGCCGTGCCCAAGCGCAAGAAGAAGATGTTAACGATTGCCGAAAAGGTAAACGTTTTGGATTTGTTGAAGGCTACGATTCTTTTTATTTAAAAAGTAGGAAAGGAATATAAGATCTACGGCTGCAGCGTCCTTTTAACCAGGGTGCAAAACGAGTTGTAAGTGGATGTAATAAGACAGTAGTCTGGATGGAATCTGCTTTAGGAATTTGGATTGAAGACTGCCAGAAGAAGAACAACGGCAGTGCTACACAATCGCCTGAAGTGGCTCCTTTACAAGGGCTGTAACGCTCTCCTTTGTTGTGCAGTAAAATTAAACTCATTGTTATCGGACAAGTCATCGTGTCATTGTTGGTGAGTAACCATAATTAATTTTCTTCTTACAGTGCTTAGTACATGTACGTACGCTTAGTGTCACTGTACACACATTTACTGTATACTGTTTTTCTTGTACGTTTTTATTGTACGTATTTATTGCTGGTGACCTGTCTATCGTAATGGCTGTAACATATGTGATATCGGAGACACTCAATATCTTTAAAATAATATTTAGGTTTTACTGTATATAAAGAGTGTGTTTATATACATAATTTCAATGAATCTTACCTAATATCTAAGAGAATACAAAGGGATTATGCTGTATAACTCTGCGGGGAATATTTATAAAAAGGGCGGGAGAGTTTATAGGGGCTTAAAATATATAAAAATAACCATACAAACATATGGTTTCTACTTCGCGGATTTTCACCTATCGCGGGGGGGTCTGGAACGCAACCCCCACGATCGAGGAGGGATTACTGTATAACTGTGTGGGAAATATTTATAAGAGTGTGGGAGAGTTTATAAGGGCTTAAAATATATAAAAATAACCATAAGATGATATGATTTTTACTTCGCGGATTTTCACCTTTCGCAGGAGGGTTCTGGAACGCAACCCCCGTGATCAAGGAGGAATCACTGTATATGCATGTATGCCAGAGGCCAGAAGCAAGCCGTGCACAATGCAACCGCCGCCCAAACGCGCACACCACCGCATATACAACCTTCGTTTACTAAACGATTCCGATAATCTGCCGCCTTGGTCACTTCAGCACGCAAATCCGCCACCGTCACCATCAGGGAACTAGGTGGCGCCAAAAGCACACGCGCACAGCGCCTTAGTGCCCCAGAGTCAAACCCAGCAGCTTCAGAGTCAGTAGGTGGCGCCCAAACAACACAACACAACCTGTAAAGTAAAGATAGCATGCACACCAACAAGTTGTCATGGTGACATATTTAAACTTGAGGTAGTAGTGACTACTGACAGTGCCAGCAGTCAGCTACTCCACAGTGGAAGCAGTATTCCACTCCAAAATGCCAGTAGCTACTCCACTACACAGTGCCAGCAGTCAGTGTGGCAGCTGTCAATGTGGCTTATTTGAATCACGTTAGGGCAATTCAGTGTTAAAAGTACAGTAAGTTCAATTATGATTCCTAACAGCAAACAACTTCTAGCTAACAACACAGCCACAGAAAAACAAAAACGAGCCTGCATGGATAAAAACAATGAACGAAGGCGCCTACAATGCACTTCTGAAACACCAAAAGCAAAGGAGTCACGGCTCCAAAAAGAAAGAGCTCAACGATCGGAAATACATAAACGAGCCCGAATGGATAAAAAGAATGAACAAAGGCGCCTACAATGCGCTTCTGAAACAGCAGAAGCAAAAGAGACACGGCTCCAAAAAGAAGGAGCTCAGGTATCGGATAGGCATGCAAACGAGACAACAGAACAACGGGAAAAGCGTTTGGAATATATTTTATTTAATTAAATGAAAACTTTCCCAGGACGCTCTCACCCTCCAAAGATCGGAGGGAACGGAAAGTGATTGCCATTCCTGCATTTGCGATTCTTTATAGAGAATTGGGGGTTTAGTGGCGTCATATATTAAAAGGAAGTTGCTACTTTGAAAGCTCAGCCAATGATAAACAAAAATCCGAATATCTTTGCAACGAAATTTTCATTACAACGAAGTATTTTTATGGTCCCAACAGTTTCCCCATATGACACGAGTCTATAGAAATTTAATTACTACGAAATACATTCAGCAGATACAGTGGACCCTTGACTTACGAACTCAATTCGTTCGCGAGGGCTGGTTGTAACTCAAGTTGGTTGTAACTCAAGACTATTTTTCCCATAAGAAATAATGGAAATACCCATAATGCACTCCGAACCTCCCAACACTTACTTAACCTTTTCATAATAAAAAAGGGTTGTATAATGTGCATAATTTACCAAAACACCAATAATTTTTCTAATGTACTAACCAAAAAGTTATAAAAAGTGCCTAGCCTTCCAGAAACAATTTCATACTGTACTCACCATTTAAGTTGACATCTTTGGGCTGCAGGAAGGGAGGAGGAGGAGAATGAAACGGAAGGTGGTTATTGTTTAGAAGGAGCCTCCTTATGCAAATCTTTTCTTTGTAAAATTGTCGAGATGGTGGATTTCAACATGCTGTACATATTAGCGAGATCAGTCACACGAACACCAGTCTCATATTTCCGCACAATTTCCTTCTTCGTTTCGATTGTGATCACGGTTTCTCAAGTTAATAATGACAGTAGTCGAGCACTCAGTTCAAAGCTGGTCGTGTTGCGAACTGCTGTAATAATACACTCCAAAGCAAGCTGGTGCTGACTCAGCCTGATGACATCATCATGTGCCGCGCCAGCCCGCTTGCTAACATCCCTTAACAATCGCTTTCTTTACCTTCGTTACCTTCTCTTCCTTCCTTAGCAATTATGCGTTGTGGCAGTAGGGGGCGCTAGTGCTCCCTTGAACCCACAGGTACCACTCCAGACACCGGATAAAAGTCCAAGACTTCTTTATTGTTATCACTAACGTGCACAAAGCACTCTCCACACTATTCATTCACTAAATCAACACAATAACACTCTCCTCCTCGCCCAGACACTTCGCCCCTCTACCTCCCAGCTCAGCTCAGTCTGGACTTTCCCAGAGTCCTTTTATAGCCCCTAACCCGGAGGTGTTCCTGCCCAATCAGTCCACAGTTCCTTATTCCTTCCGGGTCAGGGTAAACAGTCCTTTTCTTCAACCCGGGAGCACGTCGTTTCTTCCTGTCACGTGACCGTGACGTACTCCCAGGTTATAGGGCACATATGAGCCCACGAGCCCCCCTACAGCGACTCCCAGCGGCCCCCAAGGTATCCAGAAGGGCTGTGTATAAACACTACAAGGTCCACGATGCCCTGCTGGAAGTCGGGGCACGATCCTGCTGTCGGGAGAGCTCATCCTGGCGGCCTGGGGGTGAGGATCAGAGTATGAAGCCAGCAGTCCTCCACAGCGTCTTGCTTGCCATGGTCTTAGTGAATTATATATATAGATAAATCACTGCACTGACCGAAATTACGTCCGTACACACATGTATCTGGGCTCCGACTGACGCTTACGAACGCTGTCTGATGTTTGTATACAATCGCACAAGCAGATACACGTGACCGCATTCGGGTCGTAACGCAAGATGTTGTTTGTAAATCAAAACAAAAATTTTGGTCGTAAATCAATCAACATTTATTTATATAGCACATTTTCATACAAAAAATGTAGCTCAAAGTGCTTTACAAAATGAAGAATAGAAAAATAGAAGACACAATAAAAAATAAACATAAGTCAACATTAATTAACATAGAATAAGTAAGGTCCGATGGCCAGGGTGGACAGAAAAAACAAAAAAAAAACTCCAAGAGCTGGAGAAAAAAAAAAAAAAAAAATCTGTAGGGATTCCAGACCAAGAGACCGCCAAGCCCCCTCTGGGCAATCTACCTAACATAAATCAAACAGTCCTCTTTGTATTTAGGGTTTTCATGGAAGGACCTGATGATGATGGTCACGTAGACTTCTGGCTTTCAGTCCATCAATGTTGGTGCATCATGATGCTTTGAGTAGGTAGTGGTGGCGCAGTCATGTCAGGCCGGTCGTATATCAAGGGTCGACTGTACTTTCATTACAACAAAGTGCCCAAAAGACCTTGAAATGACTTAATAAATCATCCAGCTCAGTTGTGCACAACGATCCCCAGACAGAAACAATGTAAAAAAAAAATTCTCTTTTCTTCGGTACTGTTTTTTTGCTGTTTTTGTTTTCTGTGGTTTTCAGTGATACCTTTGCTTATTGCTCTTCAACATTTGAAAAACATTCATTGGAATTTTAATTCATTGTCACCCTCCTATAGAAACGGTAGACACGAATAAACGATAACAGTTCATATTAGGGAAAAAAAAAAAAAGTTACATTTTTTGTGGCTCTGAATTCCAACAAAAAGAAAAAAAGACATTGCCAGTGAATTCGTAATTTCGCCATTGACATCTCGGGTTGCAAATGTATGTGAACTGCTGCATTTGAAGACGTCGAAAAAGACGTTTTTTTGTGGTTCAGTGATGCTTGTTCAAGAAACATTCCTATTAATGCGCCACTCATTCAAGAAAATGTGAGGTTTGTAAACTCTTTTGGGACCTCCCCCAACAGGACAACATGCCAAAGAGCATCCCAAAGTGCGATCACCACGTCTGTGGAAGACTGTTTATCTTTTGCCGGTGCAACAACAGGCTCACAGCTCTGCTGCGTCTTGCCGCCAAAGCAATTAGAAAAGATCTCGATGGGTGATGCAAGGAACACTGTAAACGCAGGGAACAGTATTACTTGTCCACTAACATAGCCACAACCCTGCCTGACTGCTGTGTCTGTGGTAGGAGAGTGGTATATAACACTACAATAAATAACTGTGCTGTTTCTGTTTCAAGCTGAATAAAGCTGGTTTTGCTAAAGTACGGAGAATCTGCCTCATGTTTTGGGGTGCAAGACAGGGACTTATAGCGCGACCATGATCTTTTAGGATTTGCTTCTTTGGAGCTTTGCTGCAGCTCTGTGAGCCTGCTGTTGCCCTGCCCCGGCAACAGACAAACAAACAATCTTCCACAGACGTGGCAATCGCGCTTCGGGACGCACTTTGATGTGTTGTCCCATTGGGTGGGGGGGGGGGGGGGGGGGTGTGTGTCCCAAAAGAGTTCAGAAACCTCACAATATTAAGAAAAAGAAAAGAATGATTCGGCTTCTGATTGATAACTGTGCTGCCCACAACATGATTCCACATTTAGATGATGTTTGCATTGAATTCCTCCCACCCAATTGCACAGCAGTGCTTCAGCCATTGGATCTAGGCATAATTCACAACCTGAAACTGTATTATCGCAAGGAAATGCTGAGAATAATTCTCGTCAGCGTAACTTATAGAAAGAAGGAGATTAAAATTAACACGAAAGAAGCTACTGAAATGATTGCAAATGCCTGGACGCAAGTTAAAGAAAGTGACACAGAATCTCAGTACTACGAAATTCTCATTACAATGAAATATTTTTAGGTCCCTGGCAGTTCGTTGTACACACATACATACATATATAAATACACACACATTTTTCATTTTGTTTGATTTCCATTGTACCGACTAGATATTCCTACTATGCCAAACACAGTACAAACTTTTAACACTAGAATTACCAGAGACTACGAAAAAACTCGTAGATCTGGCCCACCTTAAATCCTTTTGCACCTCTTCGTCACCATCTTTTGACCTGTAAATGTGCAAATAAATACAAGCAGCAAGCAGCCTACTATTCCATCCCCCCACAGCCGCAGAACGTGCACAATGTTCTCCCAGCTCATGCCTTGATTGATTATCTGGGAGTGAAGTGCTGGAGTTTTAGAGTGGAAATAACTGATCATTATTTGGAACACATGCATTTCATGTGTGTTCCGATTCTACAATAATCTGTGTAAAGACATTGTTAAAACAGAAAGTTTTTCATATTTTAGTAGTAAATGACAAAATTTTGGCATAAACTACATAACGTGTAAAGCCTTAAGTCCAAAGATCAAATAAACACTTTCATAAAAGGTTTAAGGATAAGACAATAGCTTCCGTGGTGGAGCAGTAAGATTTGCTGACTTGTGATCAAGAGTCCCCGGCTCAATCCCAACTACCTCCAATATTTGACGTTTTCAGTAGTGAGCTGCTCTTATTGTTAATATTATACAGTACACACATACATTTGGTTTGCGTCTCTAACAGACAGTGTACATTTATAGGACTTGTGAAAGTTACCGTTTTATTTTCACTTTTATTCTCTCAGATCTTGCCAGTGTCCACTTTTGGGTGCACAGTGCTGTTTCTTTTGTACTCCAGGACATGCAGAGGAAAGAATAGTACAGAGAGATAAGTTCAGCGCTATATGCAATCATCAAATTCAAATGTTAACAGTTCACACACATGCAAGGACCGTCGTTCCTACATTTACGACATGTGTACCTGTTGCAATGCGCACACTTCTCTCTTTGTGTGTCAGCTTTTATCCCTCCAGATCAGAGAATGTCCAGTTCCATTGCCTCAAAACACCACTCATATCTACAGTTATTCCCAGATTCAAATAAAAAGTAACAGCATCGGATCCATGGATGGGGGGGCGGTAGTATGTATTATGATCATGACGGAGAGAATAAAAGTGCAAATAAAACGGTAACTTTCGATGTACAGCGTCTGCAAACCAAATGTATGCGTGTACTGTATAATATTAACTATAAGAGCAGCTCACTACTGAAAATGGAAAATATAGGAGATAGTCGGGATCGAACCGGGGACACTTGATCACAAGTCAGCAAATCTTACCGCTACGCCATGGAAGCTGTTGTCTTATCCTTGAACCTTTTGTGAAAGTGTTTATTTGATCTTTGGACTTCAGGCATCACATATTATATAGTTTATGCCAACATTATGTCATTTACTACTAAAATATGAAAAACATTTCTGTTTTAACAATGTGTTTACTTAGATTATTGCAGAAACGGAACACACATGAAATGCATGCGTTCCTCATAACGATCTATTATTTCCACTCTAAAACTCCAGCACTTCACTCCCAGATAATCAATCAAGGCATGAGCCGGGAGATCTTTGTGCACGTTCTAAGGCGGTGGGGGGATGGAATAGTAGGCTGCTTGTCTTTATCGGCACATTTACAGGACAAAAGACGCTGACAGACAGGCGCGAATGGATTTAAGGAGGGCTGGATCTATGAGTTTTTTCGTAGGCTCTGGTAATTCTAGTGTTAAAAAAGCCAGAAATATACCAAACACTCAGAAGATGTTTATCAAGAAGATACCAGGCTCACATGTTGAACAAGTCTAATAGTAAAACAGACAAATATTGCTGTTAAGCTAACAAACCTACTGTTTACTACTTTCAAATTATTCTTAATTTCTTTTTTTTTTTTTTTTTTTTTTTTTTTTAAATTGAAAATATGAGCTGCTGGGATTAACACAAACTCACTTATCCTCCAAACTCAGACAAGCAGTGAATGTGTTAAGCAAAGGACAAAATGTCTAAATTCATTAATGCAGCTATTTTTGCTATTTGTTTCAGATTCCTTTTTTCTAGTTTATTACTCCACTTTCTTTAATGTAAAGGCTAATGTTCTAATATAGTCTCTTTCTGGTAAAGTCTGTTTTACTACTCTCTGTTTAGAAGATGTTAGCAGTGGAAAAAAAAGAAAAAAAAGACATGCACTACCTTAACTACCATAATAGGTCACATAAATGAAATATTCTTTTTATGATCGGGCAATTTCAATGATCACCGGTCGAGTCTTTTGTAGTATAAATCAACTGAATTAGAACAGCGGCTGATCGAGCCTGACTAATGAACACAAATTTTTCAATCTCTAGAATCAATTACATGTTTATTCTTCAATTACTGAAAGTAAGATTGTCATAAATAAATGCACTATATGCACATTATGATAAATTATGTAATTTTTGACACCATTCTTTTAAAAATTAAGAAATCCCTCCTATCATAAACAGAATTCAGACTTAAGTTTTATCTAATACAAACTCTGCCATATTGTTAGCTTCAGTTCAGAAAAAAAATATGCATGAAAAATTGCTAGTATTTGCACTTGTAATATGTGCACACACACTATAAAAGCACAGTATACATAAATGCTGTTTAGCAGTCATGAGCTTTGGTAATTCCATCTGTTTTTCAATATGATATTTCACAAAGCAAAAAAAAAAACTTTGAAACACCTGAAATAAGCTAGTGATACCCAAAAAAAAAAAAAACAAACCCTGATTGTTATGCTCTATCCATCCATCCATTTCTTCAATCTGCTTAATCATATTCAGGGTTTCAAGAAGTAGGAATAGATCCTTTTAGCACAGAGTACAAGCCAGAAACAAACTCTGGACATGGCATGCAAATAGTTATTAGCAAGGAATACATTTAAAAGAACCAATTCACTTAGTCTGCATTATTTTGGGATGTGTGGGGTAAAGCTAAAGTATCTGAAAATAAATTCTTTCAGAAATGAGGAGAATGTGGGAAATACCACAGAGACTAAGTCAACCTTTGAAATCAGTTTCCAGAAGCAGTGCAACAAAAGTTATAGCTACTGCTTTTGTGGCAATGGAGATATGATTATTAACAAGGAGGTGTACAAAGAAATCCAGGTGTGTACTCTCGAGCATTTTATAATCAAATTTAGCCTACTTATGCAATGCCTGCATTTTTAGCTTTTTGATTAATTGCTTCATAAATTTAAAAAGATGATAAACATCATTGTTTAAGAAGAACACAGAATGTTGTAACACACACATTCCTTGCTAGCGTCCATACTAGAAATAATTCCATCACTACTACTTTGTCGGTTTTAATAACTTGCCAATGATTTCTTTGTGCTGTGCAGATCTTATTAGTTGTTATTAATGAATCATCATTCTCTTACTTGAAATGCCATTTTTGTCATTTCATGGTAAACAGAATAATGCTAGGAGGGACAGGTGTGCAAGCCAGCCCATTCTTCCAGTTTACACTTGACTCAAGTGTCAGCCACTTTTGTTTCACATAAGGGCTCAGCTTTACTTTCAAAGTCAACAAAGAAAGCTTGCGTTTTACAACTGACCTGCTAGCTACACCCAGAAAGACAACCTTGGTAGAACTGAAAAACCTGCCCTCCCACATTCCTTATTCATAAATCTGTTCCTAAATCAATAAATAGCTGCTCCCATATACCCAAGATATCTGAAGGTGTTATTTTATGCTTCTGAATTCAACAGCAAGTTACTTTTAATTAAAGGCAAACATGCTCCTGACTAGTAGGCTATCTGCGCACTGTCATTTGTATTTGCAGCCCCATTAATGAGGTTTTTTATATAAAAAAAAAAAAAAAAAAAAAAACCACACACACACAATGGCAGTATATTTTTGGAATTTAGCAAAAAATGCCAGTATGTCATTTTGCCTTTTTCCTAAGGAATGCATACGAAAGCAACAATCAATACACAATATAAAAAACCTGCATGGTTCAATGATGGAAAAGATGTCTGTCACAACCAGGGGTGTCAAGCTCATTATTATCGAGAGCCAGAAATAATACTTTACATAACCAATGCCACCCAGAATATATCAAGAAACACCTACCTTCACATTTTCTTGACAAAAAACACACACATTGTAACAGTTATTATGTATTCTACCTCATCTCTCTCTTGAAACCATCTTTCCTTTTTATCACATTTTCTCCAACATTGTAGGAGGATAGGAAAGCTGCCAGCATCAGTGGGACCAAAGTCGCGATGAAGTGAAAAAATTACAGCTCATTAAGTTGAGTGAGAGCAGCACTCCAGATAAAAGAGAACATTTGTAGCTAAAGCAAGTACATCTGTATACACCTGCATGAACATGAATCATGACTGAATGGCATCTGGCTCAATTAAAAAAACTAGGTTGTAAATGAGCTAGTGAAAGGTCACACAGAGCAAAGTCAGAGCTGGTCAGAAATGGATAATGATCATATTTAATACAAGTGGAAATGCAAATGTGTGTTTTATTCAAATATAACAATCAGGTCATTGGAAAAGACAAAAGTATCAGTGTGGTAGCAGCAGTAATGCAAGCCATGAAGGTGGTGGACATCCCTAACACTTATACAACTTTTAACATTAGAATCCCTGAAGCCTATAAAAAAACTCGTAATTCCGGCCTCCTTGAATCCCTTCACACCTCTCCATCAGTGTCTTTTGTTTTATAAATGTGTTGATCAGCACAAGCAGCAAACAGCCTACTATCGCATCCCCCACCTTGACGGATCTCAACTCAGCCAAAAAGTTCTCTTTACCTGTATTTGAGGTTCCAGGAGTTGTATAGGGTAAATAATACAGTATATAGTTATTTGGAATACATGTATATCATGTGTGTTCTGTGTCTACAAAGATCTGGGTAAGTGCAGGAAGAAAGGAAATGCGAAGCAAGAAATGTTGAACACATACCTAAAGCAGAAACTTTTTCCATGTTATACTAATAAGGACATGAAGTGCATAATGTGGGAAAACTTTAGTCCAAATATCAAATAAACATGTGCGCTTTTATACAAGAATATAACCAAATAAAAAAAAAAAAAAAAGCATTTGATGTTGCAGTCAATGAGTTAAAAACCCAATCTCAAATGTCAATCAACTTGGAATTTATGTGTTCTTGAATGGTGCAGAGTTAAGAACTGTTGCCTTATAACCTAAAGGTCCCTGGTTCGAGGCTGGGCGCTGCACGTTTTGAGTAGTGAGCTGCTATTATTAATATTACTATAATACAATAAAAACATACACTTGATTTGAGTCTGTAGCACCTGGTATAAATTTTGGCTACTTGTAAAATTAGCGCATGTTTTTTTATTATTCAGATTAATTTTCTCCGTGACATTCACGTGGTACAACAAACTTGCCTCTCCCTCTCTGAGTTGATGGCATTTACCTCCACTCTTTTCACAAGAGCAGCGATGACCACAGTGGGTGCTATAGCTGATACCTGCTCAGAACTATTTCTTGAACCGGCAATCAAAGATACGATGTCCCGTTACTACTATCATAAGGAAGGACTGTAAAACTGATAGCCAGTGAAAGGGCTGTGAAGAAGCTAATAGACTGCTACACCGCAACGCAACTCTGCTTGGCACCATAAAGTAAAATAGGACTTCCACCAGCAGCTATAGTCACTTTAGTATGTAAGCAACTCGCCACGCTAGTGTTTAGATCTGGCAGTGTCATGTTGATGGTGTATGCGCCCAAAAGAAGAAGCCTTTGATTTCAGTCTGTAACAGCCAGTGTAAAATTTTGCTACCTGTAAAAACCATAATTGAAGGAATATAAGCAGACACACACAAACACTGGTGAA
>JANRMT010062843.1:16640904-16652857 GCA_026402145.1 Polypterus bichir lapradei | reverse complement strand
GGAAGCTGTTGTATCATCCTTGAACCTTTTGTGAAAGTGTTTATTTGATCTTTGGACTTCAGGCTTCACACATTATATAGTTTATGCCAACACTTTGTCATTTACTACTAAAATATGAAAAACGTTTCTGTTTTAACAATGTGTTTACACAGATTATTGTAGAAACGGAACACACATGAAATGCATGTGTTCCAAATAATGATCTATTATTTCCACTCTAAAACTCCAGCACTTCACTCCCAGATAATCAATCAAGGCATGAGGTGGGAGAACATTGTGCATGTTCTGCGGCAGTGGGAGATGGGATACAAGGCTGTTTGCTGCTTGTCTTTATCGGCACATTTACAGGACAAAAGACGCTGACGGAAAGGTGCAAATTGATTTAAGGTGGGCCTTATCTACAATTTTTTTCGTAGGCTCTGGTAATTCTAGTGTTAAACAGCATGTCTTTGAGGATGTTGCAGAGAAGCTAGAGCACCCAAACACACATGGAGAAAATTTACAAATTCCATATAAACAAACCCAAGGTGCTATTTCTGTAAGACAACAGCATTACCCTCTGCACCACTATGCCATTCCAGAAATAAAAATAAATTTGTAAATAATGTTATTATCAAACAAATAAATTTTTGTAAAGGTTTGTGACTATATTTTACAACTTTAAATTCAGATAAAAAAAATGGTATTCCAAAATGCACATTTATCATTTAATTACAATTTTGCCTAGCTCTAGCTTTGCTGGTTGTCAGATAATCAAGTAACCAGTGAACATCGTCTGGTAATGCCTCCTCTTTATGGTATCAAGTCTCAATCCCGACTCTTTTCCTGTGTAGTTCCTAGTTGATGGAACAAGCTGCCCACCTCCATCAGAACTGCTGACTCCTTCAACGTATTTAAGAAGCAATTGAAAACCCACCCATTTTGTAAATATCTGTCTAACTGATTGAATTAAAAAAATACATTGTGATCTTTAATATTGTTGGTTGATTTGTTACATTACGGTTAATTGCTTTATCGATTGTTAATCTATAAATGCAAATTTATTAGTTACATCCGCCGATCCTAATGTGATGTGGGAGACCTTCCATGACAAGACCCTCAAGGCTGCTTAGGGTTACCAGTGTGCCCAGAAGGAGGTGTTTCATCTTGCAGGGAACTCTGGATATCATTGAGAGGAGTGACAGTACACAGTACTGGGAGTCGCAGTCAGGGCAGCTGATTGAACGGTCCTTACAGATGACACTGTAGTTGTGACATGCTGGGATGGCTACTTTAAGCAGCTGTTTAAAGCTGATCCTCCGGGTAGGACGTTGGATATCTCTGGGTCCACGGTTCTTGAGCCTGATCTTACAATTAGCAGTGAGCCACCCAGTCTCACTGAGATTGCACAGGTGGTGAACCAGCTGAGGGTAGAGAAAGCTGCAAGGATCTGTGGTATCCGGGACGAACTTCTACAGCCTGGTGGCAAGGCTGATCTCCTGGCACTGCAAGCAATCTTTGCTTCCATTTGGGAGACTGGCGTCATCCCAACTGACTGGAAAACGGGACTTGTCATCCCTATCTGGAAAGGGAAGGGTGATTGCCTGGATCGTGGCAACTACAGGGGGACAACACTGCTCTCGGTGCCGGGTAAGGTCCTTGCTAGGGCCGGTCTCAACAGAACCCATGAACACTTGCTCACCTACCAGCAACTGGAGTAGTCTGGTTTTACACCTAGGAAGTCTACCATCGACCACATCCTGGCACTGATGGTTCTCATGGAGCACAAACACGAATATCAGCAGTTTCTTTGCAGACTTTGTCAATTTTCATAAAGCATTCGATTCGGTTGATCAAGACGCAACGTGGGACATCCTGAGACTTCGCAGAATCCCCCATATCCCCTTGCTGGATATCATGGCCAGGCTGTACACTGGTACTGTGAGTGCTGTGCAGAGTGGAGGCAGAACCTCTGGGTTTTTCCCAGTTGATTCTGGGGTTTGTCAGGGGTGTGTTCTTGCTTCTACTCTTGCCTGGACTGGGCAAGGTTGTGGGGTCCAGTGGCTGTGGGGTATCTGTTGGCAAAGAAAGATTCACTGATATTGACTTTGCCAACGATGATGTGATGTTTGCAGTGTCAATGGAGGCTCTAATGGAGGCTCTTGAGCTGAGCGAGGAGTTTGAGTGTCTGGGCTTGCAAGTGTCCTGGATAAAAACCAAGATCCAGGCCTTTAATGACCTCTTAGGCACAGTCATCAGCAGTGTGTCTGTATGTGAAGAGAGTATGGACCTTGTTGAGAGGTTTACTTACCTCGGCAGCGACATTCATGTTTCTGGTGACTCTTCCTATGAAGTCAGTAGACAGACTGGGAGAACATGTGGGGGGTCATGAGGTCGCTGGAAAGGGGTGAAATGCGCTCCCAATATCTATGCAAAAGGATGAAGGTCCAAGTATTTAGAGTCTTGGTGCTTCCTGTCTTGCAAGATGGTTGCGAGACATGGACGCTATCCAGTAACCTGAGACGAAGTCCCAAATGAGGCACATTACCTGCATTATGAGGGAGCGTCGGTTACAGCACTACAGCCACGTGGTGCGATTCCCCAAGGGTGATCTGGCTCTCAGGATCCTCACTGTTGAGGACCCAGGTGGCTACACCAGGCCAAGGGGATGCCCACGTAACACCTAAGAGCGGCAGAAAGAGTGTCATTTCCGGAGGGTGGGACTGGACTGCATGTTTGCCTAGGGGATTGCCAACCAGGAACCCAAGTTGTTTTGTCGTGTGGTGGGTGCAGCAACATGCTGTACCAGTGCATGCGCCCCAACCTGACATCTTTTGTTACCTGTCCTACTACACTTGCTGAACAAACAGGCCCTAGCCGAATGTTACTTGATTATGTTTACCTCTGTTCTAAGTTGCTTGGATAAAAGTATCTGCCAAGCAAATAAATATAAATGTAACTGTGGCGACACCTTCAAATGATGGCGTTCTTGTTGTTTATATTATTAACAATATTATTTTGTTAAAAATGTTTGCTTATTTTGATGTATATATTGATAATATATTGGTTGAATTAATATCTATGCTTATTATGCACATACTGTAGTTCCAATAACCATGTAGGCAAAAACTAACTGGGACAGTTCCTGGTAAACTATATACATATAACATATGAGCATCAAACAATATCAAAGATGTAGAAGAAAAACACAAAAGGCTGAAATTAAGCCATTGCTATTGTTACAATTGATTAAACTAGACACTCTACTTTAACTTCAGTACCATTTATTCCTAACTAATAGATACAGTTTAGTGTATTATTTCTATAAAAATATAATGTTTTAAGACTTAATTATCCAGTTTATAAGTACAAATAGCAACATATACTCTTCTCTTAAAACAACTTATGTCCATGCAATACTTACAGAAACCTGGGATGTGTCCATGTACTGTAAACCAAAATAGTCCAATTCTACTAGATCCAAATGGTACAAAATTTGATTGAAAAGATCTTGGCCTTTAGCATGTTTCTGCAAAATAAAATTGTGTAACTCATCAGCCTTGACTGAAGAAAGATAAAATTAATTTTGCTTTTCAAATGAAGGCATAAATATTGTACACTAACATGAATATGTATAAAAAATAAAAAACTAACTAAAAAGTCTCTTTTCTTTTAAAATGTCCACATATAACATTTATAATATTAATAATAAGAAACCTGTAACCACCTTTGGCAAATAACTTGAGAAAACAATATAAAATGCATTTCTCATATAAAAATTTAAATTTTAAACAAATTCAAGTTTATAACTTTTTTCAACATTATATACACAAACATACATTTAAAAACTAAACTTCCATTTAATCTATAAGAAATTACTAACCTCTGACTTATGTATTTTATTTACTATTATTAAAATTATTAATAACATTTCTATAATACAAATGACCATCATAGAAGTAAAACACTAAGACAAACTTTATTTCAAACTTTCCTGCTGAAAAATATTAAACTGACATGAGAGGTGAGAAAAACAGTAATGGAGCATTTTTTTGCATTCATATTATATATATATATATATATATATATATATATAAAAAATTTTTTCCCCTCAATTACAAGGAAACAGCAAAGTGCTGAGATATTTATAAAAAAAAAAAGAGGGCAGTGGACATTTAGCTTAAACAAAACTGCTTACTTTAATTAGGCTAACTTAATTCATTACTAAAATTGTGTTCACATAAAATTAGAAATGCTAACAATGTACAGTTAATTTAAACTTGCACCAAAAAATGTAATTTTGCTGTATTGCTGCACCTAATATACCTTTTCTTTACTCCTGCTATTTAGGAGTAACAAGACTCCTAAATATTGGAGTCAAGACTCCAATATTTGTGCTACATATCACATTGACAATATTTGTGCTACAAATATTGTCAAGACAATACAATATTTGTGTATTGACAATACACAAGACAAGACAATATTTGTGCTACATATCACATTGTTTTACCTATGAAACTAGAACGTCTTAAGCCAAAAGTTGTTGTTTTCGACTGCCACCATGAGTGCCAATTTAAACTTTACACTAATGCAGATACACATTGGTGAGCACAGACAAAAGTTAAGTCAACAGGAGGTCTCCACAGAATTGATTAGTGTCTTTGTTGCAGCTACAAACATACACAAATGCTTTTGAGGAACAGCTGACATGACCATGGGTGAAGTATGCTGCAATTGCTTAAGTATAAAACAACCACCATTTGCCATACAAGCCTGTTTGCTATGTACTCGTGCAGTCAGGTGTGCAGATGCAGTTGAATAAATGTATAAACTCTTGGGATGTCAGCAACCAAATACTGAAATCATTATTTGAATATCCTACTGCATCATGCTCAGGGAGCAAATGCATGTAAAGGAAAAAACTTGTACAGAAATTCCCTACACTCACTACTGCCAAGAAGAATAAAAAAAAAAAAAAAAAAAAGATAATGAGTGAATAGGCTTTGGTGAAGATTACCGTGCAAATGAGTTTGCAGCAGAGTCCTGCATTCCACCACATAAAGATTTACTTTTGTACTGGAGACACAAAGCACAGAAGGTATTTTGTATAGCTGGCATAACAGTCAAAAGACTAAATAGACCTCTCCCAAATACACTGACATGCTAGTTTTCTTAAACAAAAAATAAGTTACACAGCATTACGGGTATTTAAGTGCCAGCTTCCTGTGTTGGTGCATGTAATGAGTGAGAAGTACACATTGTCTATAACAAGTTTTTATCTATGCTGACATTCTATAAATAAAAGAGTACCAAAAAATAAAGAAAGTAGCTATTAGTTATTATAGTTACTATGAACGTGCATGTGCTTGACTTGATCTGTAGGAAACAGGAAAGGACAAAGGTGAGGGTTCCTGATTTAAAAAAAAATGTTTTGCATTGATACCTTTATTAGTTTAAAAGGGCCTTTGTAAATGCAGCTTGTCACATTTATTAACCATATTGCACTCCTCTGCAGTGATATGAATGGGCCTATAGAATGTAATTGATTTTACTGTGCTATGGATTCCCTGCACCGTGCAGATGCTGAAATACTGAATAGAACCACAGAGGTGTGAATGTAGCCTTAGAGACATTATGTGCAGACTTAACATCACAAACATTAACATGGAAGCATCACTCAATCCATCTGATAAGACTGATGCATGGCATTAATCCAATCCATGCCTGTTTATTTTCTGTCTAATCTACATTTATTAAAGTATAATGAAAGAATAAGGAGAAATTACTACCCAATAAATCACAGGTTAGTTTAAAGATACATCCTAGGATGCACTGGGACACTTCACCAGTGATGCTTCCTGAGGTCATCAGATGTTTCGGGTATCCCAACATCAGGATTTGTTCAGGTGACCCAGCCAGGATTGATCAGGCCCTGCCTTGCACCTCAGCAGCAATAACCCACAATTTGGAAGTCCTGATACAAAGCCACCTGGAGGCCCTCTCTGCAGCCTCTATGGTAGACACTATGGCTATCATTTTTGCAACACCTCTGATGCCAAGCAGTGTGTAGACTTTGCATAATGAGAGGACAGCAAAGCCTCTACACCCTACCTCAATGGGCTCACGATGCGCATTCCAGCCACACCTCTGGCAGTGCTCCACCAGATCATGGTACTTGGACTGCTTTTGTTCATTAGCCTCTTCAATGTGGTCCTCCCAAAAGACTGTCAGCTCCACTATGAGCACCTGCCTTGAAGAGGCAAATGTTAACATCATGTCTGACCTCAAATAAATTGGCGTAACATGGTCTGGGAACTTCAGCAGCCTTCCCAAGTCCACTGCTGAGGTGAGTAGGCTGGCTGCTTCTGCTCTCCCCTGCCATGACAAAAGTGATGTCCCTCTGGCTACGGATGACCTGGTTGTTACCCATGTCTTTAGAGATGGCGTCTTCCTCTGACTTCAGCAACTGGTCATGTTGCCAGCAGCCCTCACTGAGTGCTATTGTGCAGCTACTGTGGATATGCTCCTGTGAGCCCCCCAGAGCAGAGAGAACATACTGAACACTCACTCTTGCCCCAGGTATGTAGATTTACTGAGCTGGGTAGGATGTCGTATACAGCTTGAACCATAAACATAACGTGTTGTGGTTCAGTCTGCCAGATGTCACCACAAGCTAATTTCCTCTCCAGCACTCCCTCCCACCTTGTCCATACTCCCTGCTACTGCATGTCCACCATTCTACTGATTCGCTCCTCCTCCACACCTGCCTGCACCTCCTCCAGAACTAGATGGTACTTGTCCTTGCTATGGGCCTTGTCATAAGAGGTTGTGAAACTGCTTCTAAATCCACTCGCACTGTTGCCAAACATCCAACAGAGACTTGTTTCAGCTGAGACTCTGATAGCTCCAGACTTTCCTGGGCTTTCCACCTAATACCTGTCCATTCCATGATGCCTGCTGATACCACTCTACAGTTTCTGGAGTCCCAATAGAGCAGAACCACTTTAGTATAACACTTTAAACTCCTCTTCAAGGCTGCTTAAGGGGTGCTGGAGCTGACTGCTCATCCTATAACAGTGCTGCATTGTTTAAACTGCATGGTAGACCCAGCCAAATGCAGGGGTAATAATAATAATTCTTTGCATTTATATAGCGCTTTCTCACTACTCAAAGCGCTCAGCAATTACAGGTTAAGGGCCTTGCTGAAGGGCCCAACAGAGTAGAGTCCCTATTGGCATTTACAGGATTCGAACCAGCAACCATCCGATTGCCAGTGCAGATCGCTAGCCTCAGAACCACCACTCTGCCCTTCGTAACAACTGATCTTCCTCTCCAGGGTCTCTAGAGTTGACATAGTTACCTCATACACAAGCAGAGGCCACAGGGCATGGGGCAAGATGCCATGATGGTGTAACCAAGCTTTGAATCTGCTAGGTAAGGCAGATGTTTCTACTGTGGTGAGCCAAGGTGCAAACTTCTTGATCATTGCTTGAATGGCCATTGTATCCCTAAGGCTACAGTCGAAGACCTTGCTTAGGCTTATGACTGATTTCTCTGTGATGGATGGTACTGCAATTCCACCCACAAAAAAAGCGAACTTTGTTAACCACCTTTCACCTCTTCAGTACCAAGGCCCTGGATTTTGCCAGTTTGAAACTCATTCTTGCCCAGGAGATGAGCTTCTCCAAGCATTTGAGGAGTCACCTGCCACCAGGCATTGAAGTTGCCAAGTGCTGGAATTGGACAGGGCCTCTGCAGTCACACTCAACTACCTTGACCACCATGTTCATGGCAAGGGCAAAAAGAATAATTGAGATGGTACACCCAGTTATAATCCTTTTTTCAAACTGGTGCCAGTCAGAAGTTCCCAGTTGTGACTCTAAGCTTGAAGTTCCCATATTAGTTTAGGATGAGGTCCATGATCTTGATGGGTACGTGAAATTGATCTAGAGTTGTTTCAACCAGCTTGTGGGGTCACAAGCCACAGCACAACCAGCTATTCATTCTCTTCAAGTGTCTCCCTGATCAGCTGGATGACAATTTCTGTATCTTCCAGGCACTCTGGAAATCCTGAAATTCCAACTTTCTGTACTGAGGTGTCAATGTACCTGTTCTTTAGAAGTAAATCTGTCATCCTTATAGATAGGATGCTGAAGACTTTCCCTTCACACTGAGAAGTGAGATGGATTTTAACTGCTCCAGCTTAGCTGAATTCTCTTCCTTAGGTATCCAGTCTCCCTCCGCCTGCCTCCACTGTTCTACTACCAACCCTGTTCACCAACTCACTTGCAGCATCTTCCAGAGGAGTCTTAAGAGCTCTAGGCAGTGTTTGTACACCTTATAGAGTACTCCACTGGCTGCTGAAGCAGAGCTGGCTCTGGCTGCTGTAACCACCTCTTGGACTTCCTTCCAGGTGGGTTCTGTATTGTGTTGAACTCCACCTTGGGGCTGGTATCCGAAAGGGCTCTCTGAGGTCCCAGTTCTACCACTCTTTATGGATCACTCAGGGAGCTCCTTGAAGCAAACAAGATGACTCCTGCATTTCTGCCCTAACAGCTGCTTCATGAAGTCAAAGGGGTCTGCTAGGAACACAGTTCATTTTCCTGGCTCTCTGGCCTTGGTCTCCTGTGCCATTCTGCTCTACACAGTGACATATGTTTCATCCTGATGATGTAACAAAGCTTACCAAGAGGTGGTTTCTCCTCCTTAATAGCTATATTGAACTGTCTTGCCAGCATCCAAAGTTCTCGCTGCAGTTGGTGAATCTTCTGTGCTCTACGATTCAAAGTGTAAATAGATCTAGTCATCATTGCACTCCTCGAAACCAAACCTTTCTACCACAAAGCTGACAATGATAGTGGTCAAAGTCTGTAGTGATTTATCCACATCTCCCTTTCCTGTTGAGCTGATGATTCTGGCTACATCCTCATCAAACTGGTGCTACAGCCTTTACATTTTAGTCATTTAATCCGATGCTGCTAAACAACTTTGCTAGGAGCACGAGAGCTAAGTACTTGAGGTTCTGCGCACTGTAGGATGTCACTGGGCATGGTGGCTCCTCCCACCTCTCACCAGTAATAAATCCTAGGCGCTGCGCTACACTTCCCTGTGGCAAGTATTTCATTTGGTCTTGATAGATTTTTAGGGCTCGCTTATTCTTGCAGACCTTGCTGCAGATACATCTTCTCATCATTGTGGATAATCCATTTGCCAAGGTCGTGAGAGTAATACTTAGTACTGTATATTTGGCAATTTTCAAAATCGGAATATTCAATTGTTAATGGTCATTTTTACATTTGGAATACTGGGAGAATATGCAAATTGCTTAGGATTATGGATTAAGGAGTTGTTAATTTAAATTCCCTGTTGCTCTCCTACACTATCTACAGTCTAAATTTCAATTCGAGACAGGTTTATGTTGCCAAGAAATTTAAATGCACTATGTACCATTAGAAGCTCATACCCCATATTACTTGGTCATATTCTAACCTTAAGTAAGGGTTACAAAGGAAATGAAACTCAACATGTATCAGACTAGACAATAACGATGTACACAGTGTGACTCGAACAAATGCCTAATGGGATAACCCTTAAACCAGGGGTCTCCCTGAGAGCAACTTTTACAAAATGAAAATGGCCGAGAGGTACTAATGTTTTCTAACGTTTATTCTCAGCTTATTTCAACCCAAACAAACTGAATAAGCTTGTTTTGCCTGAACATTTACAAAATGTTGGTGTCCACAACTCACCGTTTGCATTAAAACATCACAAAAAATATTTAGTTCACCTGCAAGTGCATTTGTATGTCTGTTTGCATTTTCTAGTTTATCTCACACTATTGAATTAAAACATGAATGCTGTCAAAACAAACCAATGCAATTACAAATACACACATATTAGTTATTCATTTATCATTTTGTTACATGTCACTGTTTCACTTCACAAGAGTATTCACATGTCCAGTTGCAAGTGTGATGTGTTTTTTAGTTAGTGAGATGACTGGCACTGCATGGAGTCAACAAGAGAGGTGTATGGTGGAGTGTAGCCACTTAGGTTCACTCTTATGGAGTCATTTAAATGGTCATCTGTCAGTATTGTTCTGAACTTTGATTTCATGACATTCATGTCAGAAAAGGCAGAATCAAAGAGGTATATAGACCCAAACAAAGCAGACATTTTCAGAGCTGCTTGGTGAAGATTATTATAGTTATCTGACTCTACTAAGTTCCAGAAATGCTGAGAATGACTTTAACTGCACATTATTTTGAAGGTTTATTAATATATAAAATATAAAATCCAATGTCTCCCTGTATGTCTGTTCACTTTCTCAAGAGAACTAAACGGATTTAGATCGGGTTTGTTTCTAGAATTTAGATAAACATTCCAGTTAATTTTGCAACTTCTCTCATTTCGCTGTGTAGTTCGCTTGAGGTACTGATTTATTTGTGTGAATCCGATATCCACACAACGGGGCAGGGGGAGGGGGCTTTCCTTACTCACTCGCCAGCTTCGGGGTGTGTTCATTAACTCCGCTTAGCTAGCAAACGAGAGAACAACTGAATTCAACATTGTTTGATATTTAAAATAAAGTGTTACTTAGGTCTTGATGAGTTTGAGTCCAGATATTCTCTTAAGTGTACAGTATGCCACACTGAAAAGATAGATTGCAATTCAGACTGCGGATCGTGATTTTGTGTTAAAAGGATCGTGATATGATTTTTTTGTAAAGATCGCCCACACCTAATTTGACAAATCAAAATTTCCAATTTATGTAGGATTCATTAACCCTTTGGTGAGCTACTTGGAAAGGGGCTGCGAGTTACCGGTAGCTCACGAGTGACGTATTGGAGACCCCTGCCTTAAACTATAGGTTGCGCAGAGTGCCATGAGACAAGACACAAAAGTGTTCAGAGTATAATTTGAGCTAGAAAATATCATGCAGAAAGGGGAGTACATACTAGCAGAAGAAATGGCTGTCAAGGGAAAAGCCATAGTCCAAATAATCATAAAAGCCATCAAAGCTAATAACAAAAACTAAAACATTAAGCAAGAATCAAAGTAAAAAAAGTCATTGAAAATATCCTGTTACTATCTTATTTTCCCATAACTGGCACAAGGAAGTTTATTCGTGTTCTAAAGGGAATCAAAAACTCTGATAACACACTGCTGGATGCTGCCATATTAAATATTTGGAGTGCAACGAAAGTAATGACTGCTTAGCTCTACTGCAAAGTTGAAGGAAAAAGTCAACAAGCTAAAAATGAATGTGTTTTTCTCCGTTTCACATGCTGTTATCACGCATTATCAAAGGAACAAGTATTCTGCATAACTTAAACCATTCAAAACTGAAGTAAAAAAAACTAACATCACTACTGACAAAAGTGACTATTTATATTAACCACATTTTTCATATTTGTATATCACTAATATTGAACATCACTACTGACAAAAATGGCTACTGGTATCAGCCACATTATTCATATTGGTGCATCACTAATGAAATAGTCACACATGAGCATTACAGGGTAATTTTCCAGGCTCGCTAGATGTAAGCACCTCCGACCTTTGTCTCTTTTTCCACTCACAGCTCAGAGAAGACACCCCTTAAGAGCAACTGCTTCTACCCCTTTTCAGTCCAAGCACTATAAAAGCAGGGTGCTCCCAGAATGAGGCATCTCATTCAGGAGATGAGCCACCCGCTATGGAGCTCCGCTCTTGACCCATGACTGCTCTCCAGAGAAATTAAACTACAGCCTATGGCTACATTTTCCTTTTGTTTATTTACCGTGTCACTTAGGGCTTGTTAACTTCAGCCAACTTATTATTCTTAGCAAATGGAGCGACCAGATTAGCACCCAAACATTTCGTCTTGATTTCTGTCTTACCTTCGACCAATGACTATACAGCATATATATATCTATACAAATAAACGGCAAAGCCCTCACTCACTGACTGACTGACTGACTGACTG
>JANRMT010062843.1:16536729-16574677 GCA_026402145.1 Polypterus bichir lapradei | reverse complement strand
TTGAGTTTGACTCATATGGACTAAATAGAACTTGAAAAGAAATATTTTTTGGAATGTGATCGCGCAAGTCAGTACATCGAGCCCGCGTGCTATTGTGGTTTTGCTTGTGTGCTTCAGTAAGATACCGTCCCCTCGCTCTTACTTTTTTACCGTTCATCTAATGAATACACCGAGTATGGCTTTACCAAAACAATCATTGATCGCGAATAAAGTATCCATTATTCATGAAGCTTCAATAGGTGAATAGGTGATCTGTCTTTCTGCGTTAACCGCATGCGTTTTCATACGTCTCAAACTAAGGGGATGCGAGGTTAAAATAAATCGAGAAGCGCTTGTACATACTTGTGCATCCCCTCTCGGGAATCGAACCTCGGACGTGGGCGCTACAGGCGAATGCTTTACTATCGCGCCACTGCGTGTGGTTTATCTATTTGAGCATAGCAGTGTAATTCGGTTTTTGTTCAGCACTCTTTGGAACTGTTACTTTTTGTCTGCGCACTGCGTCAGTTCACGTGAGCCGCTGAATATGGTTTTATATGTCACTCGCTCGCTTCTAATTGTTTCGCTGCCTTCTTAGTTATATAATGCATGTTTTCTAAAGCGCGTTTTGTAGCTCTTCCTGGCTTTCTACGTAATGCGTGACTACGTGAGAGGCGTGATGATGTCATACGAAACTCCGCCCCTCCAGCTGAACTCCATTACAGTAAATGGAGAAAAACAACTTCCAGTTATGACCATTACGCGTAGAATTTCGAAATGAAACCTGCCCAACGTTTGTAAGGAAGCTGTAAGGAATGAGCCTGCCAAATTTCAGCCTTCTACCCACATGGGAAGTTGGAGAATTAGTGATGAGTCAGTCAGTCAGTCAGTCAGTCAGTGAGTGAGTGAGTCAGTGAGGGCTTTGCCGTTTATTAGTATAGATATAGATATACAGCCGTGTCAGATGGGGTTGTATGGATTGATTCTGAACACGACTGAGAGAATGAAAAGTGAATTAAAAAAAAAAAAAAACAAAGCTAACCTTTACAAGGATCATAAATTACACCGGCTGTTACAGACTGAAATCAAATGTATGCTTTTATTCTAAAATAGTAAGACTAAGAGCAGTTTACTTCTCAAAACGGAGTGGTGCAGGTTCGAACTCGCGACCTTTTGATTCCCAGTCAGCAGCTGATTCTATTGCACCACGGAGGCAGTCATAATAAATGGGTGTCAATGTCGCATGTTAAGGCGGCTTTTTGTTTCTGCAGTTATATTTTTGAATAAAAGCGCAATTGTTGTGTTATATTTGTACCTTTTGTGAAAATGTTTCTTTGATATTTGGACTTCAGGCTTCATACATTATATAGTTTATGCCTACATTTTGTCATCTACTACTAGAATATAAAAAACGTTTCTGTTTTAACAATTTGTTTACACAGATTACTGTAGAAACGGAACAGACATGAAATGCGTGTGTTCCAAATAACGATCTATTATTTCCACTCTAAAACTTCACTTCACGCCCAAATACTCAATCAAGGCATGAGCTGAGAGAAGTTAGTGCACGTTCTAAATTGGTGGGGGGATGGAATAGCCGGCTGCTTCTAGCTTCTCTTTATCAGCACATTTAGAGGACAAAGGACGCTGGCGGAGAGGTGTGAAGGGATTTAAGATGCGATTTAAGGTGGGACTGATTTACGAGTTTTTTCATAGGCTCTGGTAATTCTAGTGTTAATCAGCCAAACACGTGGCAGCAACTCAATACATTTAGGCATGTAGACAATATCAAGGTGAACTGGTGAAGTTCAAACTGAGCATAACAATGGTGAAGAAAGGTGATTAAAGTGACATTGAACAGGGCATGGTTGTTAGTACCAGACAGGGTGGTCTGAGAATTTCAGTAACTGATGATCTACTGGGATTTTCACACACATCCGCTTCTAAGGTTTACAGAAAATGGTCCGAAAAAGGGAAAATAACCAGAGAGCGGTAGTTCTCTGGTTGAAACCATTTTGTTAATGCCAGAGGTCAGAGAAGAATGGCCAGACTAATATGAGCAGATAGAAAGGCAATAATAACTCAAATAATCACTCGTTATAATCAAGATATGCAAAAGAGCATCTCTGAATGCACAACAAGTCAACCCTTGAAGTAGATGGGCCACAGCAGCCCATCGGTTAATCAGATGTATCAGAAGTACTATGTAACTAACTGGGTACTTTTCTGTATATGACATACAATGGTCACTGCAAAACACAAATTTAGAGGAAACTGTAATCTTTTGAATACAAAAAGGTAACTAGTATGAATAATGGGAATCTGGGTTATAAATATAATTTCACCCTGTAGAACATTATGTGAAAACAATACCTTCAGTCAGTTTTGAATGTAACACTTTGATCTGTAATCTTGTACCAGTGGAAAGTTTTGGAAGGTTTAGATGAAAAGCAATACACACTGAATTGTGGTTTACTTTAACTTTATACATACAGAATTGACATTTACAGGCTCCTCATTTACAGGTACATGGTCAGTGGAATTAATTGAATATGATAAGCATTGTATAAATAAGAAAGAAATAATGTCATAAACTATATACATCTACCTTTTACGTTATGTCTGTTGGGGATTTTACTGAGCTGAGCACATGTTGAATTGACCAAGGTATGTTACCACTTCGGGCATGTGTTGTACATAAGGTTACAAAGGGGCTGGTACACCATGCTGGCACTTATCTGTTTGTGCTTTGCAAACTGGGGCATAGTGACACATCGCGGTCTGTCCTTCAAAATAACACATTGCAGTTCTCTGCGATATTTCATGTATTTTACAACTCAGGGATGCCACTCCATGCCTGTTCTTTGAGGTATATGGATAAAAATCACTCTTGACAATCCGATGCCCTTTACTTTCAAAATAAACAAGCTAAATGAAAATAAATGTGAGCATCCAATATTTGTATCAATGTAGATATTAGGATGGAAAAAAAGATAAAGAAACAAAGTTCCTAAGAAGGAAACAACAACAAGTACAACAAAAACAACAAGAAAAATTACAAACCTGCACCTGAAGAAAATCAAAGTCAATTACACTGTGTCCTGGGATTTCAAAGACCATCCAAAAAGGGTTTGTATCAATGCATAAAGGTTTGTGACAGCAGTAGTCAGAATACAAGTAAGAATTTCGAAGGGGTGAGTTCCAAAACCTGCTAAGTACATTTTTTGGCGAACTTTAGGTGAAGCATTGTTGTGACTCAAAGGGTCGGCTATGTGCTTGGTATTGAAGTGGGCTTCAAAACTTGCCAAGTACCAAAATATAGTGCTATAAATTTTGATGTGAGTTCCAAAACCTGTTAAATACATAACCAGCTTAGTTGCAAAAGCTGATAAGTACACCAGCCAATCATCTCAATATGCCACACTCAGAGTTTTAGGAAGAGACTGGCAGGTGCTTAACTACAAGTCTGCAACTAAAAGTCTGCAAAAAAAAGCTCCCATTTCACTTGACAAAAGTTCGAGTGGTGGAAATAACAAGAAGCAACATAAAGATCACGTATTCGGGCGACTTTTGCAGTCACAGTATTGTGAAACGTGGCAGCAAAATAAAAAACTTGTCAGCTGACCCACTTCCACTGAATTGTTGTGTTAATCCAGCAAAAGCAAAGGATGTCGAAATGTTGCTTAGCAAAATGGGAGTCAATATGGAGTTCTACCTTCCAATCATTGGAACAGCCAACAAAAACACTAAACCAATGGCACTGATACTGAAATATATGATGAAGATGATATAGAATATTGACATTCTAGAGATTGCTTATGACTTGTTTAATTTACTACTTCAACAATGCTTAACAGGAATTCGTGACTTTTAGCATTACTTTTTAGCTAAATAGTTTAGAGACTAAAAGCTCTGTATTTCTTTTGTTACATAATAAAAATATTTCAAGATCCAGAGCACTTTTGATGAAAGTTTCTACTTATAGGTTTATGGAATAGCATTGATTTAGCGTCAAAACCTGCTAAGTACGTTTTTTTCCTATTTTTTACAAAAATGTAAAATATTCAGATTTCTGAGATGTCCAGCAATTGATCTTCAGTAATGTAACAACCAACATTCTGCAAAAAGAATTTCAAAAATATCGTTTCAAATACTTAAAAATTATTTTTCTCCTTTTCACAAAACGTTGTCTCCTGTACTTAGCTGATTTTGCAACTCAGCTCTTATTGTAGCTAAAGCCTTGTACATTTGTCTAAACCTGCATTAACATTAGTTACAATCAGATGATACCACATTAAAAAAACAGGTGTAAACACACTGCTGATATAACTGTGTCATGTCTGAGAACTTCTCAAAATTGTTTTAGACATATATGAAAATAAGTTAGTTATATTATGGAACCCTGTTATCACCCTCTAGGTTTAATCCATTCAGTGAACTCTCTGAGGTATCCAGATTTGCTGCCTGTAACTGGATTTGTTTCTTTTAAACAAGTTAAAGTGTGTGAAATGAACATGTCAGAAAAACATATTTTGTGTTATTTTAAAACCAACCCAAAATAAAAGATGCTTGTCAGTCTTTCTCTAAATGATTGTTGAACTGATGGTTAAAAAGATTTAGAATCAATTTTGAATCAAATTGAGACCCCAAGTATCAAAACTGAATACAACTGCAATATTAGCAAACATTTCCACCCCTAGTGGTTAACCAAAACTTCTTTGACAATAGCACACATGAACTGATTTAGAAACTATCCACAAATTCAAATAAAGTAGTGAAAGCTTAAATAGCATTTCAATGAGGACTATAATTTTAGCAACTAATAAACAAAACAGCTGTGTGAGGGTATCTAAATAATAACAGTGGGATAAAACAAGTTTAAAGACAAAGTGGAGAAGCAAAACGGAAGTGAAACTGAAATCTCCATGTATCACAGAATCATAAATAAATAAATAAAACTGAGAAAAATCTATTCTTGCCAAAAAATTTAAAAAAAAAAAAAAATCATGAAAAAAATGCTGAAATTAGGATATAAAGTATTATGACAGAAGTATATGGGTGAGTGAAAAAAAATGCATCAACATCTATGACACCATTGTAATGTGCCTGGCAATTATTCCTTTTTATCTTTATGTTTAGCACAGATAATTTAAGAAAAGATGCCATACAAATAATACATGTGAAATGCTACCCAATAATTAGACAAAAACACAAAAATACTACAGTTAATATAATATTTGTTAGTAGAAACTTTAAGAAAATTTAGCAAGGGGACCTTGTGGTTTAATACAACCTGAAATCATTGCATGTGTTAACTGTGATGAGTATGTTTTTATCTGAAACACCTGTTAACATTTCAGCTTGTCAGACATGGTTCTCATTCACCCTGCCTGTTAAAATTAAGCAGTAATAACATTAATTTCTGTACTGGTTATAATTTAAAGAGCCACTTAGCATGCACTTATTGTATACCAATTGCAAAAGTAGTTAGTTTAAGTCTTAAAAAAAAGTTACAAAAAAGACAGACTAATTACTGGTATATGACAGTTAAGTTTCGCAGATCAAGTACTTGCCACTTCTTGTATGTGTGAAACAATAAAATTTATATTCCTCTCAAATTTATAATCTTGCTAATCGGCCTGGATATTTATATCGTCAATCACATTTCTCAAAGAGCTATACATAATATATTTGTTATAATGCAATATTAAACATAACATTTCAAAAAACACAGTACTTAGCACTCTTTTGTATTACTTTTATAAAAGCATATTTATTATTGCCCTGGGAATTTGAGTGTTTGTTAAATGCCATTTAGAATTTTAAACTGTAATCTGTTGCTTTTGTGACCAGTATGAGAAACTACTGTACAAGATTTTCAGCCAATCAGAATAAGGGAGAAATGGCAAAACTCATTTGTTTTGTTTCCTGTATAGCAGGATAAAGTACTTTCCAGCTTTGAGTTGCTGTGGTCCAGACAGACAATGAAAGGCACTATATGACTGACAGACAGACAGACAGAGAAAGGCACACTATGACTGACAGACAGATAATGAAAGGCACACTATGACTAAAAGACAGACACTTTATTCACCCTCCCAGGGAAATTCAGGTGTCCAGTACCTCAAACACTGCCCCTTACTGTACAAGGTGGACACCTGATTACAAAGTACAAAGGGTTAACAGGTACGACGAGTTCTTTTTTTCATTGTGTCATAGTACAAAACGCAAGCCAGATAAGCTTCTCTTCTGTTTGTGAGGTTCAAAACACTTGTCCTTCAGTGGAAAACAATGGAGATTCAAACTGTACAAGAGAAAGTCAATAATAAAGTCACAGTCCTGGAGATCTTGGCCAACTGGGCACCTTCTCGCTCCTGAGGTCTCTATAGTGGAGTCTGTGCTGACTGTCTTATCGTAAAACCACTTTAGGAATGCACCAGTTTTTCAGCAGTGGATTTTAACTAGCAGGTTTTTGCTCATTATGCCTAATTGACAGATCGATGTACTGTATAAATTCTTGTCACATTTCACTTTAGCGATTTCATTTGTAGCCTTCCTTTACATGATCTGAGCAGTCGGTGGAATGCTCCTGTGAAGGCCTATTGTGTAGCATGATATACACTACAATTCCCTCCAGCTAGACTGTGTTTCGTTCCATTTGATTTGTCATTATTCGTAGAGGTGGACTCTATGTGGTAAGATCTAACAACCAATGAATGCTCATCTGGAAGTATAACATACATAATGCAATAGGAAGCACATATGTTTTGAACCTCACAAATAGAAGAGAAGCTTGTCTGGCTTATGTTTTGTACTATGACAGAATGAAAAAAAGAACTCGTCATACCTGTTAACCCTTTGTACTTTGTAATCAGGTGTCCACCTTGTACAGTAAGGGGCAGTGTTTCAGGTACTAGACACCTCTGTCAGGAACATGTGCCAGGAAAAAGTCAGCAAAGACTTTTTTCCCTACAAATTGGGTAAGACATTTAAATTTATATCATACAGCAGAATATGCAGACTTTCAACAACTTTTATTATATCCAAGTAAAAACAATCACTCTTTTGACACATTTGTGTACTTCTTTTTGATTGTTTCTTCAAAGTACTGCAATGGTAATAAAATTCATTAAACAGCAAAAAACTGTATATTAGTAATAATAATTATATTCTTAATTTAAACAACTATTATCATACACTGATAATCTGTATTATCTATATATATTATTTATTTATTTATTTATTATATTACATATCTTACATATCAATATTGCTGCTACTGCTTTGTCCTATCTTTGCACAATGTCTTGTCTTGTTTGTGTTTTAATTTTTAATTCTATTTTTAATTTATTATTTGCACATCATGTTGTTACACTGTGGACCCTGAGCTTCACAATTTCGTCTATCTGTATACTTGTATATGGTTGAGATGACAATAAAGTTCACTTTGACTTTGAGACTTTGAATTTGAATACAAGATAAAATGATTGCTATTTTACAAACACCAAAAAAGGAACAAAATGTTTCTAAATATTTTAGAAGAAAAAAAAGATTTAAAAACAGAAGATGAGAGGGTAAAGATGACATTCAGCCAGGAATGAAAAGCAAAATGTCTCTAAGTTCTCTGTGTGAAATTCATTCTGAGATTTTGGAGAAAAGTTTGGAGGAGTTTCACATTTAAAACAATTCTTTAACACTAATTGCAAACCTGCCCATCAGAACCACTATTGCACAGTGATTGAATATGGTGGAATATTTCAGAAAAATTAAATGCAAATAAATATATTGTGAAATGTGACAATAAATCAATAAAACCACAATGTAATGTGAGCACAAATACATAAATGTTTAATGAAAATTACTTATTTTATTTACATTTACTCATTTGGCTGACACCTTTACCCAAGGCGACTTCCAACATTTATGATACAATTAGTTACATTTCTTTTAGTTTTCCAATGGGAGCACAGGTAGGTCAAGTGACCTGCTCATGGTCACACAGTGTCAGAGTCCACAACCTCAGAGTTTGAAGTCCAAAGCCTTAATCACTACACCTTACATAACAAACACACAATGAAATGAAAACTGGAGTTTTCACTGTACAAAGTCAAAAGGATTAGTTCTACTCAGTACTGCATTTTTATTAGTGAAATGTCAGTAAAGCGAATGTAAATATTTGGCCGTCAAGGACCATATATACAGCAGACACTGCAGATGCAAATGCCTGATGATAAATTTGGAGGTGCTTGAATTAAAGTAGCCACTTTGTGCGTTAATTCTGGCCCATTTTCCTTGCACTCATATCCACCACAGACATGCACTGTCACAACTCTGAGCATACAATTCATTAACAAGTTACCAATCAAAATACAGTGCCAAAGTGTAAATGGACCTGTTGTGGGAATCAGCATCAAGATCCAACTGATCAAAATCTGAAAGGGAGAGAAAGGATGAGCAAGCAAACAGTGATTTGCTGGATTCATTTTTGAAAGAAAATAACTGTCCAACTGGCCGTATGTTGTAAACCAAGTAAAACTGAGGACTGACATATATACAGCGGTGTGAAAAACTATTTGCCCCCTTCCTGATTTCTGATTCTTTTGCATGTTTGTCACACAAAATGTTTCTGATCATCAAAACACATTTAACCATTAGTCAAATATAACACAAGTAAACACAAAATGCAGTTTTTAAATGATGGTTTTTATTATTTAGGGAGAAAAAAAATCCAAACCTACATGGCCCTGTGTGAAAAAGTAATTGCCCCCTTGTTAAAAAATAATTGCCCCCTGAACCTAATAACTGGTTGGGCCACCCTTAGCAGCAATAACTGCAATCAAGCGTTTGCGATAACTTGCAATGAGTCTTTTACAGCACTCTGGAGGAATTTTGGCCCACTCATCTTTGCAGAATTGTTGTAATTCAGCTTTATTTGAGGGTTTTCTAGCATGAACCGCCATTTTAAGGTCATGACATAGCATCTCAATTGGATTCAGTTCAGGACTTTGACTAGGCCACTCCAAAGTCTTCATTTTGTTTTTCTTCAGCCATTCAGAGGTGGATTTGCTGGTGTGTTTTGGGTCATTGTCCTGTTGCAGCACCCAAGATCGCTTCAGCTTGAGTTGACGAACTGATGGCCGGACATTCTCCTTCAGGATTTTTTGGTAGACAGTAGAATTCATGGTTCCATCTATCACAGCAAGCCTTCCAGGTCCTGAAGCAGCAAAACAACCCCAGACCATCACACTACCACCACCATATTTTACTGTTGGTATGATGTTCTTTTTCTGAAATGCTGTGTTCCTTTTACGCCAGATGTAACGGGACATTTGCCTTCCAAAAAGTTCAACTTTTGTCTCATCAGTCCACAAGGTATTTTCCCAAAAGTCTTGGCAATCATTGAGATGTTTCTTAGCAAAATTGAGACAAGCCCTAATGTTCTTTTTGCTTAACAGTGGTTTGCGTCTTGGAAATCTGCCATGCAGGCCGTTTTTGCCCAGTCTCTTTCTTATGGTGGAGTCGTGAACACTGACCTTAATTGAGGCAAGTGAGGCCTGCAGTTCTTTAGACGTTGTCCTGGGGTCTTTTGTGACCTCTCGGATGAGTCGTCTCTGCGCTCTTGGGGTAATTTTGGTCGGCCGGCCACTCCTGGGAAGGTTCACCACTGTTCCATGTTTTTGCCATTTGTGGATAATGGCTCTCACTGTGGTTCGCTGGAGTCCCAAAGCTTTAGAAATGGCTTTATAACCTTTACCAGACTGATAGATCTCAATTACTTCTGTTCTCATTTGTTCCTGAATTTCTTTGGATCTTGGCATGATGTCTAGCTTTTGATGTGCTTTTGGTCTACTTCTCTGTGTCAGGCAGCTCCTATTTAAGTGATTTCTTGATTGAAACAGGTGTGGCAGTAATCAGGCCTGGGGGTGGCTACGGAAATTGAACTCAGGTGTGATACACCACAGTTAGGTTATTTTTTAACAAGGGGGCAATTACTTTTTCACACAGGGCCATGTAGGTTTGGATTTTTTTTCTCCCTAAATAATAAAAACCATCATTTAAAAACTGCATTTTGTGTTTACTTGTGTTATATTTGACTAATGGTTACATGTGATCAGAAACATTTTGTGTGACAAACATGCAAAAGAATAAGAAATCAGGAAGGGGGCAAATAGTTTTTCACACCACTGTACATATATACGCATTTTCTTATTTCACTTATTCCAGTACAGTGAGTGATGGTCTGCGTTCAGGAGGCTCCTGGAAGCAACCAGGGATTAAGGAGCTGGTGGTTGGGTTTGAGTGGGTGAGGGTGGGTATGCAATAAGAGGCCCATGACGAAGTGCAATTTTAAATAATCTTGAGTCCCAGAGCATGCAGGCTCTGAATGGTTGGAGGTGCACACGCTGCTCCGAGGTTGATCGGGGTGCTTGGGTAAATCACGCATGCCCATGGCAAAAGCAAGTGGGACAGTCATGTGCTTCATTCACACCTTGCAGCATGTGGAGGACAGCACCTGTATTCAAATCAGGTCTATAAAGAGGACCTGAATGGCAGAGAGAGGAGACCACTGGATGAAAATTAAAAAAAAAACAGTCAGGGGGGTTTCTGCAGTTGGAGAGATGAAAGGTCAGAAGTAAATCATATGGCAACAGTATATGGTTTTACTTAGAATTGAGTGAGTTTTACTATTTTAGAATTGTTTTTACCCTCCATATTACTCTGGATTTTATGGATTATTTATTGATGCACCACACTTTTCTGACACTTTTCTGTTTTAAATAAAAGTACTGATTCACTTTGTACTGACCCCTTGCTGAATGTGTGGGTCCTCATTTGCCTGGCTCATCTCAGGTTTACAATTACTGACGGTTCCGGGTTCAAGAAGGTCCTGTAAGTAATCATGAAGCAAGGAGCCAACCTGGACCATCACACAGTAATGCGAGTACTTCTATTATATTATGGCATCATTAGCCAAAAAGTAGGAATTAGTCCTAGAAAGGACATTAGTCAATTGCCAGGCAAACCCATGTAAACATTAGCTCTCTTATACTTTGGCATTTTGTATATTCTCCTTTATTTAGCATGCATGTCTTTTGGATACTGAAAGAAAGCAGAGCAAAATAAACTCCACATGAAAACAGATGGAACAGAGCAGATAATTACAAATGAAGCAAGAAAAAACAGTAATATAATTTATTTTTAAAATATAATGAAAAAATCTGGATTGTTTCATTCCAGTTTTTTTATTCCAAAATACCACTTGAACACTATACATCATATGGTAAATCTTTTATCACATTAAAGCAATCTTGTTTACTTACTTGTTTCTTCAGACTTAGGAATTAAGTTTACTCTTGATAAATGTTGATGGTATCTAAAATATTATTCTAAAAAAATCTAACTAACATTAAGCTAACAAAAAGCACACAATAAAGTGCCAATTAATTGTTAAGACTACCGTCTTTCATAAAACAAAAGTATATTTAAAAAAAAATAGGAAATGGTGGCCAAATGTGAAGAATTGTAGAATTTAAACTGATATTGTGTGTAACAAAAACATACTGTGTTGTTTTAGAAATATTTACATTAGGCAGGACAATACTGCAAAATCCAATTTTCACAGAATGTCTGGAACTGTTAATGGGATTTATATGTTCATTTGACATTCGACTGTAGTAGAACTAGGTGTGTTGTATCACTTGTCAATGCAGACAGATTCTGCTTCAAACTACTGCATACTTCTATAAAACATTTTGCTCTTGCTAGTGTTGATAAATTTTATCTGACAAACTCACAAAACCAAACAAACGACAGAGGGGACTAAAAAATATGGTGAAAAACCAGCTATTACTATTTTATATGAAGTCATCAGAGTAAGGAGTCCTTTTTCAAAGGAAAACTGAAGCTTAATGATGACCTCTCACCAAAAGCACACAAGAAAGCAAAAAAGATTTTACTGCTCTAGCTTATGAAGTAACTAGATGACAATGTGAAATTGTTCCACTTAGTCCACAGATCTGACATTAAGACTATTACTATACAACACACAGAAGCTAAGATTAAATCAGACTTTTTGTCAAGTTTTAAATGGAGGTGTTTCAGTTCAATTAACAATCAGGCACTTTTACATGAGAGAGGCTTAGACACCAGATGCAAACAGGATACCTACACAGAAGCCATTCTCCATCATCACTGATATAGAAATACAGAACAATTCAGTTTTTTTTTTTTCCTAGGAAGGGCATGATTTTGTTAGTTACTTCATTTAAATGCAAAGGAACATGAAATTATTTGTCTAAGTGTTTCTTCACAATAAAAAAAATGTTACATAAAGATAGATGGATGGATCAGGAGAAGATTATTGAAATGTTAGTCAACGTATTCAGTGTCCATGTACCAAATTAAAATATTAAAAGAAAAAGTTATTAAAGTAAATGTGAACCAAAGAAATTTAGTCTGTTTAGCTATTTTGGGACATTCAGATATCATTAATATACAGGTGTCTTAAAAAATTATACTATTTAACCTTTATACTGAATGCTGCAAACTGATATGCCTCTTAACCTTGTTATGCATATGAACGTAACTTACTTAAGATTGTTGCTTTGTTATATTTCTCAATCTTGTTGTGATCTCTTGATCTGGTCTCATGACAGGTTCTATCAAGCTTTTTGTAATAAAGGGTGTTCATTTTGGATCAATTATTAACAGTGACTCTCAACTGTTCTTTGTTCACAAAGTACTTACTTGACAATTTCTGTCTCTTCAGTTAGCAGCAGCCACCAGAAAATTAAGAAGTACAGTATAAGTAACGGTGAACCTAAAACAACTGGGATTTTTATGGATTGAAATGATTTTGCTTTCAATAGCAATTCTGTTGATCAAAAAAAGCATTCTGTGCAAACTGTTAAAGGCCAACACTCAAATACTATAGTGTTTCCCCGAAAATAAGACCAGGTCTTATATTAGTTTTTACTCTAAAAGATGCACTAGGCCTTATTTTCAGGGGATATCTTATATTTATTAATGTACAACAATATACATTTATCTAAATACAGTCATGTTATATTCTTCTGCAATATCGTCATAACTCTCCACATCCAAACCCTGAATTCCAGCATGAATTTCTTGCTACTCCAGCCACTTTGCAGATCGATGTTCATGCTTCGATGTTTGATGAATAGTGTGATGTGGTGAAGCAAAATGGCGACATACAATTGCATTCGTGGTGCCTTTATATTCAAGCGCACATATTCCCCAAAGTAATAACAAGATACATTTTAAAAGTCTCACTATCTTCTGTGCCGTCTTCTTTTTTTTTTTTTTGGACCTTACAAAAGTATCAGAATGTATGGTGGCATATTTGAGCCACAGAAAAAAAATAAGGACATAATGAAAAGGTCTATTTTGTGATTAAAGTGGAAATTTCAGCTTTAAACTCTAAATGTCCACTTTAATTTCGTAGTTTCCTTTATCATTAAAGTAGACCGTCGTAAATGTTATCCCAGTTAATTGCAACACACTTCTGGGGTTTCCTTCTGACTTGACAGCAGGGGCAAGCAGTAATAGATCACCACACCGAACACAATAAATTTATAATATTCCAACTCTGCAAGTTTAGAATTCTTAGATTTATACTTGATATCATTTTCATGATGAAATGCATTAAAATATGTATGTTACATTTAAAGTTAATTGTTAACTTTGTTTAAATAATGAATACTGTTAATAGTTACACATATGGGGTGGCACAGTGGCAGAGGGGTAGCACTGCTGTCTCACAGGGAGTCACGTCCCTTGTGTTCCCTGCCTGAAGTTTGCATGTTTTTCCTGGTGGGATTCCACAGTGTACTTAGTTTTCCTTCCAAAAAACATGAAGGTTTGGGGATTTTGTGACGCTAAAATGAGGCAGTGTCTGTGTTAGCTTGTGTTCACGTTGCGATGACCTGATGCCCCGTCCAGGGATTTTGTTTCTGTCTTGCGTCGATGCTGCTGGAATTGGCGCATCCCCAGATTGATGGATGTAATCATTAAACATCCTATTCAGAGATATTGTGGTATGGTGTCCTCAGAATTAAATGGATGTTTCGGGCACACGTATCACATTGCATGAAGTATAAACCCGGACTTAGGCGCCTTACTTTTCAGCGGACGATTTTGACTAGGGCTTATATTACAGAGCAGCCTGAAAATCATGCTAGGGCTTATTTTCGGAGTAGGTCTTATTTTCGGGGAAGCACGGTAATACAACCATCTAAAGTTCAATCACATAGTTCACAAGAGTGTACACGTAAGCTAAGCAAAAAGCACTAAGTTCCAGAAACATTAGACCCACAGCACAGATATTTACAAATTACTTTTTTATGCTAATGCATGTCTGTATTAAGCCAGATATGGAATGCTAATTCAAAAAACATAAGTCATCATATTTTGTTTATCAAAAGACATGACAGGCACTGAAACATCAACTGAAGCCATAAGACCACGACACACAACAGTACTTAAGGATTGTTTGATAATTTAGAAATGTGTCTGGCAAAAAACGGAAACCACTTCCAGCACCGCATGTAATGCAAACAATTACACATACATCAAGGTATATAGTGTATTTTTGGTTCAGATTGCTTCATCCTAACGGGAGTTACAACACAATATTCAGGGACACTTTCAATTGAATCTCCCTGTATATCATACCTTATAAATAACAAACACTTGCCTCTGAAACATTATTAGAGTAGCTCCTCTCCATGCAAGCTTTATTTAAGTGAAAAGGAATGATCAAAAGTTTAAAACATATGCTGTTAAATTAGAATGCAGAAAAATAGAGCATAAACAAAAGCACTGTTGCAAGTTTGTTAGTCAGCAAGGACTGAGTGTATTAAACAACTGAAGAAATCATTTTACAAAACCTGTATCAAGAATATAAGTGGAAAGACAGAAGTCAGTTTCTCAAATACCTGTATATACTTTCACTGTCAAAACAATTAAGAAAACAGTGCCTTCATTCTCTAGAGGTTTGCCCACTTTACTTACATATGCCTGCCTTGCTCTGAAACTGTTTTTGTAGTAATTGTCTATGTTAAATGTATTCATATTCAACTTGCTTATTAACTCTTTTGTTGAACAATAGTGCTACACAGTCCTGCATAATCTCAAGCACAGACAGACTCTAAATCTTAGAGTAAACAAGCTGTTCTACAATCACCTGATGGTGTAAAATCACTATTTATTGATATCTGCTACTTTTTACCATTACTTGTATATAAAATGATTTTCAGCATCTAATTTAAGTAGCTGTCAGTAATTCCTAAGTAGTACAATGTGTAGACTAACTACATACGTTAAGTACAATGCACTGATCTACAAAGGAAGCATCTTTAGACTACCATTTCATTATATTAGCTATCTTCACATTACATCAAAAGTGTCAAATTAAGGATTTTAAATTATAGCTTTGATAAGGTCTTTTAAAAAGTGCCAATGCAACAGATGCCAGATGACTATTATTTAAATGCACAAAGACCAGAAAAGTTTTAAATAAAAGCAAAACTTTGCAATGACCAGCTTATCTTTCTTGCTAATCTCCCACCTAGTGCAGATCAAAGGTTAATGCTTGCTGGATCAGAGTTGTTAAACAAGTTTAAATGTGTTATGGGTGCTTAAATCTTATTTGCAGACTAAGGCAGAATAAAAGGTTTATTGTTTGATTTTGCAGGGCTATGGTCCAACAATGCAGAAATATTATCATCAAACTGCATATTTCAAACTGCAGGAGGCTAGCTTATGGGCCAATTGTGGCTCATGACATTTGAGTTTGAATATTTGAGAATGTGCCCCATCATAGTCTAACGCCCCGTATTTGCATTCTACCTTGAGTCCAATGCTGCCAGGATTCTCCACAACCCCCTGCCATCCATAATTGGATTCAGGTTCAGCAATGATATATTTGAAGTCTTCAGATAGTAGTATTTTTAATCATCTGTAGGAAGCATGTACACTGTACATATAATGCATTATCTTGCAGTTTTATTTTGAAAACATTTAATGCTCTTACAAGCTTCACTTTTGAAAAGCATTTCTTAGTAAAGCAGAACACTATATCACACACAAATTGTATTCACATAATTACATAACAATTAAATTGGTTAAGAAGATGAATTATAAATTACAGTTGTTTGAAACACTACATTTTTACACTCCAGTTTTCATATCATGGCAAAACAACTTGCTCTTTTAATCTTAGGAAGCACATGTTTAAAAATGCATTAAGGTATAACATAACATATTCAACTTAACATAATACTGCATTCTCACATCTGCTTAATCAAATTTTTGGTCACGTATAGAAATATCAATATATCAATATACATTCAACATTGACTGAAGCATTGTCAGCTGACAGAACAATATTTAAGAAAACTAACAAAAATGTTCTACACAGCATTTAACAAGTTAGACAATGTATGCATGATGTAACACTCAGGTGCATTCTGCGACTAAGTTAACCGATATGAAAGCTGGAACATATTTTTTGTTTAATTCATTGTAGAGTCAGTTATTACATTTTTATCTATTAAATACTTTTGTAACAATGTGTCACATTCAAAACTAACAGCGATAATAGAAAGCAATTACTGTATATGTCAGTAGACTACATTAAATACATGATTTATAACAGCACTGTACAATACAATGGAGTTAAAAATGGAGGTCCAACAGGCTTGTAGTGGCTAAATAGCTTTAATTCATGGCAGATTGCAATTCAAGTAATGTTAAAATGACATTGATTGATGTGTGTTAGTGGTGGAGGGTCTGTGACTAACTGTTGTTCAACTTTATTAAATATAACATTTTTAAAAGAATATTCAAGAGTACTATGTAATAATTAGCAATTGAAAAATGTCTATTAACACAAAATGACCAATACTAGCATAAAATCAGTACCATATTACCATATGAAAGGAAAATAGGAACTCAGTTCCCCATATAATTATAATTAGTCAAAAATGTGTTAAAATTATACAAATAAGTAAAGACATGGAAAGGAACTGATTTATTATGTAATGAAAACACGAATGATAGAAAATGGGCAAGATTATTGGGGTTTGTCACGATTGCTCATGTATACTTGAAACTTGAAGATCAGGAGCTTAAGCCACTGGAGCTCCCCTATCTCCCAACACCAATGTCCATTTTTAAACCCATCCCTATGAACCTTTCATAATTATGTTATTAATTGGTTAAAACACCATAGAGCTGCAGGTTGGTAACATCAGTTTTTTACAATATTCTGCAGATAATATTGCTCAATCAATTCAGTCTTGTATATGCTTACATACTTGCTTTTCCCCATTAGTTTAATTACCTAAAACAACGGGAGAAGGGCTCTGCTGTATGAGCGGTTTGCAAACACTCTACCTGGTATTTGACTCACTTTCACTGGGCATCAGATCAGCTGTCGACCGAGTAAAAGAGGAAAATATATATGAAATATTCATTGTTGAAGTTGCAAAGAACATTTCACAAATTCTCCAATGCTTTTCAAAACTTCATACAATGTGATCAGTTTGAGATATTTGAACAAAAAATTGATCTGTTGTGACAAATTTCTTTTAAGAAGTGCAATAAGTGTGTCACATCTCAACAAAATTAGTCAACAAGAGGCTGTGTTGTTTCATGTGGAAAGACAGACAGTCACAGAGAGAGAGAGAGAGAGAGAGACTTTCACAATAGGGGCAAGAGTGGAAATCATCATTGTTTAAAAATTGTAAATTGAAATTGCAAAAATATAAAACATGCTAAGCTAATACTGTTACATAAGTAAATGAGCTCTAACTGCTACAAGGGTTTTGTTTTTGTAAGATTTATTTCCAAGTTTATAAAAAGCAAAATCCTCTGGCAAAACAAAAATTAAATACAGCAATTTAAGATATTTTCCAAAATCTTTCCAAGTACATTCTTCATTGCTGCATAGCTTAAACAGCTAATAAAACAAGAAGTAGAAAATGATCCTTCTGGGGGCGATTTTACACAGCACAACTCACTGCTGTATTACTGGTGGAAAAACCACTCCTGCAATAACATAAGTAACAAGTGTGAGATAAAGTTACTCTTGTGTAGACCTCTACTGAGAAGCAGTGCAGCAGTCTTGGATCAAAGGTCAGCAAAAGGCTTGCAGGATTATTACATTATTAAATTTTAATTAGCTTCCAAAAAATGTGTTGGTTGGTTGGCTGATTTTTTACATTATTTACTCAGGAAGCATTTTATTAACCTTTAGATATTGTGAGATTTTTGAGTTCTTTTGTGACCCTCCCCAACATGGCTGCACACCGAAACATGACTGACACATCAAGGGCTGCTTGTCCATCGGCAAGGCAACTGCTGGTTTGCAGTGCCCCTAAAACTTGCAGCACCACCCAGGCAATTGCAAGTTTGCATCCTCCCCGAGTAACACTCTGGACCTCGGACTAGGCAGAAGGCTCAACTTCCAACAGGACAACAACCCTAAGCACAAAGCAAAAACAACACAGGAGTGGCTTAGGTTCAGTTCTGTGAATTGTCTTCAGTGGCCCAGTGAGCCTACATTTGAACCTGTTCAAATATCTCTGGAAATACCTGACAATAGCTATCCACTGATGTTCTTTATCCAACCTGATGGAGCTTGAAAGAATCTGCAGAGAATTATGGCAAAAAAAAAAAAAAAAAAAAAAAAAAAAAACAAATCCAGGGGCCTCATGTAGAACGCCGTGCGTAGAATTCGCACTATAACATGGCGTAAGCACAAAAGCCGAAATGTGCTTGCGCACAGAAAAATCCAGATCCAGGAATCTGTGCGTACTCCAACTTCCACATTCTTCCGCTACATAAATCCCGGTCAGCGTGAAAAGTAACGCTCGTGCACGTGCTTTATATAACGCCCCAACTCCCCCCAGAATTACGCCTTTTGAATATGCAAATCAATATAAATCGCCCTTAAGCTCAGCCTTCTGTGAAAAGACAATGGGAAAAGCATGGGAGAAAATATAAGAATTTCAGAGAATACCAAGTGGAGGCAAAGGAAAAACATACTATTTGTTTAATTAAACCCTGGTATAATCAACAAAAGGAAGTTGATCGAGTGACATAGCGTGTTGGAGAAACTTGAAAGCTCAGATATCAAAGTCGCCGTGAAAAGGCAAGTCGTAGCCCACCGTCTGAGTGTCATATGAAAGCTTATTAGGATACAGAGAAAAAAAAGGCACACAGTGGGGAAAAAAAAGCACGAAATCTCAACTTCAATCTCGAAATTTCCACTTTAATCATGTAGTTTATTTTGTCATTAAAGTAGATCATAAACATCATCTTAAAATCGTTTAATTAACCAGTTTCTCAAATCATATCGTAATTAAAGTAGCACGTTAAATGCTTTGTTTTGTATGTGATCTGCTATATGCTCTGTGTGTGTGAATCACTACTTGCTTCTTAAACCGGCTCTCTTCCTCCGACTGGACACAGAATCCATTATATTCGTGATATTACAGCTCTCTGAATAACTAAAATACTGAGATGTATACACAATATCATTTTCATGATGACAGGAGTTAAAGCACATTATTAAACATGGGTTTCACGGCGCTGTGATTGTAAACGAACTTTGATGAAATTATTTATTGCAGCAGTACTCATGGGCGGTGGCTCTAGGCTTGTGGCAGCCCTGGGCAGAGAAAGAATCGGTGGTTCCTTTGCCCGCCAACATCAATATGGTATCTTATGCACGGCGGATGGCCAAGTCCGTTGCGGACACTGCATAGCCGCCTCGTGCTCATGACACAAGTGTTTAACTTTTGTCGAAACTTGCCGCTGCGTTTTTAGCTGTGTCGTTATTTTCTCTTTCTGTTTTATATTTAATATATATTGGCGTGGCCGTCCCTGCAGTCCTTGCTTTTCTTTCTCCAACTAATCGATCGCCACACAATCAGCTCTGTAATAGACGTTAAGCCATCTGTAAGCTTAGAGCGCCGATTCTTCAAAAAGTTTAAGGAACATTGAAATATCTTCGTAGTACATGTTTAATTATTCTATCCTTCACGCCAGTCCCAGTGAAGAATATAGATTATTTAAATGAAGTTAAACTTTTACCTGTATAATATAATAAACATATTTTGCTGCATTTCATCTTAAAAATGATATCGTCATCATATGTAAATACGCGCTTTATAAAGTGGCTCAGGTTGTGCAATATAACAACTGTAGTGCAAGTTTACAGTGAGGTAATTGTACTTATAAGTACAAACAGTTCTACAAGCAGCAATGATTGAGTGCGTTTATAGGTCTGGGGATGAAACTGTTTCTGAACCGCGAGGTCCGTACAGGAAAGGCTTTGAAACGTTTTGCCGTGGCTGAGGTAGCGTGTGCCTGATGCACAGATCTCAGATACAGAAATATAAATACTCCGAGTGCTGCAGTGAGAGTAATATGGAAAAAGATGATCCGCTGTGGCAAGTCCTAATGGGAGCAGCTGAAAGAAGAAGAATGTGCAGTGAGAGTAACAACGCTAAAGCAGTTATGGTATTTGGAATACTATGGCTATTCCCTGGACCATTATATTGATACAAGTTAATTGCAATCAGATGCATTACACTAATAAACAATATGCAGTTAGTTTCAGTGTATTTATAAAGCCGTATCAGGAAAATAAGGTGTAACCACACAGGAACAGTAGCACTGCTTTGACGCTGGGTGCCGCCAGTCTGCAAAACCGAGCGGAGAACTTGCGTACGACCAGGTATGAGGTACTGTGGAAAAGTGCGTGGCTTTACGCCAAGTGTAGGTTTTATACATTGCGATTTGAACGTGGAAAAGTTCTTACGCAACATTTCTGTGCGTATGCACCGTTTACACATGAGGCCCCTGGTGTGTCAAGCTTGTCGCATCATCAAAGCAAAGATGATTTCTGGATGTAATCGCAACCAAAGGTGCTTCAACAAAGTACTGAGTAAAGTGTCTGGTTACTTGCAGCAATGAGATACAGTATTTCAGTTGTTTATTTTGCTAAATTTGCAAAACAATTCCTAAAATCCTTTTTTCACTTGGTCATTCTGGGGTATTGATCATTTGTTTGAGGAGTAGAAAAAAAATTTTTTAAATGATTTTAGCTTAAGACTGTGTGGTAAGCAGGCCAGACACAGACAGGCAGACATCGTTGTATTACCCAAACACACGTTTAATTTTGCAAATACATACAATGGTGAAAACGCACAACCCAGTGCCACAGCACCAATCACCCCAACGTCCAGGCCTCTTTTCACAATGCCTTTCTTCTTCTAACTGCCTCCTCTCCTCCGAGCTCCATCCTCTTCCACCCGACTCCAGCCATCGAATAGATGGAGGCAGCCCCTTTTATAATCACCCAGATGTGCTCCAGGTGCCTCCCGACAATCTTCCACCGGCACCCCCAGTGTGGCAGAAGTACCAGCTCTGCACCCAGAAGCACTCTGGGTGTCCCTGATCCTCTTCCCCCCAGCACTTCCAGGTGTGGCAGAAGTGCTGAGGTCCAGGGCTCTGTAGGAATTGGGGTGCCCCCTGGCGGTCACCACAGGCCCCTACAGGGCTGAGCTGCAAACCTCTGTACCCGTGGTCCCCAAAGCCACCAGGGCGGTCGCCCCCTTGTGGTCTGGAGGAGGTGCAATTGCTGCTCCGGTCCTCCTGGGCATCCCGGCTGGGTACCACCCCCAGCCTCATGCCACAACTGCAACATGCTTTAAAACAATGACATTCTGAAAAAGAACAATGGTACATAAATCTGATAAAATTAAAACATACACTTTTCAGTATGAGAAGATGAAAACCACAGAAAATGTATTTTTCTGACAGCGTCACATATTCAGGAGGTTTATGATGACTGCACTGGTGCAAAACATATGAAGTTAGCTGCTTCAGTGTGTGCATTCTTTCTTATAACTCAAACTGATGAAATTAAGGCTCAGTGTAAGAAATAATAAATAAGAAAAAGCTGAAATATTAATAAACCACTAAAATTTAGGGTAAGCTACTGTATATAATCATGTGACAACATCAATCAACCTACTCCGAAAAATAAGAGCTACTAATCCATATTTTCCAAAAACTAATACTATCATTAACAAAAAAATATTGATTTCATTAACTAAAACTAAAATAAAATGTAAACATTTCTCAAAACTAGAAAATGAAAAAAGCAACAGATTTTTGTAAATCTGATTTTCATAACACAACTGTCTGCATAATGTGAGCCATGCATAGTTCCAGTACATTAAAATTTTGCAGACAATTTCAGCTTAGACAAGAATATTGATTCGTGCACGTGTGTGTGTGTGTGTGTGTGTGCGACACCCAAATATTTCTTTTATACTAAACCCCTACATTAAAATGTGTCCTGATTAGCTGAGATCATTAATTTCCTGTGGCATCGCTATCTGGCAAAATGCCACAATACACATTTAAACATTAAATTATGCAGCCACCTCCAGCCCAAGAAAAATTTTCACTATGAATTGCATACATTTAAACTGCAACTACTCTAGTATAGAATCACAATTGACAAAGGACAACCCAAATTAATAACACACAAGCAGGGGTGGGTAGAAATGAATTAGGGTACGTAAGTACTCACAGCCTTTGCCATGAAGCTCAAAATTGAGCTCAGGTGCATCCTGTTTCCCCTGATCATCCTTCAGATGTTTCTGCAGCTTAATTGGAGTCCACCTGTGGTAAATTCAGTTGATTGGACTTGATTTGGAAAGGCACACACCTGTCTATATCAGGGCCCTCAGTTGACAGTTCATGTCAGAGCACAAACCAAGCATGAAGTCAAAGGAATTGTCTGTAGACCTCCGAGACAGGATTGTCTCGAGGCACAAATCTGGGGAAGGTTACAAAACAATTTCTGCTGCTTTGAAGGTCCCAATGAGCACAGTGGCTTCCATCATCCGTAAGTGGAAGAAGTTCGAAACCACCAGGACTCTTCCTAGAGCTGGCCGGCCATCTAAACTGAGCGATCGGGGGAGAAGGGCCTTAGTCAGGGAGGTGACCAAGAAGCCGATGGTCACTCTGTCAGAGCTCCAGAGGTCCTCTGTGGAGAGAGGAGAACCTTCCAGAAGGACAACCATCTCTGCAGCAATCCACCAATCAGGCCTGTATGGTAGAGTGGCCAGACGGAAGCCAATCCTTAGTAAAATGCACATGGCAGCCTGCCTGGAGTTTGCCAAAAGGCACCTGAAGGGCTCTCAGACCATAAGAAACAAAATTCTCTGGTCTGATGAGACAAAAATTGAACTCTTTGGTGTGAATGCCAGGCGTCATGTTTGGAGGAAACCAGGCACCGCTCATCACCAGGCCAATACCATCCCTACAGTTAAGCATGGTGGTGGCAGCATCATGCTGTGGGGATGTTTTTCAGCAGCAGGAACTGGGAGACTAGTCAGGATAAAGGGAAAGATGATTGCAGCAATGTACAGAGACATCCTGGATGAAAACCTGCTCCAGAGGGCTCTTGACCTCAGACTGGGGCGACGGTTCATCTTTCAACAGGGCAACGACCCTAAGCACACAGCCAAGATATCAAAAGAGTGGCTTCAGAACAACTCTGTGAATTTCCTTGAGTGGCCCAGCCAGAGCCCAGACTTGAATCCGATTGAACATCTAATAATATAAAACTAAAACTCAACAATCATTTTTCAGTGAGTAGTCATAGGGACAAAACTGAAAAAATATGATACTTTACAATTGTTTCTTCAAAACTAGTCCTAAGTAATGCAAGAGTGTGTCTTTGGCCTGTCCAGGCTGTCACCTGCATTGCACCCAGTACTGTCAGGTTACTCATGACACCGCAAACCATGAATTGAAAAAAGTGGGTTAGGGAATGTCATTAAATGTAAATGCACAGTAGATACAAAACAGAGATAAATGCATCACTTTATAGTTGTGCTTGAAAGTTTGTGAACCCTCTAGAATCTATATACAGTATATAATTCACTAAGGCAAGACACCCATGGAAAGCACGCCAGAAAGGGGCATGGATTCACTAAGCCGCTGACAAGTAAGACACCTATGGAGCACGCAGGAAGGAGCCATGCCCACCAACTCCAAGACCATTGGGTACGACGACAACTCGCAGAGCCACGCCCACCAACTCGGACACGACGACACAGAAAAAACGGCGTCATTTATATTCTTCTGTCGTAGAGGCCACATGCACCTCCGAGCCACGTTGACTGTTCATAGAGGCATGTTTCTCGCGGAGGTGAATCGCCATATGCAGCGTGTAAAACGGTTTGCGAGGGGTATCCCATGGGATCCTTAAAACAATCCTTTACACAATGAAGTAAGCAGTCTTTAAAAACCGAGTTTTCGGTTACGACGCACGACCGCGTGCACCATAGCAAACTGTTTTACACGTTACATACAGCAATTCGCATCCGCAACAAACATGCGTCTTCTTAGATGCTCCTCCAAGAACACGGAAGACATTTCCCTGCCCACCAACACTCCTTTTTCACCGGCCCACATCTACCCTCGCCCTCTAGGCATTCACACTGCCTGCCCATGTGCCCGGATGCAAAAACTCACCGACCACCCAGTTAGTCCCTTTCGTCTGTGCTAGGAGTCCACATGCACGTCTGAGCCACGTTGACTTTTCATTATTCTTTTCGGTTTCGACACCCGGCCACGTCCACGCAGTGTTGACACTGAAAAGACTTCATCAGGGAATGTGTTTTGAGATGGTTAGTAAGGTATCTGCGTGCGTGAAAGTGTTTGTCGCAAATTTTGCATACAAATCTTTGTGTTGAATGGATCTGCATATGGTTGTGGAGATCCATCTCACCTGTGAAGTCCTCGTTACAAAATGTGCAATTGAAGGTGAGAGTGGAATGAGTTTGTAAGTGTTTCTTGAGAGCGCGAGTTGTTTTGAAGTATTGTTGCCAATGTTCACTTTGCATCATTCAGTTAGTGTTGTGTTTTTTTAAATGTGCGTTCAGATATCTATGCATTCTGAAGCTTTTGGAACAAAAGGTGAATTGAAAGTCCTGTGTGGAATGCGTGTGTTCAGGGGAGTGTGTCTTTAAATGTTTTTCAGGAAGAGGAGAGTAGGCAGGTGACATCACATTAGTGTGGCGAGCAAGTGGGTGTGCACCCTGTGTGCACATGCCGACAGAGTCAAAAGATGTCACCAGAACGTTATCACGTGGGTATTTGAGAGGCATGAGAACCTCGTAATGCCCATGATCCAAAGGACCGCTAAAGAGAACGGATATGAAGAGACGCTGGACCAGATTGTAAACTCGAGGAGAGGCAGCGCCGTCCACCCCCATCCCTCAGTCTGGGAGGAGAAGGCGCGATGGCGGTCCGCCAGTTTTCAGTCACGGATGATTGTGTGTTGGTTCGTTCCGTGCATTGTTACAATGCTGCTTTTCTTGCTGATTTATTACATTGCCGATTTTTCAAATGTTAATTTTCTCCCTGTGCTTAAAAATCATTAAAAAACCGGCCTGATTATGCGGGTTGGCTAGTTTTCTATTTTTCTGCACAAATATGACCTAAAACATCATCAGATTTTCACTCCAGTCCTAAAAGTAGATAAAGAGAACCCAGCTAAACAAATGACACAAAAATATTCTTCTTGGTGATTTATTTATTGAGGAAAATGATCGAATATTACATATTTGTGAGTGGCAAAAGTATGTGAACCTCTAGAATTAGCAGTTAGTTTGAAGGTGAAATTAGAGTCAGGTGTTTTCAATCAATGGGATGACAATCAGGTGTGAGTAGGCACCCTGTGTTATTTAAAGAACAGGAATCTATCAAAGTCTGCTCTTCACAACACATGTTTGTGGAAGTGTATCATGACACGAACAAAGGAGATTTCTGAGACCTCAGAAAAAAGAGTTGTTGATGCTCATCAGGCTGGAAAAGGTTACAAAACCATCTCTAAAGAGTTTGGACTCTACCAATCCACAGTCAGACAGATTGTGTACAAATGGAGGACATTCAAGACCATTGTTACCCTCCCCAGGAGTGGTCAACCAACAAAGATCACTCCAAGAACAAGGTGTGTAATAGTCAGCGAGGTCACAAAGGACCCCAGGGTAACTTCTAAGCAAATGAAGGCCTCTCTCACATTGGCTAATGTTCATGTTAATGAGTCCACCATCAGAAGAACACTGAACAACAATGGTGTGCATGGCAGGGTTGCAAGGAGAAAGCCACTGCTCTCCAAAAAAAACATTGCTGCTCGTCTGCAGTTTGCTGAAGATCACGTGGACAAACCAGAAAGCTATTAGAAGAATGTTTTGTGGAAGGATGACACCAAAATATAACTTTATGGTTTAAATGAAAAGCGTTATGTTTGGAGAAAAGGAAAATGCTGCATTCCAGCATAAGAACCTTATCCCATCTGTGAAACATGATGGTAGTAGTATCATGGTTTGGGCCTGTTTTTCTGCATCTGGGCCAGGATGGCTTGCCTTCATTGATGGAACAATGAATTCTGAATTATATCAGAGAATTCTAAAGGAAAATGTCAGGACATCTGTCCATGAACTGAATCTCAAGAGAAGGTGGGTCATGCAGCAAGACAACGACCCTAAGCACACAAGTCGTTCCACCAAAGAATGGTTAAAGAAAAATAAAGTTAATGTTTTCGAATGGCCAAGTCAAAGTCCTGACCTTAATCCAATCGAATTGTTGTGGAAGGACCTGAACCGAGCATGTTCATGTGAGGAAACCCACCAACATCCCAAGAGTTGAAACTGTTCTGTATGGAGGAATTGGCTAAAATTCCTCTATGTCGGTGTTCAGGAATGATCAAAAGTTACCAGAAACGTTTAGTTGCAGTTATTGCTGCAAAGGGAGGTCACACCAGATACTGAAACCAAAAGGATCACATACTTTTGCCACTCACAAATATGTAATATTCGATCATTTTCCTTAATAAATAAATGACCAAGTATAATATTTTTAGCTCATTTGTTTAACTGGTTTCTCTTTATCTACTTTTAGAACTTGAGTGAAAATCTGATTATGTTTTAGGTCATATTTATGCAGAAATATAGAAAATTCTAAAGGGTTCACAAACTTTCAACTGTATATGATTCTTGAGAAGGAACATCCTAGCAACAACTGAGCACACCATGAACCTGAAGTCTATAAGCACGATCGATAGATTAATACATTGATAGATACTTTATTAATCCCAAGGGGAAATTATTCTTCCAGTACAGCCTTAAAAGTTTTTGAATGCAGACCTGGACTCAATAAAAGCACATAAAAAGGCAAACTCTACAAGTCATAGTGAGTGAGTATCCATTTGGTTTGATTAAATTAATATATAAAGGTACTGACGAATAGGTAGATTGGTTCTACCCATTATAAAAAAGTGACCCTGTGAGCATATGCTTGGGCCCCAAGTAACCCTAAACAATAGAGGAAAGGATTCATTGTTTCATAGCAAGATGCTATAACACCACAAGGATACTTTATTCCCTTTTTTTTGTAAAACATCTGAATAGTGTTGCAGCAAAACTTTTTGTAAGCTATGATGTAATCTATCACAGTGTCCGCAAATCACACCAAAAATGAAGTTCACTATTGCTGGTTTCAGTAATTCCCCTTTTATTAAAGACCAGTTATGCTGTTTTAATGAAAAGTGGGTTTTGTCAGATTTATTCAAAAAATGTGTGTTTAGTCAAAGCAATGTTGTTGTATAAAATGTAAATCTTTCTATAAATGCAAAGTTTATTCTGCCTTCATATACACCATAGTCTCTGCTTGTCTTATACTTTCCTGTGCAGCGAGCTTATTACTGTCAACCACAGGAGTTAAACATAGGATTCCACATTAAATTATTTTATCACCGTTCCTCAAAATACTGGTATACCTTAGTATAACAGCATAATGTTCAGCATACAGTATATAAGGGCTGTAATACAAATTTTAATTGTGAATAATCGCAACATGTTGCTCCATTTGACCACATGTTTAACCAAGATAGTTCAGCAATATTCAGCAGTGCCATGTGAATTTGACTGCTGTACAACTTCTTAGTTGTTAAATCTGCAAAGACATGTGCCTTTCATATACTTAATATGTGAGACAATTGTCCCAAATGAAGGTGATACGCAGGAATTGTCAAAACTCGCTCAATGATGTCTCTCACCCCTTTATCAACAACTAAACTTGGAAGTCTGCAATATGAATTGCAGTAAGTAGCGGCAGTTACAGTATACTTTCGTCTGTGTTTTATTCAACGACATAAGTTGAGTTGCAAATTCATGGACTATAGTCTGCCGTAGGTTTAGCTGCCTAACATTAAGAGTTTTAACAGCAGCATTACGAATGTTTTCCTCTTAACTGATAAGCCAAGGACATTGTACTTCTGTGATATTTAAGTTTCCTCACACTAAGTTCACAAATACTGACAATTTTGTTCTTTGAACCATCTAGAAGTGTTTTAAATAAAAAGCAAACATCATAAATTTTGTATTTCTCAGCTGTTAATAGAATAGCTTAGCTCATGGTTTCTAAACTTTTAATTCAGGGTCCCCCAATAAGTTGTACGATTTGGTCTGGGGCCCAGTAATATAAATCCAACATGATAAAGCACAGCATGATCTTGGATCTCAGTTAATGATAAAAGTAGTACCACAACATGATTTTACATAATAGTAGACCTGTTAATCAAAGCAAATGTTCAACTACAGCAGACTACTGACACTTATGTGTACAAATGTCACAGGTGACAGGGGATGCACAAACCAGTGTGTTTCTTCGTGCCGGTCCCAAGCCCAGATAAATGGGGAGGGTTATGTCAGGAAGGGCATCCGGTATTAAATTTTGCCAAATCAATATGCGGGCAACAATACAAGTTTCCATGCCAGATCGGTCGAACCCCAGATTAACAACAACCACCACCAACACTGTTTGCCAACAGGGTGCTTGCGGAAATTGGGCTACTGTTGGCCTAAGAAGGAGAAGGGGGTGGAGGAGAGACCTGTCCGGAGGCAGGAGGAGAGGAGGAAGGTAAAGAGAGTGAAACTGAGGGTAGGAACTTTGAATGTTGGCAGTATGACTGGTAAGGGGAGAGAGTTAGCAGATATGATGGAGAGAAGGAAGGTTGATATATTGTGCGTGCAAGAGACCAAATGAAAGGGGAGTAAGGCCAGGTGGATCAGAGGTGAATTCAAATTGTTCTATCATGGTATGGATAGGAAAAGAAATGGGGTAGGGGTTATTCTGAAGGAATAGTATGTCAAGAGTGTTTTGGAGGTGAAAAGAGCCTCAGAAAGAATGATGATTATGAAGCTGAAAATTGGAGGTGTGATGATGAATGTTGTTAGTACATATGCCCCGCAAGTTGGGTGTGAGATGGATGAGAAAGAAGATTTTTGGAATGAGTTAGATCAAGCGATGAACAGTGTACCCAAGGGACAGAAAGTGGCGATTGGAGCAGATTTCAATGGACATGTTGGTGAAGGGAACAGAGGAGAAGGGTAGTTATGGTGTCAAGGAGATGAATGAAGAAGGTCAGATGATAATGGATTTTGCCAAAAGTTTGGACATGGTTGTGGTGAATACATATCTTAAGAAGAAGGAGGAACACAGGGTGACGTTCAAGAGTGGAGGAAGATGCACACAGGTAAATTACATCTTAAGCAGAAGAGTAAATCTGAAGGAGATTGAAGACTGCAAAGTGGTGGCAGGAGAAAGTGTAGTTAAGCAGCATAGGATGGTGGTCTGTAGGATGATGCTGGAGATCAAGAAGAGGAAGAGAGTGAGGGCAGAGCCAAGGATCAAATGGTGGAAGTTGAAAAAGAAAGACTGCAAGTTCGAGTTTTGGGAGGAGGTGTGATAGGCACTGGGCAACTACAGCAGAAGTAGTAAGGGTGACAGCAAGAAGGGTGCTTGCCGTGACATCTGGACAGAGGAAGGAGGAAAAAGAAACCTGGTGGTGGAATGGGGAAGTACAGAAGAGTATACAGAGGAAGAGGATCGCAAAGAAGAAGTGGGATACTCAGAGAGATGCAGAAAGTAGACAAGAGTACAAGGAGATAAGGTGCAAGGCGAAGAGAGAAGTGGTGAAGGCTAAAGAAAAGGCGTATGATGAGTTGTATGAGAGGTTGGACACTAAGGAGGGAGAAAAGGACCTTTACCGATTGGCTAGACAGAGGGACCGAGCTGGGAAAGATGTGCAGCAGGTTAGGTGCTAAAGGATAAAGATGTAAACATATTCATAAGCGTGGAGAATGTGTAGAGCAGATGGAAAGAGTACTTTGAGGGGCTGATGAATGAGAGAGAGAGAGAAGGTTGGATAATGAAGAGAACGACAGAGAGAGCAGGTTGGATGATGTGGGGATAGTGAATCAGGAAGTGCAACGGATTAGCAAGGAGGAAGTAAGGACAGCTATGAAGAGCATGAAAAATGGAAAGGCAGTTGGTCCAGATGACATACCTGTGGAAGCATGGAAGTGTTTAGAAGAGATGGCAGTGTTTTTAACCAGATTGTTTAATGGAATCTTGGAAAGAGAGAGGATGCCTGAGGAGTGGAGAAGAAGTGTACTGGTGCTGATATTTAAGAATAAGGAAGATGTACATAACTGTAGTAACTACAGGGGGATAAAATTGATTAGCCATGGCATTAAGTTATGGGAAAGAGTAGTGGAAGCAAGGATAAGAAGGGAGGAGATAATTAGAAGAGGTGAGTAGAGTAGCCAAAAATTGCACTCAAGTAATAGTATATTCAAAATAATATTATTCAAGTAGAAGTAAAAAGTAGTCATCCAAAAAATTACTCAAGTAAGAGTAAAAAAGTATTTGGTGAAAAGACTACTGAAGTACTGAGTAACTGTTTGATCATAATAAATTTTTTTTTTAGAAATGTAATAAGACAGACAAAAATATAAAATAATGTGCAAATTCTGCTATTTCCAAATAATAAAATAAAAAATGAGTAAAAATAACATCTTTACAAAATAAAGATACACAAATAACACAAAGTTCCAAATCTCAGTTTTCACAACAAAGCTTTTGAAGCCAATACCAACAGCAGGTAACAGGTATGTTTGAACAGTGCCAACTACTTACAATGACAAGATATACTGTACACTCATAGTATAATACTGCATATTCACTTGCCCTCCAAATAGCACAGCTGATAGAAAATAACATTAGAACAAGGCAGCTTGTGCACGTACAAGAAGTCTCACTTTACCTTGACTGTCTGTGTCTGTGCATGTTTGGTTAAAACGTGCTTGTTCTTCACTCAGTGAAGTGATGGTTAAGCTTCAGCAGGAGTTGGCTCTCATTTTTCATGTACAAGTGGAACCCTGGATTGCAAGTAACTTGGTTTGTGAGTGTTTTGCGAGACAAGCTAAAATTTTTAATAAATTTTGACTTGATAAACAAGCGAAGTCTTGCAATACGAGCATTCCGTATATGCTTTGTCTGCCAAAAGTCACGTGATCACAACTGAGTTGATGGTTCTCCTCTCTCTCGCTGCGGGATTGTTGGCAATCGTCAGTTGCCGTGCCTCACTCATACAGTCAACATCCATACAAATGTATACTGTTTACTACAGCATTGTGATCATGTGTGTGTGCTGTGATGTGTGAGTCCCCGTCTTGCACCCCAAAACCCGAAGCCATATCTCAATACTTTAGCGATACCATCTTTATTCAGCTTGAAACAGGAACAGCACAGTTATTTATTGTCACTCTCCTATACACTGACACAGCAGTCAGGCAGGTTCATGCCCAGGTTAGTGGCCAAGTAATACTGTGCCCTGCGCATTTGTAATGTTCCTTGTATCACCCGTCAACGGCAGGTGCTTATAGTATGACCGCGATCTTTTCGGATTCGCTTTTACGGCAAACTGCTACAGTGCTGGGTGCCTGCAGTTGCTTCGGGACGCTCTTCCACATGTCATCCCGTTGGGTGAAATCCCACAACAGTTTAGAAACTCACTCACACCAGCCATGATTCTTTTCAAAGGTAAAGTGCAGGTTAATTTGTTTTATGTATTTTTACTTTATATTTTGTATTAATCATTTTTATATGAATAGTTTTGGGTTGTGGAACAAATCATCTGAGTTTCCATTATTTCTTAAGGGGAAATTCACTTTGATATACGAGTGCTTTGGATTGCGAGCACGTTTCCGGAACGAATTATGCTCGCAAACCGAGGTTCCACTTGTATTCTTTCTTTCCCTGTCTGCTGTCTGTGAGGAGTTTGTGCCGCTTTGCCACCACAGTTTGTGTGTGGTCATGTGACTGCATGGCTACGTCTGATTTGTGAAACGGAGCCACGTGTTTATTGTTGCTATGTCTGATTGGTGAAACAGTCATGCTGTAGATCCTCTGGCGGCTTCTCTCTGGCAAAATACAGTGTATCTAAAGGAAAAAAGTAACGATTTGAGTGTTGCATAATGTAGCGGAGTATGAGTAGCATTTCTTCTTCACAAATATACTCAAGTAAAAGTAAAAAGTATGGTGCAGTAAAACTACTCTTAGAAGTACAATTTTTTTAAAAAGTTACTCAGTTAAATGTAATGGAGTAAATGTAACTCATTATTACCCACCTCTGAGGATTAGTGAACTGCAATATGGTTTCATTGCTAAGAAAGAGCACCACAGATGCTATGTTTGCTCTGAGGATGTTGATGGAGAAGTATAGAGGCGGCCAGAAGGAGCTGCATTACCTCTTTGTGGACCCAGAAAAAGCATATGACAGGATGCCTTGAGAGGAGTTGTGGTATTGTATGAGGAAGTCAGGAGTGGCAGAGAAGTAATAATAATAATACATTTTATTTATTTGTAGGTGCCTTTCTAAACACTCGGACACCGAACAATAGACAAAACACAGATTATAAACAAAAGTAAAAATCAGACAGAGCAATTGTAATCAAAGAGAAAAAGCAGTCTTAAACAAATAAGTTTTAAGTTTAAATTTAAAAATGATTCAATATTTCTAAGCTCAGGTGATAGAGAATTCCAAAGCTGGGGAGCAGAGCAACTGAATGCTCTGCTCCCCATTGTGGTAAGATGGACGAAGGGGACAGTCAAGTGGATGGAGGAAGAGGATCTAAGGATACGGGAGGAAATGGCAAAATGGAGGAGGTCAGACAGATATATGGAGGGGCAAGGTTGTGGATAGCCTTAAAAGTTAGTAGGAGAATTTTGAATTAAATTCGGAACTGAACTGGAAGCCAATTAAGCTGCTGCAAAACAGGAGTGATATGGTGAATACAGGGGGTTCTAGTAATGATGCGGGCAGCTGAATTCTAGACCAGTTGAAGCTTATAAAAGAGATTTGCAAGAAAGACCAAAGAAAAGGGAATTGCAATAATCCAGATGAGAAGTGACAAGGCTATGAATAAGGATAGCAGTGGTGTGGGGAGTGAGGGAGGGGCGAATATGATTAATGTTACAAGAGTGGAAATATGCAGACCGGGAGATGTTATTGATGTGGGACTGAAAGGATAAAGTACTGTCAAAGATGACACCCAGACTCTTAACCTGTGGGAAAGGGAGACAGAGGAATCATCAATAACAAATGAAAAATTATCAGTTTTGGATAATGTTGATTTTGTACCAATGAGGAGAACCTCAGTTTTGTCACTGCTTAATTTAAGAAAATTTGAAGAAAACCAGGATTTGATTTCTGCTATGCAATCAATAAGTGAGGAGGGTGGAAAGGAAGCAGTAGGTTTGCTAGCGAGATAGAGCTAGGTGTCATCAGCATAACAGTGGAAGCTAATGCGATATTTCCGAAAGATATTGCCAAGGGGAAGGAGGTAAATAATGAAAAGGAGGGGGCCCCAGGACAGAGCCCTGGGGCATACTAGAAGTAACAGCGGTGGATTGGGATGTGAAAGTTTTAAGTTGAACAAACTGAGTGCGGCTTGAGAGGCAGGATCTGAACCAATCTAGTGGAGTGTGGGTAATGCCAATCGAAGATAATCTTTTGAGAAAAGTAGTGTGACAAATAGTGTCAAAGGCTGCACTCAGATCAAGGAGGATGAGAATAGTAATTAATCCAGAATCAGCTGCCATAAGGAGGTCATTAGTAATTTTTATAAGTGCCGTTTCTGTACTGTAGAGGGGACGAAAATCAGACTGGAACTGTTCATACAGATTATTTTGAGATAAATGAGAATGAAGTTGAATAGCCACTACTTTTTCAAGAATTTTGGAAATCAAGGGTAGATTAGAAATAGGACGAAAATTACTGATATTAGTTGAATCCTTACCAGGTTTTTTCAGTATTGGGGTTATTGCAGCAGTTTTAAAAGATGAAGGGACAGTACCAGTAGTGAGAGAAGAGTGGATTATAGCAGAGATAAGGAGGACCAGAGAGAGGATGCAGGTTTTGACTAGAACTGTAGGGAGGGGGTCCAGTTGACAGGTGGACGGCTTAGACTTACAGACAAGATCTGAGATTTCTGAGAAAGAAGGAAGCTGAAAAGAGGAAAATGAGTGAGTTGGTGGGTGAAATTCAAATTAAGTACTGGAGGAATCCGTATAGAGAGACTGATGAATCTTCTGGATTTTTTCATTAAAAAAAGGGCATAAGGGAATTGCAAAATTCAGTTTAGTAAAGATGAGAAGGTAAAAAATCTGGGGGTTGTGTGATATTGTTAAGTAGTGAAAACAATGACTTGGTGTTTCCTTCATTGGAAGAAATGGGAGTATAATAGTTAGATTTAGTTTGGGCACTACAGTCCTTGTAATAAAGTGTATGGTTTTTGTACATCTCTTTGTGAACAAAGCGTCCCGTTTTTTTACGCAAGAGTTGTACAGAAGAGTTGTACAGAATATGTATTAGGGAAGTGTGACAGACAGTGGTGACAACTGTGGTAGAAGTGACGGATACATTCAACATGGAGGTGGGATTACATCAGGGATCGGCTCTGAGCCCTTTCTAATTTGCAATGGTGATGGACAGGTTGACAGATGAGATTAGACAGGAATCCCCATGGACTATGATGTTTGTTGATGACATTGTGACCTGTAGCAAGAGTAGGGGGCAGGTTGAGGAGACCCTGGAGAGGTGGAGATATGCTCTAGAGAGGAGAGGAATGAAGGTCAGTAGGAAAAAGACAGAATACATGTGTGTGAATAAAAGGAAGGTCAGTGGAATGGTGAGGATGCAAGGAGTAGAGTTGGAGAAGGTGGATGAGTTTAAATATTTGGGATCAACAGTACAGAGTAATGGGGATTGTGCAAGAGAGGTGAAAAAGAGTGCAGTCAGGGAGGAATGGGTGGAGAAGAGTGTCAGGAGTAATTTGTGACAGACGGGTATCAGCAAGAGTGAAAGGGAAGGTCTACAGGACGAGTGAAACCAGCTATGTTATATGGGTTGAAGACGGTGGCACCGACCAGAAAGCATGAGACAGAGCTGGAGGTAGCAGAATTAAAAATGTTATTATTTGCATTAGGTGTGACGAGGATGGACAGGATTAGAAATGAGTACATTAGAGTGTCAGCTTAAGTTGGACGGTTGGGAGAGTCAGAGAGGCGAGATTGCATTGGTTTGAACATGTGCAGAGGAGAGATGCTGATTATATTGGGAGAAGGATGTTAAAGATAGAGCTGCCAAGGAAGAGAAAAAGAGGAAGGCCTAAGAGAAGATTTATGGATGTGGTGAGAGAGGACATGCAGGTACTGGGTGTAACAGAGCAAGATGCAGAGGACAGAAAGATACAGAAAAAGATGATCCTCTGTGGCAACCCCAAACGGAAGCAGTCGAAAGAAGAAGACAATGACAATCATGGTTTCTAAACTTTTAATTCACGGACCCCCCATAAGTTGTATGATTTAGTCTTGGGCCCAGTAATATAAAACCAACATGATAAAGCACAGCATGATCTTGGATCTCAGTTAATGATAAAAGTAGTACCACAGCATTATTTTATATAATAGTAGACCTGTTAATCAAAGCAAATGTTCAACTACAGAAGACTACTGACACTTATGTGTACAAATGTCAAGTGATATCCCTAGGCCAGGGGTTTTTAACCTTTTCTCTTGGAGCATCACTTCCAGGAACTGAAATATTTTTTGAAGGATCCTTGTCCCCTTAGTAGACTCCCATGTCTGCCCCTAAAATTGCATTTAGGAGTTTTTAACAATTGAACACAGACTTTTTTTTGGTGGTGGTTTTCTTATGCATACCGCATAATTTTTTAACAAATTACTTTTAATGTACAAACAGTAGCAAGGTTTCATAAGGAATCAAAATTAGAAAGTTTAAAATTTCCATATTTTTAATTAACAAAAATGTAAAAGTTATATATGAATCCAGTTCAAAGGTGGCAGAAAAATAACTCAAGTTGTATACAACTATAGGTCACAAAAACAGGAAAATAACTCAAAAGCAATTGTGAAGGTTGAGTGTCTATGTTTTAAAGGGTTATTTTTTCAATGTCAGGTTCCAATTTTGAGAAGTTTAAAAACAGTTCTGCCTCTAATAGTCTACTCATGTGTTTATCTTTAACCAGTGGTAACCCTGTCTCAAACAGCACATTTCGGCTATTGATTAATATTAATAATACTTAAACTAAATGATAAATGTGTGTGTTATTATTAATAATTGTTAAACAAAGTGTCTTCATTGTATATTCTGCCTTAGTCTACAAATTTCTAAAACTGTTCTAAAAATGATCGTACAATAAACAAGTTCACTAAATTAAAAGTCTTGTAAAAAGGTAACATCTATAATGTTGGCATACCAGACTTGAAAAAGACAGAAAGATAGCATGAGATACACAGATTAATGCTGTGCAGCATGCTTGTGTTAAGAAAAAGAACATTTGCCCGAGATACCCAGGTTAATCCATCAGCTTTGGTGCGAGTTGTGGATATAGCAGGGAACTGCTCTCTAGCAGCCAATGTGAACTTTGAAAGACTAACTTTGAAAAACAGGAGTGGAGTGCAGCAGGAGCACCGTGAAACAGCGCGATGGAATCAAACCACAGCAGAGCATGGAGATTTGTGTACAGCCACTCTGTGTCCTTTAAAGTACAACTTTTTACCTCTCTCATTCCCTAACATACTTCCTCATAGCTGTTTTGAATACCATGCTGCTCTTGTGTATAACTATATTGACATATTAAAAATTACTATATATGTAACAACTGAAGATTTTTAGTTACCTGTATGTTTTTTTTTTTTAAAAAACTAAGTAACTTAAAGACAATCTTTAATATTGAAATGGACATTTTAATAACAGCGTTAACCTTGCTGCAGCCCTCAGTTTGAAAACCACTGGCTTATATAGCAAGGAGTGTCAATTAATGCGATTAGAGAAAAATAATGCATTATGTCTTTTAAAAATTATTTGACTAACTACAACAGCCCATTGATAAATGGACAGAGGGAATCTTCAGGGTTCTATATTAAATTGCAGTACACTCCAGTATGCAAGGTGGTGTTGTTGGTAACGCTTTTACCTATAGAAAGGAGGACATCCAATAGGATGACTGATGTCACTTCCACCTCTTCCACTACAGGAAATATAAGATCCTGCAATGCCAGAATTTTGCTGTTCTTTCTTGGATCTGCATCTGTGAGCAATAACACACTATTCACTTCCTTATACAGGTGGAGTGTTTTTTAACAATCAAAAAGTACTGGATCTCATTGACTCCAGCAATAAAATATCTATTGTTGCACAGAGATAGGTTTTGATGCATCAATGATACAAGCAAAAGACCAGTCTTAACTGCATCCACAGGGAAACTCGTTGGTACAGAACCGCTTTATGTCAGACTAGCAGAATACCCGCGCTTCGCAGCGGAGAAGTATTGTGTTAAAGAAGCAATGAAAAAGAAAAGGAAACATTTTGAAAATAACGTAACATGATTGTCAATGTAATTGTTTTGTCACTGTTGTGAGTGATGAGTGTTGCTGTCAAATATATATATATATATATATATATATATATATATATATATAT
>JANRMT010062843.1:16517561-16531729 GCA_026402145.1 Polypterus bichir lapradei | reverse complement strand
GGCAGTTCTTTCTCACAATTAAAAGAATGCAAACATATCTTCTCTTCCAAAGAGTGCGCACATCAGGAGCAGAGAATTTCAGAGAGAGAGAGAGAGCGCTCGCTAAGAAAAGCAAACAATCAAAAAATCAATACGTGCTTCTGTGCTTTTAAGTATGCCGCACCGCGATAAAGCGGCATTTTTTAGAGGAGCGTCCGTATCTTTATCTTCTAAGCAAACAGCCTCTGTGCAAACAGCCCCTCTGCTCACAGCCCCTCCGTCAGGCGCAGAGAACGTCAGAGAGAGAGAGAGAGCGCGAGATTAAAGCAAACAATCAGAAAATCAATACGTACTTTTGGGTTTTTAAGTATGCCGAAGAGGAGCGTCCCTATCCTCTGTGCAAACAGCCCCTCTGCTCACACCCCCTCCGTCAGGCAGAGAGAGTGAGAGAGACATAGAAAAGCAAACAATCAAGCACCGCGCGGGAAGCATATCTTATATCATTGAGGAGTTTTAGTTAATATGTAATACATGCTCTGATGGGTAGCTTCTAAGCCATCCGCCAATAGCGTCCCTTGTATGAAATCAACTGGGCAAACAAACTGAGGAAGCATGTACCATAAATTAAAAGACCCATTGTCCGCAGAAATCCGTGAATCAGCGAAAAATCCGTGATATATATTTAGATATGCTTACATTTAAAATCCGCGATAGAGTGAATCCGCGAAAGTCGAAGCGCGATATAGCGAGGGATTACTGTACTCTTCAATTTAAATTAAGCATTGTAAAAGTAACAGACTCAATATTTGGTTGATAGTATCCTTGATGACTGATATTCAGCTGAAGTTGGGAACAGTAATGAACACTCGGATAGTACTACCGAAACTGACACTCAAACACTGGTTTTATAAAAGGGCAAAAGCTAAACTTTTAATACATTTTGGTAAAACTGGAAAGAAATTTCCATTTTCCAACCACAGAAACTGGAAAAAAAAAAAAAAAACTCAGATCTGTATTATTTCATGGGCTTTGAATTACTGCCCATATCAAAGAAAGTTCTAGATAACTTTAAGGATCATAATATCTTTGTGGACCAGCTGCTAATTAAAGGACTGACTAGAGCATTCCCACTTAACCCTTTACTGAAAACTGTAGCAAGAGACAGCCTACTACTTACTGCGTTCAAACACAGTATTACAGGGAAATTTTTCAAGTCATAGATAGAACTGAATACATACTTGAGAAGGGAACAAAACTTTTTCAGTATGTTCCTATACTGAAATCACTGCAACAGTTAATCGGAAGAATATACTCAAAAGTTGCTGATAGTCATGTAGGGCAGCATTTAGAACATGAGGATCAGTATCTTAACAAGATGGTGATCACATTCAAAGTAATAAATTTCAGGCAGATGGGGACCTTTGTGTCTGTATAAAAATATATATCCCATTAGGGATATTACCCAAGAAGCAGAAACTGTGTGCAAGAATTTATCAGGTTGTCAGTTATTATTGTCTGCAATTTTTGTAGGATTGCTACACTATGCATGTGCTGGCTCAGGTAGAGTTTTTCGACTTTCGAAGAACAAGATGGAGATCAGGAGATGAACTGTAACCTGTAGGGTAGCAAACGGTCAAAACCAAAAACATGCAACTCTTATCTAAATCAATACATTAAACACATTTAGAATCAAAAATGAATAAGTCTATGATCATTGCCAGGAAATCAAACTAAACACTTACGAAAAAAAGTTTGAGAGCATCCATGGTCTTGGGCAATGATCTGCTTGCAGCTCTCATTTATATAGTCATGGTCTGCAATGATACTGGGAGCATATCATTTTACGGCCACACCTCTTTGGAGTAGCAGCGAGCAGAAGCACAGAGCAGCGGCATCTCCCACAGGCAAGTAGCCCTTCACAAAGACCCGAGTAAGTTCAACTGAAGTAAAGCCGGAAGCTGACCAGGAGAAATAACCAGCAGTAAGAAATCAAAGTCGATCGCTCAGCAGGTGGTGGAAACTTAAAGCCGATGGTTTAGTGATTCAGCTGAACCAAAGCACCGAAGTTACTACAAAAACGGAGAAGATGATATCAATACTAAACGTAAGTTCTATCTGCTCTCTGCCCATTGAGGGCACGTTTATATGTTGTGTGTCCTGCAGCATGTACAGTTCAGGTTTTCCAGCCGACACTGTAGGCAGCTTCACCTGCCAAAAGTGTTTAGTTAATTTAGAGTTGGTCGGGAAAATACACGAACTGGAGGACAGCATTAGGAACCTGATAGCAATTAGGCAACCTGAAAACTGGATTGACTCGGTTTGTTTAGACAATTCGGCTACTTCCGATTCAGATTCAGTCTCTCCAGGTCCCACTGTAGTCAGTGCGCGGCCAAAGTCAGCAGCACCAATTCAGCCACAGGGTGAGTGGGTAACAGTAAGACGGGGGTCTAAGAAGCCAAAATTTAGTCCCTTGGCACCCAGGTTGGCACCCAATTCGGACCCAGAACAGATTCTCAGCACTCCGCAGAGCACCTGTGGAAACTGAGAATAAGAAAGTGCTCATAATTGGCGATTTCATAGTGTGGAATGTTAGAATTCCAAACTATGTTAAATCAGCAGTTAATGTTAAATGCCTCGCAGGGGCCAAGATTTCTGACATAGAGGCTGCATTGGACTGTGTCGCCAACGATGAAGTCTCTACTTTATTGCTGCACTAATGATATTTATTTACAGCAATCTGAGGTATTAAAGAGGAACTTCATCTCTCTATGCACCAAAGCTAAAAGAAAATGTTAGAATTTAGTTGTATCTGGCCCCTTACCAAGATTATATAGAGGGGATGTGATTTATAGCAGATTGCATTCCCTTCACTGCTGGCTAGAAACACGGTGTGCAAATTAAAGCATTGCATTTGTGAACAACTGGGATGATTTTTGGGAAAGGCCTGGATTTTTCAAAAGAGATGGTCTTCATCCTAACTGGATGGGATCTTATGTATTATCCCAAAATATGGCAGCAAAACTGCCTGGTCGACTGATTAGAGCACCATCCAGGCCTCAGTCATGTGATCTTAAATCACAGGCTGTTGTTTATCCCACCTGTTACTATCCTGAAGCTGTTACCCATAATCCCTGTTGTGGGGCATCCAGTAAATTTAGTCTTGATGCAAACCTTAAATTACTTGATAACCAAAAAATAAGGTGTATGATTAGACCAAGGGATAAAACCAGACCCTCCACCAGGGGCATCTGTAATAGAAATTTACTTCAAATTAAAACAAAAAATATATCACCAGTTCAGAAAGAAGCATGCAGTTTTAAATGCTGCTTATTGAACATTCACTCTCTTGGCAGTAAAGCTGTTTTGGTAAATGATATTATATTAAGTACAAAATCTGATCTGTGTCCAACAGACCACCAGGGCCATATCCATTGCTCATGACTGAATTTAGCAACCTTTCATCTGATTTGACTATAAATTATGACCACGTAGTACTGATGGGGGATTTTAATGTACACATAGATGTGGAAAATGACACTTTTAGCAAATGTTTAACTTATTTGTTAAAATCAGTAGGATTTTGTTAGATTGTCAAAGGTCCAACTCATAATCATAACCACATATTAAATTTAATTATAACTTACAAAGTTGAAATTCAAAATTTAAATATTACTCCATTAAATGAAGTTATTTCCAATTACTACTTAATTACATTTGATTTAGTCCTGCCTTTGCGAACGCACTCACGGATTAAAACAAAGACAGCGCGACATCTAGATTGTAATTCTGCTTTAAAATTTCTGGATACTTTGAGTAAGTCGAGTGTAATTGTGGAAAACCATTTAGATCAGTTAACATCAAATGTAAACGTGGAAAACAATTTAGATCAGCTACCACCACATTATAATGTGACCTTGAGAGATGCTCTGGACACACAGTGGCTCCCCTTAAAACAAAAGTGATCAAAGCACATAGAAACTCTCCCTGGTTTAATGAAAACACTCAAGCTCTTAAATTAGAGTGTCGAAAACTGGAGCGCAGATGGAGAACAAAGCTACACATCTTTCAAATTACATGGACAGAGAGTGTTAAAAAAATATAAAAAAAGCTCTCTTTAAAGCTCGCTCAGAATGCTATTCTACAATAATAGATGGCAATAATAAAAATCCTTGGGTACTGTTTAGAACAGTGGCTAAATTAACAAATGGAAATTCAGATCTACAGTGCAAAATACCAACAGATATTAGCAGTACAGACTTTATGAACTTCTTCAATGAGAAAATTAAAAATATAAGATCCCAGATCTCAGCATCACAGTACAAACCAAATACTAGCTTAGCTGACCCTCTCTCACATTGCATTCAGCACTTCAGTAAATTTAATCCTGTAACTGGGCAGGAAGTCTTAACTTTAATTTCTAAAATGAAGCCCACTACTTGTTCCCTAGATCCAGTGCCAACAAAACTAGTAAGAAGTGCAATGGATGTTCTTGCAGCGCCTATCCTAAACATTATCAATAGTTCATTATTGCATAGCACAGTACCTGATGCACTTAAAATGTCAGTCATTAAACCATTGCTTAAAAAGTCAGACCTAGACCCACACATTCTAAATTATAGGCCTTTCTCTCTAAAATACTAGAAAAAGTAGTCGCCAATCAGCTTCAGTCACACCTTATGCATTAAAATTTGAGAAATTTCAGTCTGGTTTTCACACTGGTCATAGTAAAGAAACGGCACGAACGTGGGTTGTAAACAACATTCTGATATCCTCTGATGAAGGAAACTCCACTGTAATTATGTTGTTAGACTTAAGCGCAGCATTTGACACCACTGACCATTCTATTTTACTGCACAGGCTATAAAATGATGTTGGGCTTACAGGCACTGTGCTCGCTTGGTTTAGTTCTTATTTATCAAATCGATCACTATCACTATCACTATACACAGAAGTGAGATATGGTGTCCCGCAGGGCTCAGTACTGGGACCTTTACCATTTTACTTGCTTCCACTGGGATCTCTCATTAGGAAACAATGTTAATTTTCACTCGTATGCAGCTGACACCCAGTATACCTTTCATTTAGATCAAATGAAGTTTCTCTGCTGTGGTCTTTAATTAGTTGTGTTAGTGAATTAAAGGAGTAGATGGATGAGAACTACTTGTCTTTAAACACAGATAAAACAGAGATGTTGATTGTTGGAGGGAATGACGCTGATCACAACAATATTCTGTCATCATTTAACTCAGTTGGAATCGCCATTAATTTTACTGAATCAGCACATAATCTAGTAGGTATCTTTGACTCTAGCATGTCATTTAAAGCGCATATTACAAAGTTGTCCAAATCATGTTTCTTCCATCTTAAAAATGTTGGGAAATTAAGGCGCTTTCTAAATAAACAGAATTCTGAGAAATTAATTCATGCATTTATTTCTAGTAGGATTGACTACTGCAATGCAGTGTTCACTGGATGTTCAAACTGTTCTTTATACAGCCTCTAGTTAATCCAAAATGCTGCTGCAAGAATTATTACAAAAACAAGAAAATACGAACACATACTGTAACTCCAGTTCTTAATTCCTTACACTGGCTCCCGGTTAAGTTTAGGGCAGATTTCAAAATCCTCCTTTCAACATATAAAGCATTAAATGGCCAAGGTCCAGCTTACTTGTCTGAACTTATGACTTACAAACCAGAGCGCACATTAAGATCTCAAGATGCCGGTCTGCTTATGATTCCAAGGATTAATAAAATAACAGTGGGAGGTCGAGCTTTTAATTACAGGGCCCCTAAACTGTGGAATGGTCAGCCTGCTGCTATAAGAGATGCCACTTCGGTCTCAGCCTTTAAATCCTGGCTGAAGACTCACTACTTCAGTTTAGCATATCCTGACTAGTGCTGTTGATTAACTGTACAGACTGCATCTCTGTTGTTAGTCATTAGCACTAAAACATAAGTAACATGATAGTTATAATTGGATACTAACCCTCACCAATTCTGTTTCTCTTCTCGGTACCTCAAATGTGGCAATTGGTACCATGGCCCACCTGCCAAGTTGTTTTGCCTGCCTAAGGTAAAGTCATCCCTGATGGAGGATCGCAGGAATCATGGGAGAGAGGGGTCCTTTCATCGGATTGGCTGGCCCAGCGCTGTTTCAGCTGTGGAATGGCCAAAAGGAGGAGGCAGCTTGATGGATGAGGTCTCCAGGACTCTAAACAAATCCAAATCATATTATGTGATATCATCTACTGTTAAATTCTGCTCTGTACTTCTAAAATTTTTATTTTTATACTGTATTGAGGATTTGTTCTGTTCTGTGTATTATATTGTATTGACCCCCTTCTTTTTGACACCCACTGCACATACAACATACCTGGAAAGGGGTCTCGCTTTGAACTGCCTTTCCCAAGGTTTCTTCCATTTTTTCCCTACAAGGGTTTTTTTAGGAGTTTTTTCTTATCTTCTTAGAGAGTCAAGGCTGGGGGTCTATCAAGAGGCATGGCCTGTTAAAGCCCACTGCGGCACTTCTTGTGTGATTTTGGGCTATACAAAAATAAACTGTATTGTATTGTATATATCGGTGTGCGGATTAAATTGTGTAATGTGACCTTTGAGACTACAACCCCTAGAAACCATCATTATGCTCTAGGAACTTTATCACAAAATGCTGGCACCAACAAGAAAACAAAATGGTGCCATGGTACTTTTAAATAAAAAGGTAAAATAAAGCAAGTTTAAAAACAAATTGTAAAGACATAATGAAAGGGAAAATTAAATATCCACATTAACCTCCTTGGCATTAACTGCTAGTGTCTCTCAAGCTTGGAAATCTATATATAGTTAATCTACAGTATTACACGATTTAACTGATTTTGAGGAGATATGGAGCATAATAGAATAAAGCTAAGGACAGTATTCTGTTGCCATCTTGTAGATGAAATTGCATCATTCTGCAAAAATCAGGAATGCATCCATACATTCTGCCACTCTTTGGTGACTTAAGTCACCACTTGACTTCATGAGTGGGGTGGAGCCTTTAATCAAAACACAATAACATGTAATCAAATTTTACAATAAACTGTAACTGAACCATTAGTTCAATCAAGCAATAGTGACCAAAATGTGAAAGGTCAGCAGACATTGACACGGATGGTGAAACTAATGAATATGATACTGTACGATCGAAGCGCCAAGACATGCCTGATGAAGTCAGTCCCATGAAGGTTCATCATGGTGCAAGTAATTTTGTGGCCAAAAAGGAAAAATAACTGATCAAGGAGGAGGACAAGAAATACTTTAGCTCCCTAATCACTGTCCTTAATGAAATAAGAGTTGTTTATGTCAGGGGAAATGTGGAAGTCACTAAAGCCTTGCACTGTGGTAGCTTACAATAAAACTATGGACGACGTCATTTTTGTGGATCAGGCACTGACATTCTATCCTCTCGGACACAAGCTACAGAAAAAATAAGGAAAGTGCGTAAAGAAACATGCTTCTACTGTCCTGATTAAGTCATCGGGCTATGTGTTGGTGACTTTTCACATGAAGGATGTGTACTAAATCTGCATCAGTACAGCAGTGATATCTAGACATACCCTTGCAACAGTATTTTTACTGACATTTTAGTATTTGTTTCTGATACACAACATTTTTTCTTATCGAAAAAAATCAACAATTTTGGCTTGTTTACCCAGGGGTAAATTTAAAGCTAAGGAGGTTTAAAAAACAACAGTAAGGAAGAAAACCTCCAGCAGAAATTTACTGAACAGAAAAAAAAAAAAAAAACGCTGAATAAAAACAGAGTAATAATGTAAAAGTGAAGATGCAAAACATTTGGCTATCAGAAAATGTGTGCATATTTTGCATAAACTCATCACTTTAGAGCAACAGGGGGTGTTCATCAATCATTTAGGGACATTCATTAACAGCACAGCTCAGTATGTAGTACCAGCTAGCCTTGAAACTCAAACTGGCACGTTTTGTGGAGTGTTTTTCCTAGATATTATTTTTGTAGATTTTATGTGACAACACTATTAGAAATTCAAAGACAAAGGAGGCCAAAGATGGTAACTTTGCACTTAGGAACTGTAGATCTGCATCATGTGTATGTAGGCAACTGCATGTAACAAAGGGGTAGCCATTTATGGTGTGAAACATACATGCCCTTTAAACGAGAGCCCTCTTATTTAAGGTTACGGCAGGCGTTCCCTCCAAATGTTGCTCATGATGTTTCATGAGCTTACTGAATGTCTCGAGCTGTTGTGACACGAGTCACTGTCTTGCACCTCAAAACTCGAGGCTGAGTCTCAGTACTTTAGCAAAACCAGCTTTATTCAGCTTGAAACAGGAACAGCACGGTTATTTATTGTAGCGTGATCTACCACTCTCCTATACACAAACACAGACACAGCAGTCAATCAGGGTCGTGACCAGGTTAGTGGCCAAGTAATACTGTTCCATGCATTTATAATGTTCCTTGCATCACCCATCGATAATAGGCATTTATAACGTGACCACGATTTTTTCGGAGTTGCTTCGGCAGCAAGCTGCTGCACCACTGTGAGCCTGCGGTTGCCCCGGCAACAGATAAACAGTCTTCCACAGACACAGTGATCGCGCTTTGGCATGTCGTCCCATTGTGGGGAGTCCTAAAAGAGTTTAGAAACACCACACTGTTTATAGTGAAGAAGTATTTTACTTTTGGTGGTAATGAACTGTTTCAGACATTTCCTTACAAGTGGGGTGACAGGACTTGTACTCATGTGATATCATGCATATTCCAAAGTAAAAAGAAAAAAAAAAAAGTTGTTTGCAAAGCACACCAGAACCAATGGCTTACTAAGACTGATGCTAATCGTTGAAAAACCCGAGGAAGAACTAGAATGGGAAGTAATACTAGTTTTGAAGGATATTGCTTTGCTGATCTGGTTATTTGCCCTGTTCATATGTATTCAATACTTAAGAGAGTGAAATATCAGTGCAGAAAAGTAGGTACCAAATATTTTCCTCAGGGAAAAAAAAAATGTTGCAACCTTCATGGTCTTGTCATAGAAGATCATCCACATTACTTGAATAAAGGCAGAAGTATTTTTACACTGTATTAGGGGGCTTTTCCCCCGCTCGCTTCGCTTGCCCACCTTCCTACGCACCCCCAGGCGCTCTATGCGTCAGCCACTTCACGTCTCTGCCGCTCATGGTGCTTCAAACATTTAAAAGCCTGTACCTGTACAACAGCTGTCCTTTTGTCTCACGGGACATTAAAGTGTCTCAGAGAAAATAACATCTCGTCTCCTTCCAAGCCATTGAAGATTTTTATTTATAATAGAGAGATGCGTGACCTGTTCTTTAACAATATATTTTCTTAAAAGAACCAGCTATTTTGATCAAACAAATTAAGCTTCTTTACTTAAAACTAACCTAAACTTGATTGGGTAGCTTACGTCTATTGCCGCTGTATTGATTTTACATATTGGAGTTTTATGAATTTGACATAGACATATTAAGTTTAAAGAAGGTATCCAAACAACTCATTTACTCAAGTATTTTTTGTGATTTTCATTAATTGAATACAGTTCATTAATGAAATTAATTAATTTCAACTAAGTTACTTAACGCAGGTACATGGAACCACTTCACATACTGTAAAAATTTTTAAGCAAATTTGATATTTCATTTTTCTGAGTATGTGTTGATCAGACACAGAGGGTCACACTAATTCCAAGATAAGTTTGAGATGTTTTGACTCTTTTCTTGCCTGTATTCTACAGTTCTGTAGACCTTGATGAATTATGAATGTTTTAATCTTAAATGGTAATTCACCAACTCAAACAGCACATGTACATGTACAAAAGTAAGCAGATCATTCCAAAACTTTAGGTTCTGCACATTCTACAATAATTCTGTTTATCCTTTAAATGTAAAGATTTTGTAAAACTAACAAGATAGAATATTTATACAAAGATATGATGCTTATATGTATAACATGCCAGATATCACAAAAAGTATACTAATAAAATTAGTTTGGTTCCTACCACAAAATATATTTCCAATTACAGGCAAAAGAAAAATTAAAACTGACACTGAGCAGACAACACTTAAAATGCTACAAACTTATTAAGATATTACTTTAGCCTCTATGATGGGTAGTATTAATCTTTTTGACAATGTATAAAGTCATTTTCTTGAGGAGAAATTTAGTTATATTTCATAAGACACTCAATTACCTACATGAAAGTACTCATGAGCTTTTGGCAACACTCATTATGTGAGACCATCTTTTAGATTTAATATAGCATCAAGACGAGTTGTAGATATGCTTGAGTGAAACAATTTGTTAAATTGTTACTACTGATTCCTACGTCATTTTTTTAATTATAACAAGAATTTAATAAAACTGAAATTGTTAAAACCATAATCATTTACTATTACTCAGTAGTCACAAGTTGCCAGATGGCAAGGAACATTCTGAGCAGCCAAAGAAACTTACTATAAACACATTACACAAAAGACCATCCAAAAAACCTTAGACCAATTTATAGATGTCTCCATTTTGCTGTTTCCAGCTATCACTTTTTTGCTTTTTAAACAGAACTATTGTTCTTTTAACCAAGCTGACCATTGTATCACTGAAAGAGAAATTTATGTGCTATTCTGCGTAACAGACACTTAATACGCCATTTTAAATTCAGCACAACCAAGCTAGAGATGATGAACTTTAAAAACTTGGTTTTATTTAAAGTATTTAATGCTTTCATTAATTGTATTATTCATGCACAGCAGGGTCTACCCGAGTAAGGTATTTGGTGCAAGATTGGGTATTCTATTCTCTTTGTTAATTGTTGTAAAATGTAATGATTATACAACTGTATTATGCAACTTCTCATAGATTCATCTCTCCCATATTTGTTTAGCATTATAACAGTGAACTTAGACTGTTCATTTGTCAGTGCTCCCTCCGATACACTATGTTGAACACAGTATGTCCATTGGAACCATTACAGGAGTGACCTCAGCTGTTATTGAAAAGGAAAATCTCTATTGATCATACATGAAAAAATACAAGCACTGTGAAGCAGTGATTAAAGAGATGGGTATAAAACCACAACTCTGCAGAATGCATAGCCATTAATAAATTCTTATGTTATTAAGTGACATCATGTGCTAGTGCTACCAAAGGAAACTGTTCATGAACAATTCTTGGTGATGGTACTCTTTTAAATAGACAGTATATACATTTATGTAAAAGTTCTTAAAATTAACCACTACCTTTTATAATAATATTTTTTAAAGTTTGAGTTCTCATTCATCTTGTTAGACAACAGTGAATGAATTAAGTTTGTATTTTCAATAGTTGCAAATGTGTTACCTTACTCTACTTAAATTAGAATCACAGTACCTAGAAGATGAAACCCCTTGGCAGTAATTGTAAATTAAGCACGTTGCAGAATGAAAGGCTCCTTTTGCCAAATGTTGTATCAGATCCTGTTGTTGATTTTAAAATTTTGGAACAGAATGAAAAGTAGGACGTCCAAGTACTTTACAGTAATTTTTTTGTACCCAGAGGTATTGCAGCTCTCACCCCCGTACCCCCGCCCCACCCCATCGCCTATAGATGTTAATATAGCAGCTTCAGTGACTTCAGACCCGTTCACTAGAAAACTTAATGAAAAGAGGGCAGTCGGAAAATTGGCTTTGTAGCAAATGGGGATAAAAAAAACCACAAGATATGCAAAATCTGGTGACACACAATACCAACTAATTGAGCTAACACAATCAAATTAGTCAGACACTTAAAGACAGTGATGGTCAAAGACTATGTGGAGCCCTAGAAAGAGGAGTCACCCTTGGTGTCTGTACACCATCCCTAAACTAATTATGACGGTAAATGGATTGAACAGCTCTGATAAAGGACCACCAAGAAAGTTAACACAAAGAATTTGGAGAGGTATGTTTAAGTTGTGGAAACATTAATAAATAAAAATCTGTAAAATTGCTGCGTTTGAGATAGGTGTGTGACACAAACTTTTTTCTACAAGTTAAAGTTTTTTTTTAATCAGTTAAATATTTAACACATGAAGACAAGGATCTGCAATTATTTTTACCTGCAGGACAGGTTTATCCTGTGCTGTTCATTTAGGAGAAATAGTCTTTAGCACTGGGGCTATTTTGTTCCCTCGATTTTAAAACAGTTGCTGTGAAGTGTGCTGCCATAGCGAATTACTTTCTTTTATTACGGGCTATTTTAAAATGATATTTCATCGCACTTACTATATAATGGAAAGCACCATAACTTTCCAATGCTCAAATGTACAAACAGTGGTATGTATGATTCCTCTGTGTGCTTAAAAAATCCCAGCAGTGCTTCTGAGTGTTTATTTAGTATGTCATGGCTCAGCAGCACAACAAAGGCACGCCTCACAAAAGAGCATACTGACATGCTATTCTCTCAAAAAAATTGGAAATTACAAGGACACAGTAGTTTAATCTATACAAAAATGCAATGTGCAATGTTTGCATTTATGCAAAACCTTTAAATGTGTTAGCAGTCTGTCAGTATATTAGTTTTCTGAAAAATTGTTTACAAAAGATTACATTAATTTCTTTTGTGCTTTAATGTTTATTTAATGATTGTTTTAAACCTTATGCATATTGTGCACAAATAATTGGAATACTTGCTCAGTTTAAATATAATGACATTTGTAACATTTCATTGTACTTCCTCAGAAACAGTATTATGTTTCTATTAGTGTTAAAGATACAACAGTGGACCAGATTTAAAATCACTTTAGTTTTTACTGTTTGCAGAACTTTACCCTTTTTACAAAAGATTGCTCTACATGAAGTATTTGCATTTATTGACTAAAATTTGTATTTGTTTTCCTCAATTTAGACATTTTAATGCATACAGAATGCCAATTACGCAACTAAGGTTTTATTGAGTTGCATAATATACTATATTGGGTATCAAAAATGGTATCAAATTACAATACTTTGAAAATGTGGCATTGCAACAGCCCAAAGTACTGAAACATGCTACTGAAAACATTGGCCACATCTTCACAATGGGATCAAATAATACAATTATAACACATCTATGACAACGTTTCATATATCCCTTGAGAGAGAAAGACATTTTTGAACTATTGTTTTCACTAGAGTGTTGCATGGGTGGATCTTTGCAAGAGGGGAGAGATAACACGTGACTGGATGTACTCAACATTGTGTAACACTACAGTTTTATTTTTACTGGTATGTGTTTTTCTCAAGTTCTAAAGTAAGATTTGGGGAATTGTAAAAAGATGGATACAAAGAATATCCTCATTTAATATCACTCCTTCTTGAAACAGAGAATTAAATACATTTTTAGAGGAGTAATGTTCTTATAAGACACATTTGCTTCTTTTAATAGTGTGTTTTAAAATTAATTGATAATTGATGCACTTGAAAAATGAATAGAACAGTAAATGCACTAAAAGATTATTCTGTCTGGTATTCTCTTCTTTTTTGTGTAATGAAACTTTTTTAAAATTGATTTCCTCTTTTGGTGAAATGGTTTCCTCTATAAAATGAATAATGCAAAGCAAGTCAACTAAAACATTTTAAGTTCATTTTGGGATTTTTAAAGACAAACAAGGAAGTAAACATTCCTTAAAGGCTACTTTAAAACTGTGGGCACTGCTAAGCTTGTAAGTATTCCAGAAAAACAGCAGTATAGTTTTGATGATGCAAAAGAAAGAGCAGCTCCATAAATGGTGTGACAAATTGGTACCAAAACAGTACTCCAGCTATACCTAAACATACTGGAGGAACACACTGGGATGAACTGAGAGTTCCAGCTTACTTGGAAGCAATCTTTAGAGGTCACCATTAAACAAGATGACTGATAACCTGGTGAAGATGATATTACTGTACACAAGATTATGGCTAATTAATCAGTTTCTATGTTTGGCTAATCCTACTTTTTCTGATGTGTCCTTTACGTTTGTAAAGAGATACTCTATTTCATGTCTTCCTTTGAGTTCACGGACTATCTACTCTTATCTGTTCTTCATTTCATTTTCAATGGTTTCAACCTTTGTCTTAGAGAAGAGCCAAGCAAAATGACACCTTTTATTGGCTAACTAAAAAGATTACAATATGCAAGCTTTCAAGGCAACTCAGGCCCCTTCTTCAGGCAAGATGTAATAT
>JANRMT010062843.1:16381502-16492561 GCA_026402145.1 Polypterus bichir lapradei | reverse complement strand
TATACATACATATATATATGTATATACATATATACATACATATATATATGTATATACATATATACATACATATATATATGTATATACATATATACATACATATATATATGTATATACATATATACATACATATATATGTATGTATGTATATATGTACATATATATATTATATATACATACACACACACACACATATATTATATACACACACATACATTATATACACACACACATATATATATATACTGACCAAATGTTCCATTCCAGCTTTACAAAGAAAACTAGGTGTGTGGGAATTCTCATACATAGAACAGTCTCATTTGTGGCATCAGATGTAGTATCTGATACTGAAGTGAGATACGCGATTGTCATGGGTAATTTATTTAATTGTAAAGTGATTTTGATAAATGTTTATGCACCCAATGTGGATGATAGGTGCTTCATCCAAAATGTATTTGCATTCATTCCCAAAATTAAAATTATATGACAAACTTTGCCTTCTTTGCCCAAAGCAATTCTTTCTAATTCAGAATATGTTTAATTACCAGAATATCTGCCATACATATCTTGCACTAAACTACCACTGCAGAAACTATTCCTCAATCTGCTTTGAAAATTTAACCCAAGTGGTGCAATATTCATACTTTTTACTTAACAATTTAAACTTTAATTGACATTAAAGTTTAGTTAACCTGGCACTTTATCACACAATAAGGAGAAGCAAAGTAGCAGCTGATGCTTGCAGGCAACACCTTGTAATCTGAATAAGAGCAAAGTTCAAGTTACAGACTAAAATAGTGAAGTGCAACATTATACAATGCCTTTTATAATATGCACCACTAAAACACATAATACCAAAAACAGTAAAACAAAAAAACTATTTCTAGCACTGAAGAATATACCCTATGTAATAAACAATGATGTATAATGCAAAATGTCAATGATACAAAGAGCACTAAAAGAGGACTAAACAAATATAGCAATGATCAAAGATCAAATTTCAGCACAGTTTCCTTTGAAAACAAAGCCTTATCTTTAGCACTGCATGCACTGACCACCACTTGGGGTTGTTGGAGGACAACCCAATACGAGATTATACTTTGTTGTAACACTCAAACTCTCTTTAAAAGGCTTTTTGTGTCCAAGGTGAAAACAAAGGGCAGCCATGAGGTTGTTTCAGTTAATTTATACAAGCACTTTTCTAACACATGCTGATTCACATTTGATAATTAAAGTATTTCTGCTGTTTAACTTCACAGGGAGTAGTAGTTAATGAAAACAGTACACAATAGAGGTAACAGGGTGGCCCAGCTGATTAAAAAAAAAAAAAAAAAAAAAATTAAACCATTAAATTTTTTTTAACAAACATTACTGTTACTGGAAATCAAAAAGTCAAATAATTCACTTTTTTTACAAAATGTATTTAAAAAAAAAAAAAAAAAAAAAGATCTATGGAAAATCCAGCTGAGCCATAGATTCTGTAGCAACCTTTAAAATGATCAAGGCTACACCTACACCAACAACCCAAGTAGTGGTGTCAACTACCTGTCTTTACTGTTTAGTAATTTACAAATGATGTACATTAAGCAGGTAGAAGGTAAGAAGCAGAATACACATATGAATTTTTAAATAAGCTCCTTCATGTTATTACTGTGCAGCATATATATATGAAATGAAGTTAAGATGCTTAAACTTCATCTATCAATATTGTGTTGGCACTAAAGCAGCACTTTCAACAAAGCAACTGTTTATCATATTTACTGTTCTAAGAAAATGGTACAACACACTCCAATTAACAAGCAACTTCATTTTCATAAAAACCACTCATACTAGTATTTGAAAATGCTGTAAACATCATACCCGGCACATCTGATGTACAGAAAATCCATTTGAGTGAAATGACAATGTGCTAAAACATTTTGAACAGCCGTCTTCAGTCATGTACATATTGGTAATTCAAGTACATTTAAATATTGTAAATGAGATGCATACATATTTTTGTGATATTTTTTTTAATGCATTATGAATTCTTATTTTTGATTATGAATGTTTTATTTCTGTGATATCACCCCTAGGTGATTTTGTATATTTTACATGTGCTTCTGTTTCTGGAATTTGCGGGCACTGCCACACTTTGTGTTTGAATGCCAAGATGCTGTGTGATTTCTAGGCACATGATGCATGTAGACAAGTCACATCTTGGTGGCCATGATATATAAGATGACCAACCACATTAATCAATGTCTGAGGGAATTAATTGGAGATCCTCAGATACTAGAGCTCAAGTAATTTAGCAATCAAATAATTTAAGAAAAGACGTCTGGCTTTGACATTAGTGTTGTTTCAACAATGTCTTCGATTTTGTTTACCATCTTTGTTGAAAGATCTTTACAAAAGGCCTTTATGATCACACACTATTCAGTTAATCCATTTACAGAAATCCTTCTCCAACACAAAGCAAAAAACTTCCAAACTCCAGATGGAGATATTACCTATATAAGATTAACAGGCTTCACCTTGTGGCACTGTACTATTGTTTTAAAAAGCATCAGATAACTCAAAAGTGGCCAATGTTCTTATTACAACAATGTCAATCTAGCATCAAAAAAATCAACATTTTTATAGGGAACTCTTTGTGTATTATTACAAGCCTCAGAGCTCTTATGACATCCAAACAAATTAAAAAGGGTAAAAAACTTACAAATTTCAAACACACTGTACATTATATTCATAAATCTATACAAATATAAAAGAACACGCCAAAAACACCACTACCCTTAAAGCATTAGGGGAGCATGAAGAAGACAACAAGGTGGTTAAAACGCATGGCAAAATCGATGCCTCTCAGGTTCCCTATCATCACTACTTGCTAAAAGTCAGAGACATTCAAACAGTGCTCTCTCCCCCTGTCTGGAAGCCTTGCAACAGAACTCTGTGCCAACACCTACTTTAATTGCACTTTGTCCACTCAACCAGATGCAATGCTGTTCATCTATTTATCTGTAAGTTTACACTACACAGGTGCGCTAATCTGGTGCTATATTGTGACCGTGGATGCAAGCTCCTGTTTCCACCAGTTTCACAACTGACACATTGACTACTAGAGCTAATAGAACATACTATTTAATTAGATGCTTGGCTCCAATCCCTGCTTTGTCAAAAATTAATATCAATAGAACAGATTACCCCAATCTTTCTTCATTATTTAATTAAAAGCAAATTTATAATGAACATAGAAAAGTACAGATTATCTGTTATTTATCTTATAACCGATGTCTACTAGGACGACTAAGAAAAAGAAATACATTGCATAAAATAAAACTCTCAAACCTACTTAATCCAATTTAGGGTTATGCAAACCCACAATCTATCCTGGCAGCATTGGGAGCAAGGCAGGAATTAACTCAGCATGGTGCACCAATCCATTGTAGGTCACACTCTCATACACATTCAATTCAAAACGAGCAATGCAATTAACACATTCTTCTATGAGATATGGGAGAAAAACTCACATAGACACAGGGACATCTTGAAAACTCCACACAAACGGAATCTGGCCACAAGATTTCACCAAAATCATAAAAAAAGGTAGAGATATCTGATTATAAAATACTCATTCTTGTTGCAATTCTAATTTTAGCCATCTAATCAATGAAATTGGTAATATTCAGTTAAAAAAAAAAAAAGAAAAAAAAAATCACTGTGCCCAATTAATTCAATTAGTGACTCGGCTACTTGACACACACACCCACGTTACTTTATAGAGAATTTAAACACATATTAATGGATGACAATGATGAAGCTTGATGAACTGAGGGTTATGTACAGTACAGGTCTTCAAAGTATGAGAGCATTTTACTTGAACAATTTCTAAGACAACAGTTTGCTGTACTGTAAACTGTGCAAAAAAAAACTTGAGTGGCCCATGACTAAAACAATGAGGCAATAGTATCTGGAGAGAAAGTACAATGGAACAATGACAGAGAATGAAGAAGACTCAGCATGGCAATTTAGCACTATTAATGAAAAAAAGTGGTAATACACTTTTAAAATCTTGACCAAGAAAAAACAATGTTATGGATTGAAAACCCATTTGATTTCTTTGTTTTAATCATCATCAGCCTCTCATTAAGGTGGAGTATGGGAAAGTCCAATCAGAAGCATAAGAAAGATTCTCAACTCAATGCTCGCCCAACAAACACTTGTTCGTTGTGTCCAAACAGTAATGCGTGAAATGGAATCAATCATCAACAACAGACCTCTTACAAAGGAATCAAACAACACAAATGATCTGGAAGCACTTACATGCAATCAATTACTATTACTAAAGACATGCGTGGACGTTTTTCAAAAAATGACCAGTATACAGTACTCAAAGATGCTGGAAGCTAGCTAGATTCATGGCTGATTTGTTCTGGAAAAGATGGTCAAAACAGTATTTGCCAATACTTCAATAACATCAAAAATGGCTTACTACAAGGAGAAAATTTGAACCAGTAGACATTGTTTCAATAGTCCTGAACCCCGCAATTTTTGGGTTATGGGTTGAGTCATCAAAACAATTCCAGACACCAAGAGTACAGACAAAAACCAGCGCACTAGACAGACCCATGAAACCACTGTGCCTGGTACAAGAAACAGCAAATAATTGAAAGAATAAATATGTTTGTTTTATGTGTGAACTGTACTTAGAGTTTAAGTATACGTTTTGGCTCTTAAATAAAATGCAATAATTGTCTCTGCACCAAAGGGGTCAGAAATTTAAGAGCCAAATCCTATATGTTAATGATAAATTTACCTTAGTCTGCTTAGTTTTTTAACTTGGATATAATAAAGGCTAACACTGACAACAGAAGATTCAGTTTAAAACCCATGTAAGTTATACAAAATGGAACGTTAATACTTTGCGACAGAAGAATAGCTCTTACAATGAAGTTAGACAGCTAGAAAGAAACATCAATGGTTAGACAGATAGGCATTAAGGGCACACAGTTTTCTAATCATTACATAGAAACCTCAAGAAATGTAATTTAGGTTTAATTACTGCAGTATTCTGCTAAAGTTCCATTTTCAGCAACTCCATCTACTCAATATTTACAATGATAAAAATACACTCGGACCATGGCCAAAAAATAAATGTTAATGCCATAAACACCTAATTGACCAGTGTTACTTCATACACACTAATTTTATATACTCAATACTTTAAAGAATGCGAGTGAGTGAGTAGCCATTTGCAAATATGAACTTTTTTCAAACTAATACTACAAAAATACTAAAGACAACATAAATAAAATAATAAGATACATTTATTGAGCGCCTTTCACAAACCCAAGGTCGCTTTACATACAGAGTAAAAAAAAAATTACACAGATGACAAAAGTTCGTAGAAGAGGAAAGTTTTCAGTTGAGATTTAAAACTGCAGAAAGAGGAGCAATCTCGGAGTGACTGGGGAAGAGAGTTCCATAGTTGAGGGGCTATAGCACTGAAGGACCTGCCTCCCAGGATGGAGAGTCTGGTGCGTGAGACAGTAAGGAGATTATTTCTTGAAGACCTGAGAGACCGACAAGGAGTGTAAGGAGCTAGTAACTGAGTGAGGTAGAGGGGGGCAAGGTTTTGTAGGGTTTTGAAGGTGTGAAGCAGAATCTTGAATTTAATCCTTGATGGAAAAGGTAACCAGTGAAGCTGGCAGAGAACAGGGGAGATGTGAGCAAAACGCTTTGTGTGGCTGCGCAGTTCTGAATATACTGTAGCTTTTGTATAGATTTTGCAGGGAGGCCAATGAAGAGGGAATTATAGTAATCAATAAGAGACACTGTGAAAAAATGAACCAGAGTATGAGCATCATTAAAGGACAGAAATGGACGGAAGCAGGCAATGTTATGGAGATGATAGAATGAAATTTTGGAAAGACCTAATGTGTAGCTCAAAGTTAAGAGGTGAATCAAACAAAACACCAATATTTCTGACAACAGGAGCAGGTTTGACAAGTATACCATCAATAGAAATACAGAAATTGGGTGCCTTAGAAAGTTGGGATTTTGGACCTACCAGTAACACTTCAGTTTTATTGGCATTAAGTTTGAGAAAGTTATTTTCCATCCATAGCTTAAGATCAGTGATGCAGTCAGTGAGTGTGCTGGGAGGTGAATCTGTAGGGGAGTGTGTACTAAGATATAACTGTATATCGTCTGCATAACAGTGGAAGTTAAGGCCATGACTGCAAATAATCTGACCCAAAGGAAGGATATAAAGTAGAAAAAGTAATGGCCCAGGGACTGAACCCTGAGGAACACCATGCAACACAGGTGAGGTGGAGGATTTATATCGGACAAGTGTGACAAATTGTTGCCTATTAGAAAGATATGATGTGAGCCATTGAAGGGCTAAGCCAGAGATGCCTACAGCAGAGATACGCGACAGGAGGATTTCATGATTAACAGTGTCAAATACTGCACTTAAGTCAAGAAGGAGGAAAATATTAAGGAAACCGCAATCTGCAGATTGGAAAAGATCATTGACTACTCTGAAAAGAGCCGTTTCAGTGCTGTGCTGTGTACGAAAGCCAGACTGAAAAGGATCATAGAGTGTATTATCTAGAAGAAAAGCATGGAGATGTGTAGTAACCATGCGTTCCATCACCTTAGCCAAAAAAAGGGAGATTAGAGGTAGGCCTATAACTGGAGACAAAGGATGGATCAAGGTCAGGTTTTTTTAAGGCTTGGGGAAACTGTAGCAGTTTTGAGGGCAGTAGGGACAGAACCGGAAATGAAACATGCATTTACCAATGAGGAAACAGGAATACTAATTATGGATGAGCATGTCTTAAGCAGAGAAGTGGGGGCAGGATCAACCAGACAGTAGGAACAATTAGACTTATTAATAAGTTCAGAGATGGCAAAAGAGTCAACAGGCGAGAAACAACCGAGTCTTGATGATGGAGATGGCAGATCAGAATGAGTGAGTGATTGAGGTGTGGAGGGAAACTGTGATGAATTTGATCAATTCTGGTATCAAAGAAATGTAAGAAAGCCGGACACTGTTCAGCTATATTGGGGCATGCTAGAGGAGGGAGTTGGAAGAGTTTATTAACAGTTTTAAAAAGAGTTCTAGGCACCATTTATGAGAGAGGAATAATAGTTGAAGCGAGCAGTGTTAAGGGCATCCCTATATTTAAGTATGTGCTCAGTGTAAAGCTGTGAATCAACTATGAGGCCTGTTTTCTGATAAAGCCGTTTAAGACGCCGGTTAGTGGCTTTCATAGCTCTGAGCTCATCGGTGTACCAGGAACAGGAGCGGGAGGCTGGAATATGCCTAGTCCTTAAAAATGCAAAGTTATCTAACAGTTGGAAAACACAGCTGTTTTAAATGGAAACCATGTTTTTAGGAGAGGGGAGACTATGCAATTCAGAAAGAGACGAAGACAGAAGGGAAGCAGCAAACAAATCAAAATTAACAGACCTAATGTTGCAATAGGAGACAGACTTTTTCTTGACAGATATAGTGGTAATAATGCTAAAGTTATGTTCAATAAGCTTATGATCAGAAATACCAGAGAGTGAACCTGAGACAGAGACATTATTCAAGCCAATGAAATGAAGCAAGTCAAGAATATGACCCTTAATATGAGTGGGAAAATCCACATGCTGTGTCAAGTCAAAACAATCCAAAGTTGAGATAAATTCAGCTGTAAGAGAGCAGTTAATATCAACATGAATATTAAAATCACCAGGTAAAATTACAGCAGGGCAAAGAGATGAGATTACAGTGAGAAGTTCATTAAATTCAGACAGAAAGTTCACCACAGATTTGGGAGGGCGATAAACTAACAACAGCAGTACAGGAGGAGAGGAAACCATTATAACAGCAATATATTCAAAAGATGTGACTTCAAAAAAGGAGAGTTCCTTCATTGTCAAGGTAGATCTATAAACCACAGCCAGGCCACCCCCTTTTTCTGTTAACCTGGGTTTAGACATGTGGCTATAGCCTAGGGAAGACAGCAAGTTTAAATGTAAACAGTCACCAAGTTGTTACCAAGTTTCTGTAAGAAGAAATATGTCCACTTGCTTCTGGGAAATGAGGTCATTAATCAGCGAGGTCTTGTTAGTGATGGAGCGAGTGTTCAAAAGGGCAAGCTTAAAGTTGGAACAGCTGGGAGAGTAGGGCACAGACACTTCCTGTAGAGGATGAAGATGGACCATGTTTATTCTTTGAACAGCCCTAGCATTAAACCAGTTAACACGGTGAGATGTCAATATACTTGGAATTGACGCATCCGATCCATAGATTCGCGAAGGGCCTCTTTCCAAGTGACTGGCAAAAACTATAAGTCAGGGAGACCAATCGTGGATGACAGTCAAGATTTTTAAAGTTCATATGGAGAATACATGAGCTGCATTGCCAAAAAAGTGGAAATGACAACACACACGACAACTCCAAACCAGAGACAAAACAGGCTAAGAATATCCAGACACCGGTGGACACCGCTAAGAGCAAACAGAATGCCACACAACACCATGCTAATTCCAGCTACACACGTTAGCCAACCCAAATCTCACTGCATAACCAGCTAGAAAAGGAAACGCACAGCGGGCAGGCTGCACATTCACAGTTCAGACTGGCGACTACAAACAAAGCAAGAGTAGATTCATACTCACTGCGAAGGCAGTAACAGGAGAGAAGGAAGAGAGCTCGCGCAGGACTGAAGCAGGTGTGATCTAGGCAATCGGCAGTGGCATTCATAAGTAAAATTCAAAAACAGCAGTCAAATGAGATGATAAAGGTGAAAAAGTCAGACGGGACAAAACAAAACAAATACGACACTGGTGAGAAGCGGCAGCCAAACACACACAGCATACTCTCAACCAGAAGTGACCGGAAGTGACATATTTAAAGATAAACAGAACAAAACACTGCAAAGATCGCCAAGCTATAAATTCAAGACGTGAACAGCAGTACAGGATGTACAGGTTTTTAATCATGTGGTAAAATCCTCCAGCACTTTTAAGTGAAGCGTAGCTCTGGGCCCACCCATTCATGATGGACTGTTTTGCGTCTGATTATATGATTAGACATTGTTGAAAGCCACTCGGGTAACCATGAAAACTGACATTAAAGTGATCCAGTTGATTAATTGTACAATGTCCTATCCATCCTCAAAATACACACTATAGTAGTGGTTGGTTAGGATTCAAATTGATGTTTTGTATACACTATGGTATAAAAACAGCTTAATCAGTACACATTTCAACCAAAAATCCAGATATGAAGAAGAAAGCATTTAAATCTCTCCTTCAAGGTCTGATTTTAAAATGCAGCATCTCACCCATACCTGCAACAATAAAACTATATCCGAACTATGGACTTCAAAAAAATGTTAATTACAAAACCTGAATTGACTAGCTGCTTTAAGAATTGTAACCCTACTCTAGGTACACATTATTCTTTGTCAAAATGGTTAATTGTGACTGAGCATCAGAACATTCCTTGTATTGTTTTTTAGTTATAACAGTAAAATATATCTACAAGCAATATATTTAAAAGGTCTGCAGCAATAGACGCGGTAAAGCAATTATTCCACATCAGCCTAGGAAAAAGAGTGGCATAAAAATGTAATGTCCCTCTGCCTATACAGTATATTAGGACAGAAACAGAAGTGGTTTATGAAATCTAATTAACCTTATACATAACTTTTATGTCTGTTATTTTTATAACATTACTATTAGTATGTGGAATACATAAAAATAATTTAATTGTGCAATGTGCACATAATAATAAATTTTAACCTTACTTCAGGTAAACCTAAAATTGTTTGCTTGAACTATTCTGAATTTTAAACTTAAATATACTGTAATATTATTAGTTTCTTAATACAAATTCCTTTAAGGTATTTAAACATTTTATGGGGTTTTTAAATAATTCTTGTTGTACAACTAAGTTGTTGGTGCCAAAATAAAACTGCCTCCAAGAGTTTTGTTAAAATACACATTTTGTGACACCTTCTCATTTCTAAGCTACCAATTGCTTTGCCAGTACTTATGACTTTCCCAAAATGTATATTTTTCCCCCCATACCCCAAGCATGTTTTCCCATCCTCTTGCTCCATAGAATATTCATAATCTTAGTACTCACAGCTCAGGCAAGCAATTTACACAAAATGACCAAGTTTAATAATTCCCAGCGCATGACCATGGTGACAAAATATTATTGCACATTTTAAAACTTGCTTTCTTTTCCTTTAAATGCCCAAACCTCTCTTGGCATAATCTATCAAACTTGTTTAGAAGCGAATATTTTCCGTTCTGTGGTATTTATCTTTTTTTCCCTGGGATATTCAGGATCCAAAAAACAAGATACTACTGGCTAGTTTTAAGCATATGATTCTACGTTGATATTAACAAATGACATAATTTTGGCATTTCTGTGGTTATCACACATGTTAAAGAGCTGATGCTAGAAGGACAACAGACATGATGGTACAGTGAAAATATTATGAAAGTAAGGAAAAGTTAACTACAATTAACATACAGTTTAAAACAATGTTTCAGATGCTGAGACATACTTCATAAGTTATGTCTGTGCAATGCATTTATCCATAAAGAAGCAATATTTGTGTTTTTTTAATAATTAAACAAATCAGACTTAATTTGAGATAGATTATCACATTTTCAGAGCTAGAAATAGTCACGTGGTTTTATTGTCATACATCCATACACAGTATAAGTTCAAATAGAAATAAAAAAAATTAATAATAAAGTACATTAAGAGTAGCAAATGTAACAAATGTACAGCATATAACTAAGCTACTACAAGTAGATCTGAGAGAAGTTGGCCAGCTCAGAGTTCATAGTCCAAACAGCCAAGGGGTGGAAGCTGTTGCAGAACATGGTAGAATTAGTTTGGATACTAAAGAACCTTTTGCTAGATGCAAGTGGGACAAAGAGACCATGGGAACAGAGGGAGCAGTCCTTCACAATGCTGAAGGGTTTACGAATGCAACAATTGATAAATACTGTATGTTTTTAATGGAGGACAGTGAGGCCCAAATAATGAACTCTCTTTTTTGATGTGTGCACTATCCACTGCAGGACCTCTTGGGCAGATACACTGCAGCTCCCAAACCAAACAATGATGCAGCTGATCATAACTCTCTTGATGATACCTCGGTAGAATAGCATGAGAATGGGGATTGGGGGGGTAGAATTGCTTTTCTCTGCCACCAAAAAAAGTGGGGATGCTGCTGATCCTTCTTGGTTATAGAGGTGGTATAATTGACCAAGGTCGATCAGCTGCCAGTTGCATAACAAGGAATTTGGTGCAACTGACCAATTCCACCACACAGGTTTTGATGTTCAGAAGGGAGTGTGGACAGCATGAGCCTAAGGATAATATTCATTTATTTTGTCTTAGCCACATTAAGAGACAGACTGTTGCAATTGCACCAGTCCGTCAATCATATCTCTATTCTATAAGCTGATTTATTCCCGTTGCTTGGGAGACCCACTACCATTGTGTCATCAGCAAACTTAATGGTGTAGAACTGTACACTGAATGGGGAAAAAAAAAAGTAAAAATGTTGCTAAGTTTAATAATTTGCGCTCCTTAAAACAGAAGGCCAAAATAATTACACATAAGTAAATATTTCTATTGATATGAAAATGTAGTTCTTCTCTGACTGTTTTACAGTTTCTCCCTCCACTGTGTGCTGACTAGGTAACATGGTGTGTATATATAAGCATAACTACTGTACTATACAAAATATTAATATTTATATATACAAAAAAAATAATTAACTTTAATTTTTAAACAAATTTACAGAAAAAAATCTCCTGAATATATGACCTTCTATGTTATTTAAAATTTGAATAGTTAGTGAGTATTCCTCCATAAAGACCCGAGTCATTGCTCTGGCAAGTACAGACAGCAAAAGCCCAGATAAATGCCCCCTTACCATTAAAATTTTGCCCTCAGGTTCAAGCTGTGAAATACTGTCTTTCAAAATAATCCTGCAAGTGCTAAGCAGGTGATGGCATTCATATCCCTTTCTTCCCTTGAAACACACAGTGTAACACAATTTTAGAAGCCACGTACTGCTGCAGTGTTGGAGAGAACAGAAGATACATTCATACATATAATGACAAACATATATAGACACACACATGTATTATATAAATGCACATTCACACACAAATTGATTTTCAAGGAAGTTCAAGAAATTGATGTTTCCGACACTTTCACAATCATTTAAATGTGTAAACCAGAAATCAAAACACTAGGACTTCAATTAAGAAGAGGGAACATTCAGCAAGAGATTGAACTACAACTACCTCCACTGTTAATGCTGCCAACAGACGTAATCCTCCTGCTGTCTATTTGCTTGATTTACAAATTGACTCCAAAAGCATCAGTGAATAAAAGCATATTGAATAGGAAGACATTCATGGCCACATTTTGAGGAATGAATGTTAACTGAAAAGGAAGAAAATCCCTTACATTGGTGGGAGGCCAAAGAACCTTGATATCCTACTTGGAAAGGCTAGTAAATTCCAGCATGTGTGTCCTTGCTACCTCAAAACCATCACAGCAGTTGTTCTCAAAAGCAGCCAGTGATGCAAACATTAAATGAGTAAAGCAAATATTTTATTTTACTGATGAGGCTGTTTTAATAAATTCTTCAACTAAAATAAAACCAGGCAAAAAAGCTTGTATACCCCCAACTGACTGCTGCACACTAACAGCTGTGACACATTGACATCAATATTGATGTTACTTCAAGAAGAAGCAGAATTTTCACTATGGGTTATTGCAGAAATACTGTACAAATGTTTTTCATTAAACAAAACAATCAATCAATCAATAGCAAGAACTAACTTCAAATTTAAAAACTCTGGAACAAAAACAAATAACCAAATACATATGAAACAAAATAAGATGTCAAGCCCAGAACACAAAAAGTGATTTTTGTATTGGTTGCATAAATTAAATGGCACACGGCCATTGTCACTTTGCAACTATCTACAATGCAGAACGTATCAAAAGTCTCAACTACTTAGAACATTAATATTACTTATTATTACAATTAATTAATTTTTATATCAATACATACTGGGGAAAAAAAAGCTTGCAGCACTACATAGAAAAGCTCCATGTGTTCCAAGCATTTCCATTTAGCGCTTCAATGCTCCTTTGTTGTGCAATAAAAGCAATGAGATTCAGATTCACCTTTAACAAAACTCATGGTATGCTCAGTCAATAATTAGAAACATTTTTGCCAAAAAGCAACAAAATGATAACATATTTTCCTTGTTAATCCACATTTCAGATAAACTGGGCATAATGTTTAAGAAAAACAGACAGTCGCCAATAAGCTCACCTGCACAAATATGATAAGTTAGAGCTTTATATGGAAAAAATTTCTTGAGTAAAAAAGAGAAAAGATTTTCCTCGCTTTTAAAAATCCCTTTCTTAGAATGTATGAATCTTGTGCAAGGAATTGTTAAACAGTTTTGTTAACAATTAAGCAATGCGGTTTTACTTTTTTATGCACTGGCAGCAATACTGCAATACATTAACAAATTGTTACTTATCCCTTACATAAAACATGCACAAGCTAATATGAAGCTTTCATATCTGAAAGGCACTGAAGGGCACAATTATGTTCTGAAAACAAGACAACAATGATCTATATTCCATTATTTGATGGTTCCTATCACAGGAGGGAAATAAACCTATATTTTTCAGGATAACTTTTTTCAGTTTAAAGTCATCAGAAGAAAAAAAAAATCACAAGCATTCAGAGTATAGCTCATTAAGATTGTTCTATATAAAACAAGACAAAAAGGCGGTGGAAAAAAGGATAACATTGCTACAGATTCTGCTGATCCCCCTCAACTCCTCAAATTCCAGCTTTGCCATCTGGTACCAACACCTCTTACAATACATCTTTTTCTGTAATACTGTACTGCTCCATGTGGAAAAAAATAAATTGTCAAACTTCCGGTAGACAGCACTTACAAAAAGGAAATAATAGACATTGATATGCCCCTTTATGTGATATACCTATCAGAAAGACAACTGTTTCCACATCATTAATTAATTCACAGCATTAGAAATCACCACCACTCTTTACTGGCAAACATGTTCATGTCCACTAAAACCATGAAAATGTGTCAAGCATAACCAAGCATAGAATTTCAACATTTTTTATTATTAGTAGTATTTTTTTTTTAAATAATCTGTACAACCTGCCAGAGAAATTCTTCTCAAACACATAAAGCCTTAGACTTTGTTTTTTTTTTTTAATTTTCTATAATCACTTTCTAGGTCTACTACTTTAGACACATCCTCACCTAATCCAAGTTCCCTATTCAGCACCAACTGTTCTTCTAAACCTGCTGTCAATTCTTAAACCTATCGAACCTTTGAATACTGCCAAGTACAGCAATTTGTCAGAGTCTCCAACAGTCAACAGATCTATTTAATACTGCCCCTTCAATGTGTCTAATACAATTCTTCTTAAACCTTCAGATTATAATCTGGTAATGTAGTCTCTCCTAAATTACGTACTGTAACTTCCATTTGCCAGGACCACTTCTGATTTCTGCATTCGTATCCAGCACTGACAATTGTTAGACCTTCTGATAATCCACAATACCTATTATGGCTCTGTCACCTTCTAGACATTCTCCTAAATGATCTACCTTTTTGTGGTACAGCTCAAACCTTTCATTAGCCCATTGCATATTTTCTGATGTTACTTCCAAATCTAAACCACCCTAATCATCTAACTATTTTCTACTGCCATTTCCAGAACCTGCATTGGTGATCCTAAATTGTCTCTACTGTGTGCTTGGTGTGTGGGGGTGTGTGTGCCCTGTGGTGGACTGGCACCTTGCCCTGGATTTGTTCCTGCCTTGCGCCCTGTGTTGGCTGGGATTGGCTCCAGCAGACCCCAGTGACCCTGTGTTAGGATATAGGGGGTTGGAAAATGACTGACTGATTTCCAGAACCTTTGCTAACTGACTTAGTGGTATGCTTCAAACTGACAAACTATTGGCACAGCTTAGCTATTAGCTAAACAAACGAGTATGATGGACCGAACGGTCTGCTCTTTCTTGGCAAATGTCTTATGTACTACCTGCTTCTGTCCCTGACTCTAGCCAAACCATCCGGTCTCATTTACCCTTTTCTGGCACATAACAAATCATCTTTCAGTTGTCAGTATTTGGTTTTGGTACTTTTAAGCTACTTAAATACTTTGGGCTTGTTTCTGTCCCTGCCAATTGCCAGGTCCTATCCTAATCGTTTCTAACCCCTATATCACTGTCTCCTTTTACACCTTTCCTTGCTCCTTTATACTTTTCTGTCAGCGCTACTTGTCAAGTTCTTTTCCTATATTTTGAAAGCCAATTCAGCACTGAAACCTGGCAAACCTTTTTATTTATTCATTTTAATGCATAAAATGACAACAGAAACCCAAACACAATCACTTACGAGATGATAGTACATACTACCAAAACATCAGCATACTTTAAAACCTTCATCAACACTTAACACTCCACCCCCAAGCCTGCATACAGTTTACTAAATTACCTAAGCATATGTTTTAATTTAGACGCCCAAAAGGAGTTTATCCTACATCACCATATTCGCTTCTAGCAATGTCGCAAGTCAGAAAGGTACAATCTCCAATTTTCCTCTAGTCAGTCTTGGTTCTGCCTCCCGTAAGTTCGTTTCACTCCTACCAGTTTTCACGCTCTCACCTTGCCGTCACCATTACTTATCAGCTCGATGGACGACAACATCTTATCACCCTACAGCACATAACGCCGCTACCGTCACAAATTTTACGGTGGGCTAAGTTACCGAAATATATAAAATGTGACACGCGTTCATGCAAACGTAGTAGGCGTTATAAACGGAATTATAGCGACAACTACTCACTCACCGGTAAATCCACGCTGACGTCCGTCCCGTCCAGGAGAAGTACCCTACAGGTAATGACCGCCTTGCTACCCCCCGCCGCCGGGATATGAACGACTGCTCCTCCGCTCACCACAGTCGGCGCATGATGCAGCTGCTGCTGGTGGTGCTGGAACTGAACTGCACCTGGGCCAACACCCCCTTCGGCTCCGGCTCCATCCCGCTCGTCCGGGGGATTATACCGCCTCATAGACCGCCGGCCGAAGGTCCGACGAAGAAAGCGCATCATCTTTTCTCACTGGTTCTATTTTCTCCTCTTGTTATTTTCTTATATGGTGCACCTTTCCCAAAAAAGGAAAAAGAGGGAAAACGGAAAGGCTCGTAGCACTGTTCCCGAGACTGGAGTTGAGCGCACTTAGCAACAAGCGCACCGAAAGTGAGTCCACCTGAGCAGGGAGAAGGGGTTCAGTGTCACCTGGACTCCCTTTTAGCTGTCCGCGTCTTCCCTCTTGAAACTCAAGGCGGCTCTCAGTCACCTGCTGCTTTGACCCGCCTGCCTGAGAATAACACACATGAAAAAAGAAGAAATAAAAGAAAAAGGAAAAAGAAATCCTATATCGCCCCTCACCGTTTCCTCAAGCACACTTTGCGTCAGGCCACGGGGCGTGCGTTAGGGCAAGCCGCCCGCTGCTACCCGCCGCCACCACAAACGCGCGGCCGCGCAATCGCGCGTTCTCGCAGGTAGCAAGAAACACAGAGCGAGAGCGAGAGCGAGAGAGAGCTGCCAGAACCGGACAAACAGTCAGCAGCGCGCTTGCGCGAATTCTTCACCTACAGCAACTGGCGACACCCGGCGGTGCGCGCGGAATTTGCATGCGTCGATACACCTGGCGACAGGTGGCCAGCAAACAAGTAGTCAATCGAAAGGTGCGTTAGCTTGTTTTTAGTGGTAAAAAATGGAAAAAATAAATCATAAAGAAAAAAACATTGTATCCTATTTTATGCACCGCCAAACAAGCGTTTGCGATATATACCTTTATTAGATACATTTCGGAGAGAGCCACGTGGTTTCGGAGCGCCCATTGTTTCGGATTGCCTCAAGGAAAAAAATGTGAACCTGAAACGCTTGACTGCTGCTCTACCAGTGGGACTGGTTTCCAGTCAGCTATGACTACATACTGTGAATATAAATGATCCTGTTATCAGCAGGTCACACTGGTTACTGCCAGTGTTTTTCTAGGTATATTTGTCACTTGTTATATCAATTACTTATTACAGATAATCTCAATTTGCTCAATCCACTTTTTACTGTAACTGTTATTCAGTTTATTCATATATAGTTGAATCTGCTCCTTGACAACCTGAACCAAAATAAGTAGGTTCCAATAAAAGTGAGTGGGTTTCCTTCAGTATTGTTAATGACATGTGTTTTAGTTGGTGGTTTTAAACTGGCATCTTTGTGCTTGTGTATGTGAATGAGCCCTGTGATGGACTGCCCTGCCATGAACAGCTGGCTCCTGCCTTGGGCCTGATGTTGCCAAGATTGGTTTTAGCCTTAACACCTTGAATTAGATCAAGAAGGTTTTGAAAATGTACACTCAATGAGCAAATTATTAGGAACACCTGTACACCTGTTTATCCATGCATAAAATTATGGAGATACAGGTCAGGAGCTTTAATTAATATTCACATTCAGAATGTTGAAAAATGTGATCTCTGTGATTTCCACCATGGCATGACCGTTGGTGCCAAATGGGTTGATATGAGTATCTATGTAACTGCTGATCTCCTGGGATCCTCACATACAACAGTCGGGTATGGTTGAATGATGTGCAAAAAAATGTTAGTGGCAGTTCCTGCGAATGGAAATGCCTTGTTGATGAGAGAGGTCAGAGAAGTATGACCAGCTTGGTTTGAGCTGACAGAAAGGCTATGATAACTAAGACAACCACTATGTACTTCTGTGGTGAGCAGAAAAGCATCTCAGAATGCAAGACACGTCAAGTCGTCAGGTAAATTAGCTACAACAGCAGAAGGCCATGTTGGGTTCCACTCCTGTCAGCCCAGAGCAATAACAACAATGTGTTTTTTGTATAGCTCAAAATTACACAAATAATGCCTCAGTGGGCTTTAATTGGTCCTGTTTAATTGACAGCCAGTCAGCCTTGACTTTCTAAGAAGACAAAAAACTCTCATAAAACCTTGCAGGAAAAAATGAAAGAAGGGCAATTCAAAGAGAGGTCTCCTTCCAGGTAGGTTGGATGAGTAGTGGGTGTCAAAAATTATGGTAAACTTAACACACAAAACAGTAGTGTACTTCTCAAAGATAATGGCAATATATCATTGCCATTTCAGAAATGCAATACAATAATACAGTATAATTTGTTCTTGCACTGAGCTTCTCACCGAGTGAAGGCACAGAGTGCCGCAACAACTCCCTAGGGAAAATGCAAGAATAGGTTATAACAATCACTAAATACATAACTACCATGTATAAAGATACAGATTTGTTAAAATACATAGTAAACAAAATAGAAACTCATTGACATAAAGGGAAATCAACGAAACCTGTCCATTAATTAACTGTAGAAGTATGGTCAATTGATAATGGAGGTGATGAAATTGTAAGAAAGAGAGTCAAAAACGAAGTCAGACATAGTCCTGGAGACCTTGGCCAACTAGTTGAGTGCCCACCCTTGGGCATTCTACAGTAGAGTCAGTGCTGAGCTGTCCAATCTGATGAAAGGACCCTTCTATCCAATGATTCCAGTTCTCCTTTATCTAAGATGACTTTTTCATAAGCAGGAGAAAAAACTTGGCAGTAGAGCAGTGGCACCAAGAACTACATTAAGATATCGTGAAAAAAAGCACAATAGAAGAGGGTTAATAACAGTTTATAAATATTGTATTACTTACAATTCTGTACAAATGATTAACAAACAGAGATGCAGTATGCACAGCAAATCAGCAGTTCCAATCAGGGTATACTAGACTAAAGTAGTGAGTCTTCTACCTGGATTTAAAAACTGAGACTAAAGGGGCATCTTTTATAGTAGTAGGTAGATCATTCCACTGCTTCTGAGCCCTGTCGCCAAAAGTTCAACTTTCCATAATGTAATGATAAGTTCAGATAAGTAAGCAAGGTCTTCGCTTTTTAAGACTTTATATGTTAAAAGGAGGATTTTGAAATCTGCTCTAAACTTAAACCTGAACCCAGTGTAAGAACATGAGAACGGGTGTTTTGTCTTCTTACTTTCTGGTTCTTATAATAATTCTTGCAGCTGAATTTTGAATTAAATGAAAACTGTATAAAGAATGATTTGAACAACCAGTGACTACCACATTGCTGTAGTCAATCCTATTAATCCTCCTATTAATGAGTTTATTAATGAAATAAACTCATTAATACATTTCTCAGCATCCTGCATATTTAGAAAATGTCATCATTTTCCAAAAATTTCTAAGATGGAAAAAAAACATGTTTTGGATAGCTTTGTAATATGCGCTTTAAAAACATGCAAGTGTCAAAGATAATGCATCGATTGCATACTGATTTAGTAAAACTAATTATTATTCAAACTGAGTTAAACAAATATAGAATATTTCAGCTTTATCTGTATTCAGAGACAGGTAGTTCTCATCCATCCACTCCTTTTATATAATAACACAGCTAATTAAGGACACATGAAAGAATAGTCATTAGCTCTAAAAGAAAGGTATAACTTGATATCATCTGCATATGGGTGAAAATTAATGTTGTGCTTTCTAAAGATAGTTCCAAATGGAAGCGTGTAAAGTGAAAACAGTAATGGTCCCAGTACTGAGTCCTGCAGGACACCTTTTTTAATTTCTGAGTTTCATGATAGAGTACAGACAACACATTTCTGTACGTACTGGTGTCAGTTTGCTAAATGTAGAGTAAATCAGGCAAGCACTATGAGCCTAATATAATTTTCCAGCTTGTGTGATAAAATAGAATGATCAATAGTGTCAAAAAAGTTTGAATATTGTAAGAAAGGGCTATATTGCGCCCGACCCAACACAGATTGGACACGGGAAGTACGTGTAAAACAAATACTATTTTATTTTTCTTCAGCTGGAAGGCACATCTTCCCCATAATCCCTCCAGCCACAAGCACAAATAACACCCAAGCACTATCCTCTATCTCTTCCACCACCACTCCTCCTCCTCAAACTTTGTTCTCCTTCCACCCGACTCTGGCAGTTGAGTGGTGGTTGCTGGCTCCCTATTATCAGGCACCTGGAAGTGCTCCAGGTGGTTGATTAGCGAAATCCAGCTGCACTTCCGGGTAAGGTGAAACCAGTGCCCAAAAGGGGCCAGCCACTGCTGTTGCAGCACCCCCTGGCGGCACCTGCGGAACCCCACAGAGCTGTACAGAACTCCAATCCCCATAAAGCACTGGGGGAGTCCGAGGCACCTCTGCAACCCAGGGAAGCTGCCATCTAGCGTCCAGTGGGAGATACTGGGCTTCCTACCCTTGTCCCCCTGGCAGATGTGGTGAAAGGGGGTTCTGACCAGGCAAGGCCCCGGCAATTTGTTACAATATAAACATATAAATACTGTGGAATTTCCTTTGTCTGAGTATTTCAGAGTGTCATTTACAACACAGGTTAGTGCCATTTCCATACTATGACTGGTGCACAATTGTTGTGATGTGTAATGCAAGACAAAGTATTTTAGAGAGAAATGTAAAATTTGAAATGGGTGTATAATCATTAAGAATCTATGGGTCTAGGTCTGACTTTTTAAGTAGTGGTCTGATAACTGATAAATTTAATGCATCTGGAACTGCACCACTCAGTATGAGCTGTGCATAATGCTAAGTTCATCCATTGAGCTTTTTGCTAGCTTTGTTGGGAATGGGTCGAGGGAACAAGTAGTGGGTTTCATTTTAGAAATTAAAGTTAAGACTTCCTGTTCTGTTCATCCATCCATCCATCCTCTTCTGCTTATCAGAGATCAGGTCGCAGGGGCAACAGCTTGAGCAGAGATGCCCAGACTTCCCTCTCCCAGGCCACTTCTTCTAGCTCTTCCGGGGGAATCCCAAGGCGTTCCCAGGCCAGCTGAGAGACATAGTCCCTCCAGCATGTCCTGGGTCTTCCCCGGGGCCTCGTAACGGTTAGACGTGCCCGGAACACCTCACCAGGGAGGCATCCAGGAGGCATTCTGATCAGATGCCCGAGCCACCTCTTCTGATTCCTCTCGATGCGGAGGAGCAGCAGCTCTATTCTGAGCCCCTCCCAGATGACTGAGCTTCTCACCCTATCATTAAGGGAAAGCCCAGACACCCTGCTGAGGAAACTCATTTCAGCCACTTGAATTCACGACCTTGTTCTTTCAGTCACTACCCATAGCTCATGACCATAGGTGAGGGTAGGAACATAGATCGACTGGTAAATTGAGAGCTTTACCTTACGGCTCAGCTCCTATTTCACCACGACAGACCGATGCAGAGCCCGCATCACTGCGGAAGCTGCACCGATCCGCCTGTCAATCTCATGCTCCATTCTTCCCTCACTCGTGAACAAGACCCTGAGATACTTGAACTCCTCCACTTGGGGCAGGATCTCGCCTCCAACCCTGAGAGGGCACTCAACCCTTTTCCGGCTGAGGACCATGGTCTCGGATTTGGAGGTGCTGATTCCCATCCCAGCCGCTTCACACTTAGCTGCGAACCGATCCAGAGAGAGCTGAAGATCACGGCCTGGTGAAGCAAACAGGACAACATAATCTGCAAAAAACTTAAAAGTTATGAACAGAATCAGTGACAAAGGGCAGCCCTGGTGGAGTCCAACTCTCACTAGAAGTAGGTTTGACTTACTGCCGGCAATGCGGACCAAGCTCTGACGCTGGTTGTACAGGGACCGAACAGCCCTTATCAGGGGGTCCAGTACCCCATACTCCCTGAGCACCCCCCACAGGATTTCCCGAGGGACACGGTCAAACGCCTTTTCCAAGTCCACAAAAACATGTAGACTGGTTGGGCAAACTCCCATGTACCCTCCAGGACCTTGCTAAGGGTGTAGAACTGGTCCACTGTTCCGCGACCAGGACGAAAACCACACTGTTCCTCCTGAATCTGAGGTTCGACTATCTGACGGACCCTCCTCTCCAGGACCCCCGAATAGACTTTTCCTGGGAGGCTGAGGAGTGTGATCTCTCTGTAGTTGGAACACACCCTCCGGTCCCCCTTATTAAAGAGGGGGACCATCACCCCGGTCTGCGAATCCAGAGGCACTGTCCTCAATGTCCATGCGATGTTGCAGAGGCGTGTCAACCAGGACAGTTCTACAACATCCAGAGCCTTGAGGAACTCCGGGCATATCTCATCCACCCCTGGGGCCCTGCCACCAAGGAGTTTTTTGACCACCTCGGTGACCTCAGTCCCAGAGATGGGAGAGCCCACCTCCAAGTCCCCAGGCTCTGCTTCCTCATTGAAGGCATGTTAGTGGGATTGAGGAGGTCTTCGAAGTATTCCCCTCACCGACCCACAACGTCCCGAGTCGAGGTCAGCAGAGCACCATCCTCACCATATACAGTGTTAACACTGCACTGCTTCCCCCTCCTGAAACGCCGGACGGTGGACCAGAATCTCCTCGAAGCCGTCTGAAAGTTGTTCTTCATGGCTCCTCCCATGCCCGTGTTTTTACCTCAGCAACCACCGAAGCTGCATTCCACTTGGCCTGCTGGTACCTATCAGCTGCCTTCAGAGTCCCACAAGGCAAAAGGGTCAGGTAGGACTCCTTCTTCAGCTTGATGGCATCCCTCACCTCTGGTGTCCACCAACGGGTTCGGGCATTGCTGCCACGACAGGCACCGACCACCTTACGGCCACAGCTCCGGTCAGCCGCCTCAACAATAGAGGCACAGAACATGGCCCATTCGGACTCAATGTCCCCCACCCCCCTCGGGACGTGGTCGAAGTTCTGCCGGAGGTGGGAGTTGAAGCTACTTCTGACAGGGGACTCTGCCAGACGTTCCCAGCAGACCCTAACAACACGTTTGGGCTTACCAGGCCTGACCAGCATCCTCCCCCACCATCGAAGCCTACTCACCACCAGGTGGTGATCAGTTGACAGCTCCGCCCCTCTATTCACCCGAGTGTCCAAGACATGTGTCCAAGACCTGAGGCCTAGAGTGTCCTGGTGCCAAGTGCACATATGAACACCCCTATACTTGAACATGGTGTTCATTATGGACAATCCGTGACGAGCACAGAAGTCCAATAACAAAACACTGCTCGGGTTCAGATCCGGGGGGGGGGGGGCATTCCTCCCAATCACGCCCTTCCAGGCCTGTGCTAGTCATATGTTAAGTTCCAAGTTGTGACTCTAAGCCTGAAGTTCCCATAGTACAACATAGTTCAGAATGAATTAGTAGTTCAATATGAGGACCTTGATCTTATTGGGTACATGGTGTCAATCTAGAGTAGTTTCAACCAGCTTGTAGGGTATTGAGTCATATGCATTGGAAAAATCAAGCCACAGCAAAACCAGATTTCCCTTTCCTACATGAGCATCCCTGATTAGCTGGGTTACAACTCCCATATGTTCTAGGAACACTGGAACTCCCAGAATTCTACCTTTCTTTAACAAGGTGTCAATGTACCCATTCTTTAGGAGGAAATCTGTCATCCTTCTAAAAAGAACGCTGTAGAAGACCTTCCTTTTCATCCTGAGAAATGAGATGGATCTGAAGGATCTGGGGCCTCATGCATAACGCCATGCGTAGAACTCACACCATAACATGGCGTAAGCACAAAAGCAGAAATGTGCAAACGCACAGAAAAATCTGCAGGAATCTGTGCATACGCAAACTTCCACGTTCTTCCACTACATAAATTCCAATCAGCGTGAAAAGTAACGCACATGCACATGCCTGCTGTCCCGCCCCAACTCCTCCCAGAATTACGCCTCTTTGAATATGTAAATCAACATATATAGCCCTTAAGCTCAACGTTCTGTGAAAAGACAATGGCAAAACCATGAGGAAAAATAGAACAATTTCAGCGAATACCAAGTGGAGGCAAGAAAAAATGTACTATCTGTTGGTTTAAACAGTGATACAAACAAGAAAAGGAAGCTGATCAAGTGACATAGCGTGTCGGAGAACTCAAAAGCTCAAGTTCACAAAGTCGCACAGTGCCTGAAATAAAAAAGAAGTCACATATCAAAGTTGCCATGAAAAGGCGAGTCGTAGCCCACCGTCTGAGTGTCATATGAAAGCTTATTAGGGTACAGAGAAAAAAAAGGCACACAGTGGGGAAAAAGCACGAAATGTCAACTTTACTCTTGAAATTTCCACTTTAATCACGTAGTTTATTTTGTCATTAAAGTAGAACATCATACACTTAAATTTAAAATCGTTTAATTTACTAGTTTCTAAATCCCATCGTAACTAAAATAGTACGTTAAATGCTTTGTTTTGTATTTGATCTTCTATGTGCTCTCTTTGTGTGAATCACTATGTGCTTCTTAAACCAGCTTTCTCTACCTCCGACAGGACACAGAATCCATTACATTCATGATATTACAGCTCTCTGAATAACTAAAATACTGAGATGTATACGTGATATTATTTTCATGATGATATAAGTTAAAGCATGCTATTAAACATGGGAACACAGTGGCGCGACCTTCGATAAAATAATTTATTGCAGCAGTACTGTCTCTTTCAAACGTATTAACCTCCAATTCCTGTCCTTCCTTTTCTTTCTCCAAATACCCAATCGCCACGCAATCAGCTCTGTAATAGACGTTAAGCCATCTGTAAGTTTATAATGTCGATTCTTCAAAACGTTTCAATGTTTAAGGAACGTTGAAATATCTTTGTAGTACATGTTTAATTATTCTATCCTTCATGCCAGTCCCAGTGAAGCATACAGTGCGAGGCAGGAACAATCTTTGAACGTAGCGCCATCCCTTGCTAGCACAGCGACACAGTGTCCTTTAATTATTAACAATATAGATTATTTAAATAAAGTTAAAGTTTTATCTGTATAATATAATAAACATATTTTGCTGCATTTCATCTTAAAAATGATATCGTCATCATATGTAAATGCGCGCTTTATAAAGTGGCGCAGGTTGTGCAATATTATAACTGTATCGCAAGTTTACAGTGAGGTAATCGTACTTATAAGTACAAACGGTTCTACAAGGAGCAGTTGATGGACTGATTGATTGCGTTTAGAGCTCTTAGGATGAAACTGTTTCTGAACCGCCAGGTTCATACAGTAAAGGTTTTGAAGCGTTTGCCGTGTGAGAAGCAGTTCAAATAGAAAGCATGGCTGAGGCAGCGTCTGCTTGATAATGTATACCGATAATTCTCTTTCTGATCAGCTGCTCCGAGTGGTGCAGTGAGAGTAATATGGAAAAAGATGATCCGGTGTGGCAACCCCTAATTGGAGCAGCTGAAAGAAGAAGAAGAAGGTGCAGTGAGAGTAACAACGCTAAATCAGCTATGGTATTTAGAATAGTTTGACCATTCTGTGGACCATTACATTGTTACAGGTTAATTACAATCAGATGCATTAAACTAATAAACAATATGCGGTTAATTTCAGTGTATTTATAAAGCCGCGTCAGGGATGAGGATCTGAAAAAGAAAGATAAACCACACAGGAACAGTAGCACTGCTTTGACGCTGGGTGCCGCCAATCTGCAGAACCAAACGGAGAACTTGTGTACGACAGGGTATGAAGTACCGTGGAAATGTGCATGGCTTTACACCAAGTTTAGGTTTTATACATCACGATTTGAAACTTGAAACATTCGTACGTAACATTTCTGTGCATACGCACCATTTATACATGAGGCCCGAGATCTCCAGCTTAGTTGAATTCTCTTCATTGGTTATCGAGACTCCCTCCGCATACCTCCACTGTTCTGTTACAATACCCCTTCACCAAATTACTTACAGCATCTTCCAGAGAATTCTGAAGAGCTCTGGGCAGTGTTTGTAAACCTTATAGGGTACACTAATGGGATGTGGAGCAGAGCTAGCTCTGGCTGCTGTAACCACCTTTTAGACTTCCTTTTAGGTGAGTTCTCTAGTGTTGAACTCCACAATTGGGACTGGTATGTCCAAAAGGGCTCTTTGAGGTCCTAGCTCTTGCCCTCTGTCTAGGTCATTCAGGATGTTATGCAGAAAATGATCTCTTTCTTGGATATGACCGCTGCATTTCTGCATTACCAGCTGCTTCATGAAGCCAAAAGGGTTTGCTAAGAATGCAGTTCGCTTCCTGGCTCAGTCTGTCCTTCGTCTTGTCAGAGATGCCAGGGGCAACGACCCGGCCAGGACGCCGTGAGGGACCTGATGTTGGTCTGCGCCCACCCTGGATCACGTGGGGGCTGCCTTCCTGGTTGCTTTGGGGGCCACGGGTTGAGGGCATGGAAGCCCTACCCTGTAGGGGCCCGTGGTGACCGCCAGGAGGCGCCCCAATGCCTTGGGGACCTGTTACCTCAGCACTTCCGCCACACCAGGAAGTGCTGGGGGGAAGAATTAAAAGGGCGCCCGGAGAGCTGCCGGGAGAACAGCCGACACTTCTGCCATGCTGGGGCGTGGCCAACGGGGAAATGTCGGGAACCACCTGGAGCTCATCCGGGAGCATATAAAAGGGGCCGTCTCCCTTCATTCAGGGCTGGAGTCGGGTGGAAGTAGGACGAGGCAGAAGAGAGTGTGGAGGCGGCCCGAAGAGAAGGCATTGTGTGGCCAGGACTGTGTTTGGGGTTTGTGCACTTATTTGAACTGGGTCTGAGTGACCATTTAATTGTAAATATTGTACATAATAAACGTGTGGTGGTGAAGAACAACATGTCCGCCTGTCTGTGTCCGGATCGGCTCCACAGTCTCCAGTGCCATTCCACTCTACACTGGGTCATAAGATTCTTCCTGATGATACAGCGAAGCCCAACAAAAGGTGGTTTCTTCTCCTCAGTAGCCACCTTAGGCTGTCTTGGCAGCATCGAAAGCTTTTGACTCAGCTGGTGTATCTTCTCTACCCTACAATTCATGGTTTAAATATATCTAGTCGTCTTGCGTTCCTTGACACCAAACCTCTCTGTCGCAAAGCTGACAGTGATTATGGTCAATGTCTAGGGTCATTTATCTACATCTCTGTTTCCTGCTGAGTGGATGATCATGGCTATATCCTTGTCAAACTGGTGCCACAGCCTATGCTGATTAGCTGGAGGCAATTTAATCAGATTCTGCTGAACAACTTTGTTAGGAGCAGGAGAGCTAAACACTTGGAGGTTCTGGGCACTGTGGGATATCACCGGGCTGGGCTCTTCCAGCGTCTCACCAAGAATAGATCCTGTGCATTGCGCTTCACTTCCCTGCACTGAGCATTTCATTTGGGTCTGATGGATTTTCAGGCCTTGCTCATTCTTGGTGACATTGTTGCAGATGCATCTGCTCATTGTGATCAACTTGCCAAGGTCACCATCATTAGGCCCGTCCTTTAGTCAGAAAGTAAAAGAACAAGAAATGTTGTCTGTGCTGAATTCCTCTTCAAAACTTTAAAATGAAAATATAGTAATGCCTTGGTTAATGAAGTAGATGGGATCCTTGATTTTAGTTTGTCATAAGAAACTTTGTTATTCATGGTAAATTTAACATAGGAGGAATATGGATGCATAATATAATAATCCATTAGGACTTGGTTTGGGCTTACCTGCATATCATGGGTTTCATGTTTTCTTCCATCTACTTTTTTGTCTACTTTAAAGCTCCCCTGTCATGCATTGCTACAGGCAGCTCCTTCCATGCGTCTCTACAGACTCTCATCTACCTCATTTTCACCTGACTTGCACCCAACTTGGGCTACAAGGCAACGCTATCTGCTTCACTTTATCCAACTCTGGGCAAACATCCAAGCCAGTTTCCTTAAGGAGACTTACCAGCCAGACTATTGGACTTTAGCAGCAGAGAAAAATCTTGGAAATGCTTTCAGGTAAGTGTTCTCTATCTGCTCCATCTATTCATGATGAGGCACTAACCCAAGTGATTCTGGAACGTGGTGCTTCTTTTCTCCAGCTTGTACTCTCTTTATAATATACAGTATAGTTTCTAAAGATACTGCTTTATATTTTCATGGCATACTGGGCAAATTTTTGCTTTCTTAAAAATATTAATATAACTGTACAGTATAAATGATATAACTAAGTATTCAAGTATAATAACTTCTTTATTATTGAGAGAATTCATTAAGCAAGGGGTTAGTGTATTTACCTCTTGACCTTTAGGGCCATGGTACTTTCAGGTTTTCATTTCAAGCAATATCTTGATTTATTGTTGATCTTTCTGTTACTTGTGCTTCTTGTTTAATCAGATGGCTCCCTCTGACTTTCTGTCTGCTGTCTCAGTAAAAAGAGCTCAGAGAGAGAGAGAACCCCACCGTGTAACACTGAGCAAGGGGAGTTCCCTTTAGCAAAGCTGGTCGAATATTCACTTCTGACTTGGAGGTCCCAGGTTTATGGCCAGCCCTTCAATGTAAAGAGGAGAAGTGGAAAGGGCATGTGTTCATGAGCAATTCCTCATCAGTGACCATAATAATGTGACTTTGACTTCTCTTTAAAATGCAGACTGTTGCTTCGGCCACACCCTTTATTGTACAGGTGCATGTTAATTTTCTAAGTTTTTATTTTATCTTGTCAAGAAAGTTAAATTCCTGATTGTTTTGTTTTATTAACCAGAAGGCAACTGTAACAATAAGTTACAGATAACAAGAGAAGCAACAGCTAGTTAGATAAATGGGTGCAATTTTCCCTAGTGTATTTGCAATATAGTACTTATATCTGTTTTTAATGAAGTACTTTAAAAAAAAACAGTAAGACAAAAAATAGTTAAGGGTATGAAGAGTTCTAAAGTTTCTCAATCAATTTTGTTAATTTTTTTTCAAAAAGAAAATACAGACACAGTAGAATATAAAATTAAATAGGATATTGTATTAAGTCAAACAACTGGATTCTACTTAAGAATTTCAGTGGAACACATACCTGAAAACTTTGCAGCCTTCTGCAAGATATAGGTAGAAATCTTAAAGATTGTCAGTCAGTCAGTCATTCTCCAACCCACTATATCCTAACACAGGGCCATGGGGGTCTGCTGGAGCCAATCCCAGCCAGCACAGGGCGCAAGGCAGGAACAAACACTGGGCAGGGGGCCAGCACACTGTAGGGCACACACACACACACACCCACACTAGGGACAATTTTAGGATCACCAATGCACCTAACCTGCATGTCTTTGGACTGTGGGAGGAAACCGGAGCACCCAGAGGAAACCCATGCAGACACGGGGAGAACATGCAAACTCCACTCAGGGATGACTCGGGAAGTGAACCCAGGTCTCCTTACTGCGAGGCAGCAGCGCTACCACTGCTCTTAAAGATTGTTTAAAATAAAACCAAACTAAAAAGTAATAGAACTAGAGAAGAAAAAGGATGAAGTATTAAGCATATAGAAAGGATCAAAAAGAAGAAAAGAATAACATAGAAATGGATAAGCAAATGAGTGTGAAGAATAAAGAAAGCAGGAACTGGACATAAGAAAGAGGATGAAAGAGAATTAAGAAATATTAGAAAGTGGAGAAAATAACAGTTGGTTTTAGGCAAACAAAGCAAATGTTTCTGCACAAATGAAGGTTCCAAAGAGAACACTGGAAAAAATTCTGGGTGTAACTTGAATGTCTTCTGGAAAGACAAGAAACAGAAGGAAATAAAAGTTATAAATTAACTAAAGAGCAGGAAAAACTGATGGTTTCTTCTCCGGTCAGAAGATAACAGCCAGAAAAGAATCCAACTAAAAGAATATCAAAATTCAAAAAAGGAGATATTTATGTATTTAAAGTAAACCCTGTGAGTAGTGACAAAATGTCTTCTAATTTAGAAAAAGCTTTCTATTGATGATGTAATAGATATAACAGATGTTGGAAAGAAACATGACGAAAGAACATTTAATGAAAATTGTTTTGTGGTATTTCTCATTAATACACTGGGTGATGAACATGTTCTAGATCTGGAAATGCAATTGGAACAGAAAACATGTAAAACAATTTAAATACTGACATTTTTATTTCATAAATATGGTTGGTTGGGAGCATGCGCTTATAGCGTGTTGCTGCATCCACTACATAACAAACCACCTGGTGGACCTTCTTGCAGGGCTAGATACAGATTAAAGTCATACATGATGTGATAATTTTAGACAGCCTAACAAAGAGACAAGGCTTGGCTTTTATAAATATTACATCACTAATGGTGTAGAATGGTTACTGCTACTTTTGTATAGCTTCAGAGCTGGCTCCCTGAAATCCTGAAATAGAGAAGAAGTTTAGAAAATGGAAGACATTTATAATACATTTACCAAAACCCATTCTTTTATATATATATAACAATATAGTTAAATCCCTGGGACATAATAACATTTACACTAAAGTGCTCAAGGAAGTTACCAATTACATATATAAAAATTTAAAATGTTATTTCTTAGAAATCATTTCTTTCTGGTAATAGTCCCAAAGACCAAACACTGACTATTATGACCCACTTTGTATATAAAAATGTGTTTGACCAATCTTAGTAACTAAAGACACCTTGATGTAATTAATGATAACATTATAGTAATGACTAAAATCCATCCATCCATTTTCCAACCCGCTGAATCCGAACACAGGGTCACGGGGGGTCTGCTGGAGCCAATCTCAGCCAACACAGGGCACAAGGCAGGAACCAATCCCAGGCAGGGTGCCAACCCACCGCAGGACACACACAAACACACCAATTTAGAATTGCCAGTCCACCTAACCTGCATGTCTTTGGACTGTGGGAGGAAACCGGAGCGCCCGGAGGAAACCCACACTGACACGGGGAGAACATGCAAACTCCACACAGGGAGAACCCGGGAAGCGAACCCGGGTCTCCTAACTGTGAGTCAGCAGCATTACCACTGCGCCACTGTGCCGCCCATGACTAAAATCATTATCAGTAATTAAAATAATTTTGGACATCATATATCAAGTACAATTATATTATCAGTGAACTTGGGTTTAGGTGGGGAGATTCTGTATAACAAATATCCTAGAATTTTATGAGGAAGCAAAAAATGCATTTGACCAGAATGTCCATGCTGATATGAAATTTACTTTGATTTCCAAAAAACCTTTGTTAATGTACAATATGAGATATTACAAGCAAAACTGGAAGAACTGTTAGTTCAACATATACTCTGCATATGGGTGCACAATTGTCGTAAAGAAAGAACGTAATGAGTTATGGTGCAAGGAACTTTTTTGAAATAAGTGATGTGAAAAGTAGAGTCCCACTGGGGTCAGTGCTGGGTCTGTTGCTTTTTTTAAATTTATATAAATGAAGTAGGTAAAAATTTAACTAAAAAGATGTCTAGGCTATCTCTTTACACTAGAGTATGTGGAATGATAGAATTATAACCTAGGGAATCATAACAGCACAACAAGTAGAAAGACCTAGAACAGAATGTATACTTTGGCAGAGACAGTAAATGACAGATTAAATTTAGTGTAAATTTGTAATAATGTAATTTGTTACATGTAGGAAATAAAAATATTAGATTTTAATACACGATTGTAGGTTTGAATCACCTAAGTATACCTTAGAAGAAGGAGTAGCATAACTCAGAGAAAAACACATTCTGGGAGAAAATACAAAATGTACATGTACATTACCAGGATAGGATTTTAACACAGGGCTATAAGCACAGTACTTTCCTATTTCTTATTTTAAGTTACAGAATAAGACAAAAATTATTAATGAACTACTTCTAGAAGGAAGATAAACTTCTAGATCATTTATTTGGTAGTGCTGTAGGGCAGTTGGTTGTGGAAGAAAAGAAAACAGAACTTCTAAGTTGATGCAAATATTGAAGTATGGGTGTGTTTGTGTGTACACATGTGTCCTGTGGTGGACAGGCCTTTGATCCACGCAATGTTCCTGTCTAATAACAGAACCTGCTGAGCTAGGCACGCCCTTGTGTCCTGGAGTGGTAGTGCTTACCTCTAATGGGTCCTTAAGATAAGCCTCAGATGCACATGTGTGACAAAGAATAGGCAATGGTCCATTGTTTCACAGCCTCGATGGAAACTGCATTGTGCATCTGAATCTAAGATCCAAATTTCAAATTGGGTATATGTTCAGGCATCACAATATAGTGCTCTCTGAGGAGGCTAGGGATTGTGGTCCCTAATAATTGAAACACAGCCTCTTTTTTCCCCTTTATCAATAATGGGGATCACCACCCCAGTCCCCTACTCCTAAAGCACCAATTTATACATAATTTGGAAGAGGTATGTTAACCAAAACACCCTCACAATATACAGTGCTTTGAGCATTCATGGGAGATCCTATACACTTTTGAGACCTTGCCACTTTGGAGATTTTTAATCACAGTGACCTCTTTCTCAAAGATGAGGCCAGCCCACACTAATAATCCTAGCACTATTTTATCCAAGAAGGGCATATCCACTGGGTTTAGGAATTCCACAGTGTACTATCTACCTCTGAACAATATCCCCATTTGAAGTCAGCCAGGATGACACCCTGCCTACCTTTCCCAAGTCATTGAATAGTTTGCCATTACCTGTTTGAGGACGTTCAAATGTCATTTACTCATGTTTACAAAAAAACACTCTCACACAGGTTTTCACTTCAGTGCTGCCACCTTTTTTACTCTTCCCTTACTGCTCAAGCAAATCTGGAGACTTACCTTGGTAACATTGTCCTGAAAATCTCCATCTTCCTCCTGATCAGGCCCCAGGTTGCAGCGATATCAGGCACCAATAACATTTTGACAGCATCTCCTTGCACCCTTCTCAACTACTACAGATTTGAACAGGGTTCATTTGGACTCTACTTCCTTGACCTTTCCTAAGATGGAGAATAAGTACTTATTCTTTTAGAACAAGTCTTTTCAAGCACACCCTCAATACTCCTGTTGGCCTACTATCTTTTTCTAGTGCTCCACCTGTCTGAGTCAGATTTCCACCAAGTGGTGAACAGTTGGCAGTTCAGCACATCTCTTCAAACAAATGTCCAGAACATATGAACTGCAATCAGTTGACATAATTCCAACATCTATCACTGACCCATGAGCGAAGGTTTCTTTGTAACAGAGACACTTATGAACAACCTTGTGTTGGAACATGGTGTGTATTATGGGTAACAAGTATAAAGTATCTAGCTGTGGTCTTGTGGGTTTGCCCACATGTGCCGCAAAGCCTCCCTTATGAGGCAATTCCAGACTATTAGAGAGATCAGCCTTGACAAAAAAAAATGGTTCCAGAGTCAAGGATATGTTTAGAAGTGATTTCTGTATTTTTCAGCAAGTTCTAGTTACTAACATTTCATTTCACTAGAAGTTTACAGGTCTAGTGTGTCTGGGTCTATCCTAGTCTTCTCTGTTGCCTGAGATATTTAATCTGATTCCCACCCTTAACCTGGTGGTTGGGAGCCACTTTTCTTGGCTGAGTCTGACTGGGCTAGGCGAATCAACTACTCATCAGCCATTTCCCAAGTGAATGCCATTCCCAGGCCTTGCTTAGCAAGTGTGTCCTAGAATCTTTGTTCTGAGCAAAGTTCTTTTTAATTTGATTAGAACATTCATGAAGGTTAGTTCATGATTGTTTTTTGTCTGGCATTTCACTTTACACCAGTTTGCCACCCTAATAGAAGCACATCTATAAAGATAACATAGATCTAAAGATCACTGAGGCACACGTTTCCTCATCAGGTCAAGATTAAAATCCTAGGAGAAAAGTAAAGATCCGCTATCAGCTTATTTGGCCAAGGCTGGTGGCACTTGGCAAATTATTATTCATCATCATCTAATCTAGTAATTTTAAAACCTGCAGTAGGTTAGCCCATTCACTGATGAATACAGGCTGTTCCAAAGATAAATGGAGGAGGTTCTCACTATTAGGTAATAAGCTGGGCACTCAGTGTGAGGAGGTCATTAACCATGTGTTATTGCTGAATGTAGGCTCTAGTCCAGTCTCTTTGCTACTGTGCAGTAAAACTAAACGTCTTCTTTTAGTCATCTTCACTGTTAGTCTTATACACGCCTGTCCTGTTATCTTCACCTTCTTATCTCTTATGTGATGTACAACTTCGTTAGATTATTAAGGGCTTGGTTTTAGTGATCACCATGAAAGCCACCAAGTAAACATTGCATAATTAATTTTTGGCAGAATTTAAAAGAAATAAGCAACATAAAAGAGATAGGCAATCTTATATTTCTTACTGAATTAAAATGTTTTTGATAGCACTTAGAACAGGAGGGGCTATAACTGATCCACAATTGCTTTCTAATGATGCCCACCAGGAAAGGTGCTGCATTCAGGAAAGATTGACTGCTTCCCTTTGATATGAATTGGGGGTAATTAAAATATCTTTATAAAGTAAATGCTTGTCTATTCATTTTGTAACATGCTTATTAAATTCCCTAGATGTGGCTCCGTTCTCCAATAAAGGTCCAATTTACAATCTCCAAATAACCAAATATGCATGTCTTTGGGATGTCGTAGAAGACTGGAGAACCTTGAAAAGAAAAGATAAAAAAATAAAACAAAGCAGTCCACTGCCTTACGGAGTCTGCATGTTCTCCCTTGTGTTTTGTGAGTTTCCTTAGGATACTTGGGTTTTCTCACACTTCCTAATGATATTAACTGCCAGTTCTATATTGGTCTTGTGTGTAGAATAGTTTCTGCCTTGCTCCTGTTCCTGTCAAGACAGGTTCTCACACTCCCCCCTGCCCTATATACATATAGATCAAAAAACTGATGGGTGTTGATTATCTTATGAAAACAACTATCATTTTAAACACAGAATACAGTATAAATGGGCTAAAGAATGGTTCACTGTAGATGTATACATTATTTTGTAAAGGGTGTCTAAATGTATTATTGTGACGGTTGAGACTGATTATTTTCTAATATGTTTAAGGTTTTGAAATAAAAATACTTTCAATTGACCTGTAAAATGCATGGTTTGCTGGAAGCCACCGTGAAAGGTGATATATGATGTAAATATTAGCTGTCTAATTACTTATGCAATATTTAAGGAAATAAAAATGATCTTGTTTACTTGTTTCTTAGTCTGTAATATTGTGAAAGGTGCTATAAAAGATGAATGGATGATTACATATATGACGAAAAGGGAACCTGTCACTAGTGACTGAAGTTGTAGTCCTGGAACTGCAAATATCAACAGCTTTACTTGATATGCAAAGTAGATGCTTTGCACAGAGGGAATGTTAGATGTTAAATGATTGCTAAATTTTGAATTGCAGTAATCAGTTGCCAAAGCTCACATATTCTGCTAGCCTGTCATTCTGTCCCCTTGAGGCCATCAGTGGTGTGCTAGCTGAGAGACACATCCAAGAGAAGTGCCAAGACTCGTGACTGGCTTTGACAGCCTCCAGTGTGAATTGCTGGGATGCAGTCAGAGGCCACTTACCTTTAATTTCAAATTGCTCATCTTCATGAAAGCAGAATTATTTGGTGAAGCTCAAAGAATAATAATGAAATAATTCAAGCTGGGAGCTGCAGACATAATAGCAGTTCAAGGTGTGCCAAACAAATCATGCCTTTAGCAGTTGGCAAAAGCAGGGTGTGGCAATGTGACTGGGCTCAGACTTGTAAAGCTCCAAATGCAAGACGAACAGGCTCCACAGTGGGATGTTTTGCATTAGAGTGGTTGATGGTTGTCTGTTCTTGTCAAAACTGTGCTAAAATATTGGATAAAGAAAAGCAACCTCGAACCAAATTCAAGAAATGTTTGCAAGTTTGATCAGAATACACCTATCTATTCTTGGAATATTCTAATGTAGACTAGAACAATGTTCTGTTACTTTGTAACCCAGTTAAAAGTCTAAACATTAGGTTATTTCAGTAAAAAGACTCAACATTTAACTCATTAAAAGTCTAAACATTAGTTTTGTTGAATCTGCCTGTAATACAGGCATCATTTTGACACTGGTAAGTCTACCTAAAAAGTGAGCAATCTGAAAACCTGCTTTTTCCAGCTTAAAAATATTGGAAAATGAATACAGTTTCTAAATACGGAGGATACTAATAAATTAACTAATGCATTTAAGGCTGTTCAGACTGTTTTATATACAGCTTCAGTTAAGTCAAATGTAACTGTAAGAATCATTACTAGAACTAGAAAGTACAAACACATAACTAACTTCTATTTAAATTTAGAACTGATTTCAATATCCTCCTTCTTACATACAAACTGAAATGCAGATTATGATTTCAAGATACTGGTCTACTGAAAATTCCAAGGATTAGTAAAACAATAATAGGAGGTATTTAACTATAGAAGCTGTGGAATGATCTGTCTGCTTATATAAGAGATTCCCCATTTGTCTCAGTTGTTAAATGCAGGCTAAAAAGTCACTACTTTAATCTGGCATACCCTGATTAGAGCCACTGATTAGCTGTGCATATTGTACCTCTGTTTGTTAGTCATTTGTACAAAAACATAAGCGTTGCACCAATTATGAACCATTACTGAACTTTCCTCTTCTACTTCTCTTTCAGTATTCTACTGAGGCATTTGATGCCACTGTAGTACTTCTAAACAGCTTCCTTTCCATAAGAAATTACATATTTGAAATCAAAGAATGAAAATATTCTGTCATCTTGTTAGAAATCCCTGCACAAATTTATTTTCATCTAGAATGACCAAGAAGGGTGGTTTAGTTGGTTTTTGTTCCAGAACTGTGACTAGTGTGTCTGACTTTGTCTATGATGTTGTATTACTAACTGTGAACCCCAGAGGTTTACTTTTCTCTAGGAATGCTACTAATGGGATTTTTCTTTTTTCCTTTCCTCCATTGTCAACTGAGCATGCTTTAATGATATTATTAGTGAACATAAATGGTTAGGATCTTTTTATGTTAAATCAGTTTGAATCGTTTTTAAACTAAGCTGTATTTTTACACGCGAGAAAAGGCACAAAACCATGTGAAAGAATTGGGGATCACCCCGTATACTTGAAAATGTAGGTGTGAAAAATATGTCTTTACAGACAGGGGTCCAAAAAAGAACTGAGGAGATTACAAAATGGCTATAATATATAATCAGAAAACAGACAGTGACGTAATGGCATCTTGGGACCAGAAATGACATCAAGAGTAGGTGGGTTCTTGGGACCAGAGCAGGAAGTACGGTTAGGTTGTCTTCTGGGGATTGGAAGTGGTGTTAGGTTGATGGTGCATTGGTTGTTCTGCAGAAAAAGCAGAGAAAGAGTTAGAGGACAGCACCAACCCCTGGTTCAGTGGGAACATGCACTTAAATGAGCCCATAAACTGCCTCATAATCGACTCTTAATTCTCCCATCAGCATGAATTGGATGAAGCAGGCTTGGACAGACCAGGTAATGTTGTTTCAGTCCCCTAGTATCCAATGCAGACAGTTTTACTGTCTTATTATTTTCAAATACTGTAGGTGTGGTCATCAGCCAACTACCATATTTTTGACAAGATAAGCTAATATGCCTCCTTTTCAGACACTGCTTGCCCTTTCATTAATGTTAAATTTGTCTAGCAATGCAGTCTTGATATACCTGCATCAATGGCACACATGAAAGTTCAGAAGGGTTAATAATATTCCTAACACACTTGTGCCAGTGCAGTGCTTCTTGTACCCACTACCATGCACTGCTCAAAACTAGTATTCTTAAATCTTTCACTTTAATTCTTCATTCTTTGAATAATTCTCACAGTCTATTGGAACCTTCTTGCTTTAAAAATAATTTTCAGCCAATGTGAAGCTGTCAGTGACTGAGCAGTCAATTTTATGAGAAGGCCAGATGTAACTAATAGAGTGGCTATTTGATATACATTTATGAACAACTATCTTGTACGTCAGAGGGCTTCATGCACAAATATTGTATTTAATATGAAACATTTCTCATTATTTCTCCAGTTCTGATTTCTCATATTTTCAATCATCTTCTTTTCTTTTTTAGTTTTCCTTTAATCCATTCAGACTTCCTACAGGGTGCTTGCTTAAAATATGCGTTCCACATTCTCTACTAGTTCATATTTATTGCTTATATAATAATAAAAAGTAAAGTCTCCAAACCCTTGTTTAATAAAACTACACAGTGAAACTTCATTATGAATGTGTCCCACTGCGTTAGCATCATTATGATCCAAAATCCAGACATTCCAGGAAATCTGGTAGAAAGGGCCCAATTAAATAAATGCAACTTAAATTTAATGCTGCAAAGGCTTGGAACTTATAATCATGTGTCTCTATTGAATAATTTGCCTACTTTCCCAGAAATGTGGAGATTAGGAAACATAATCGCTATAATTTAGAGCACTGCTTCTGACTCTCACTCAAATAAAAATTTTTGTCATATTTCCTAATTTCATTCAAAGTCTCTGGAGTGGATATATTTGTATTGTCCTATGCTTCATAGAGCCTTTTCTTTTTAAAGTTGTTGTCCCTTGTACCATATACTGTATGTATGATGAGTTATTATTTTTTAGCACAATTATCACCAAAAAAATAATAAGTATCTGTAATGGTATGAAAAATAATACAAAACTGGGTTAGTGCAAGCCTCAAATTTTAAAATAGAATAATCCTCTGTAAATACAAATGTTTGAACAACTCACCATATGCTGTACCTTCCTGTGGCAATATTTGGATTTATTTATTTATTTATCCAAAGAGTACATAATTTGATTTATTTGCTTGAGGTGCGCTGGTACTTACTGGTACTTGGTTTTGTCATCTTTTCCCTTTCAACAAAAAGTTCCAGCATCTTTTCTTAGCATATTGGTGAGTATCGGCACCTCTTCAAAACTTTTCACAAGGGACCCACCCCAAGGCCTCCAATCAACTGTCATTATATTGCAGTGATGCACCAATCTAGGTTTCACAGTACCATCACCTTTTCTTAGGGTGACAGTGAATACTGGAACTTCTTTAGGAATCCTTATGCCCAACCCCCACCTATTTGATCAAATTTGACACAATATTGCCATAAACAGAGTACCGCCAGTAATGTGGCTCCACTTCAAGTACTGGCTTGACTTTGTCCATATTTTTACAAAATGAGCACTGCCAGGTGAGGTGACTCGTTGAAAGTCACACAGTCATGCTGCATTCACATGTTTGGGCTACATAGTATGCAGTTTGCAGAAAACTGGAAATGCAATGTTTTTCAACAAGACAGCGATGGAATGTTCTCCCATTTTTCTGTCATTCCACAACTGAAAGACTAGCCAGATTTTTGCAAAGGTTATTTTTTAACTTGGTCAATTAGAGAACAATTTGAACAAAGAATTGATCATTCACATTCAGATTTATTTAGAATCTCCAAAATAACATTAATGGAGTTCTGAAGGTACCTACTTTCTAGCACACACATTTATCCCATGTGTCTGTGGTTCTTTGTATGAAGAAAATCTTTGTAACATTTGCTTGAAATTTATCCTTAACAAGTATCCAGTTATGTCCCTGTGTGTTGTAGAAGAATGTATTTTAAAGTAACAGCATGGATCCACTGTATTAATTCCCTTCATATTGTAATTTCAAACATTTTGATGATATCATCTCTTAATTTCTGTTTGCTTAAATTGAAATTGTTCATCTTCTTCAAACTTACTTTCCTCATAGCTCAAACCTCTCAGTCCTGGAATCAGCCTAATCACTTTCCTCTGGACTTTCTGTAGTGCTGCTGCTTCAGTTTTAATGTAAAAACCAAAACTGCACACAGAACTTCAAGTGAAGCCTCAATAGTGAGTTATATAACTAAAATATAAACTCCATTTGACTTGTCCTCCTCACCTCAATTTACAGTATATGCAGTATATTCTGCTGTCCTCCTCAATGGCTTCTGTACACTCTCTTGATGTGAGATTTTCCTGGGATTTCCTTGTGGTATAAAATCATCTAGGCTTTGCTTCTGGAAATTTAATATTACAGTTATTTATTTGATTGGAGCCCTTATTTAAAAGTTGAAAAAAGTGTAAAAATTAATAAAACTGAATTTTATTTAACATCTTTTCAGGCGCCATTTTGTTTTGATGATAGACTCTGTGATATTATAATGCCAGTTGTGCTATCATAATGCCAGTTGTGGTTGCTAGTTAAATGGTTTGTAGGGTCACAACATTAAAGGATCATTGGTGAAGGGTTAAAAGGTTGTCTCAATGGCCATTATGTACCCAAGATTTACGAGGGATATCCAGAAAAAAAGGTTACAACAGCTGTTAAAAATCAAAAAATGAATATATTTCAACCAAATTTACAGGGTATGTTTCAAAATATGTGTTTATTTCTCAACATAATTGCCGTCAACTTCGATGCACTTCTTCAGCCTGGGCACCAGCTTTTTTATACCCTCGTCGAATACGCTCCGCTCCACCTCCGAAAGCCACTTCTCCACTGTCTCCTTCACCTCCTCATCGTTGGAAAAACGTTTCCCACCCAAGAATTCTTTCACAATTCTTCCACAAGCTGACGATGGATCTCGGCCGCGGATTCGTGACGCAAAGTGAGGAACTTGATGACCGAACGAATCTCGCATCGGCGGTAGGTGGAGCAAACGGCCTCAGCAGAGGTTGACGAACTCGCTTGCCGTGATGACATTTCACAACTGACTGACGTGGTCCCGGGTTTATTTTGACCGTTAGGACCCCCCTACACGCAGGTATGCCAACCTTCGAAAAAAAATTCCCTGCACCCTCCAGGGCACTTGTAACCTTTTTTTCTGGATATCCCTCGTAGATAAAATACTATTATTTTCCTTTCTCTTTATTTGTGATCTCTATTTCTTGAAATTATTCTATTCTTTGACTTTGAGTTTTGGTTTGTGATTTGGTTAATACCACACTCCTTTTTGACTCCCAGTTTTGACCTTCACTTTGTATTTCAACTCTGGTTTTTCTCTTGTCTCTCACTCTACCTTTTCTTTGACTGCTTGGTGCAGTCATTACACTGAAGTCCTTTTGAAAAGGTGTACTTTCAAGTTTCAGACCACTGTATTGTGTATTTAGATGTAACATGTCTACTTCTTGTGTGTAATACTTTACATTACAGTATTTTGATTTAATTTCCTCTGCCACAAATCTACCCAAGCCTGTGTGCTGTCGTGGTCCCTCTATAATGATTCAAGTGATTCTGCATTATCAATCTTTCCTCCTAGTTTAACTTAGCCAGGTTGTTGGTTATATTCTTACCCAGGAGAGGATGAATCCACACACATTTTTTAACTTTGTTTGTGCAATTACAGGTAAATAAGCAGAGTGAATGCTTTTCTTTCTTCATACATGATTTTACTGTTGCTTTTCCAAAATCACACAAAATCGCCATAGCAACATTTACAGTAGGTATACACACTTGTTATGTAACTTTAGCTGACATGCTTACTGTATATCCACTGTATACTGCCATCAATCTGTGAATGCTTTATGAGACAATCATAGGAAATGAGCCTAAAATCTTGTGCGTTACATGCTAAGGACTCAAACGGAAGGTCACACTGTCTTCAAACAAGCAAAAATCCCACCCAGCTAGTAGAAAGTCTGTGGAGCATCCCCTCAGTTCCACAAAATACTAAAATATTGAAATATGTAGGTGAGGCTTTAATACAAATGATTCACCAGACACTTAAACAGCTGTTTAAATATTTTAACAATTTAAATACTAGCATATAAAATTACTTGCTTAAAGTCCCACAGCAAGTGAATGGTGATTAAAGCAGCAGTCTTTTAGTTTTACAAATTAGCTTAAAAGGAGCTACATTACAAGAACAAGTTCCAGACAAGAGACCATTACACTTAAAATGCAATAAATGAAAATATGGTAACCCAATACTGTATATTTAAAGAGTCACCCCTCCACTCGACTGTATACTTTACTATCCCAAATATGCCTGGTGAATGCTTTTAAATGATTATAGTGCCTTCCATGGGGACATTTTCAAGTATTTTGCCTGTTTCCCAATTCTGTCTGTCTTCATCCTTTTAAGCTTTGGCTTAAACTTTTTTGTCTTTATTTTTGTCTAACAGAGGCAAATTTGACTATGGCCTTGGTTACTCTGTTTGCTCTCTCATGAAATCCATTGAGTTGGGGAAGTTTTGGACATTATTAAAAATGTATAGTTGTTCTTGAGACTATCTAACTTCAGGGATACTCCACCCAAACACTAAATTTTTTGTTACTTAACTCATTTGTAGTAATGGCTGAGAAAAAATCTTAATCTCATGCTTGATGCGGAACAGAGATAATGGTAGACACTCTCTTGAACAAAAATGGAACAGGCTCAGACACACCAAGTATTTAAACTGAAGACCCACCTCCTCATCGCATTCATTGGTCAGAAGTCCACCCCAGTAACAACTTATTCATTGGTGAACTTTGTGCTTCGTGTGATAGTAACAAAAACAATACACCGGAAGACATGGAAAACTAAAAATTAAAATTGAAAGAAAAGTGAGTGAAAACATTATCTGGAAGGGAGTATGCCTTGTACTTGTGCATATCTGAGATGCTTCAACAAGCATAAGGTCTGTTCACTTATGCAGTTTTACAAGCAAATGCTAAATAATCCTGAGTTACTCCAGTTGTGGATATAAATATAAATGTAATGATGGGAGGCAGGTGTACGATTCAAATGCTTGTTCACATTTTAAGCTTGTCCCATTTCAGTTCACAAGAGCATATACCAGAGTTTTTTTCTTTAATAATATCTTATGTGGTGGACGACCGGGTCTGACGGCCCTTCTGCATATGTTCCGGGGGAGCAGCCGTGGGCTCCTCAGTACCGCCACCAGGACGCTTGGTGGCAGCCTCCCTGAATGACGTTGGTGCCTCAGTTTCCCACAGGGCTCCATGGGAGATGGAGTTCTCCACAACCCTGTGGGGATCTGGGGTGGCCACCAGGGGATGTTCCATGGATCCCGGAGCCTGTATGGACATCTCTACAGCCCCGCCCGGAAGTGCAATTAGCCACAGGTGATCAAGCACCTGAAGCACTTCCGGGTGGGCTATAAAAAGGGCCAGCATCCACCACTAATTAGCCAGAATCAGGAGGAAGAGGACGAGGTTGCCTGAGAGGAGTGGTGGTGCCAAAGGAAGGGTTGATTGATTGCTGAATTGTGCTTTGGGACTGTGTTGGGCCGGTGGGACACAGGGAAGACGTGCACCATGGCTGAAGAAAGAAATAAAAAGCCTGTTGATTTTACACCTGCCTCAGTGTGAATCTGTGCCGGGTCAGGCGCCTATATAGCGCCTTTATTACACTTAGTAAAATATATGTGTTCAAAACTGTAAAACTAGACATATTACTGGTAGATATCTCATAATTGGCTGTTTCTGATACATTCACTGTGACTTTTATAATGTTTAGAAGCTTATTCTGGCACCTATGGAAATAAGAAAAACAGCAGCATGAGCTGACATGTAGATTATTAGTCACGAGTAAAATAACATTTTTTTCGTGGACTTCTTGATACAGTTTGCTGTTGTCCAGTGTTGGTCACCATAGACCACTATTATATTACAAATTTTCCATTCTGAATTCAAACATGAAATTAAACATTTTTCTTGGCCATCAGCACAAAGTACAATGGGCAAATAAAACATATATAAAAAATTGTATGGGTGGAGTATTCCCATAAACTAAATTGTCAGTAGAAAATGTAAAAATTACAGTATATGATTCATGGTATTTTCTTTTATTTTAATAGCAAGACAATCTGGACATTCACTTAGTGTATTTTTTGGCCAAAGTGTTGGTGTTCTTTCATTTATGACTACGTATTCAGTCTAAAGGAAACTAAAACTGAATTTTATAATATACAAATGCACTCTTTTTTAAAGTCAAATTTTAGGTACTCCTTGGTTTCTGTTTGGTCCAGGGTAAAATTTATGTTGGGTTTTATGACCATATTCAGTCTTGTAGGAAATGTATCACAACTGTAAGTTAGCTGGTGGGCCACAACTGAAATACTGTACACACACAGGTGGCATGGAGAAAGACATTTGTTAAGATTAAAATTTGGCAGCGCAAATGAGCAAATCTCTGATTTCAAATCACCAGTCAGTAGATTGTAGTGCTGATCTTACATTATTTTCAAAAACAATTAGTTTGCTATTCTAGCAACAGACACAACCTCACACAGGTGACAGAACAAGGATGCAGTCAATACAATACTAACCTAATAAACCATGGTGGTTTACAACAGATACATTTCATGGAACCCAACAACTCACCCACCCATTACTAAATGAGTCTTTTTTTTTTCTAAAATCCCAGTGTTTGATGCTAATGAATATTTCAAAGGGTAAACTAAAAATCATAAAGGATATAAGGAAGGAAATCTGCAGCCTTTGTGAAAAGTCTTATGACATAGATTCCAATGAAAATTCAGACTGAACAAATGTCTATATAAAACAAACTTACCCACTGAAATGGATGAATGAATTAGTGTGACGGTCTGGGTAGCTAACTGCTCCCTGTTGTGTTTGGGAGCCTCTTGATCCTGAAATGTTGATAGTCATGAACCGAGATGAGCTGGGCAAATGAGAACATACACCTTCAGCAAGGGGTGTGTGCTAAAAGTGTTAAGTGCTTTTATTTAAAAAAAAAAGAAAAAATCTGTAAATAAATCCATAAAATAAGTGAACATGGAGGTTAAAACAAGCCAATAAATAAATGAACCATTAAAACAAGGTTAAAATCCCAATGCAGGACTCAGTTCTAAAAAACTCACGATCCCAGGTGCATCCTACTAAAAGCAGACATCCCCCCTGTTTATCCCAGAGGGGATCGTGCAGCCAGAGGAGATGTCCTGCCGACAGGCACAGCCAGCGCCGCACCAACCCTCACCTCACCCCTTTGTCTCCTGCTGCCTCTCCTTGGCCTTACGTGGGAGCTCCATGCCAAAATTGGGTCATTTCAAGACACATTTATTTATTTATGCTCACATTTCATGCAGTTTTTATTTATGCTCATATTTCACCGTACTTTTATTTATTTGTGGACTTATTTATTTCATTTTGTCTGAAATATTCCTCCATAGTTTTGAGCCTGCATGATGGTGGGTGAAAGTTCTGCAAGCAGGACATATTAAGCAGTTGAAATGAAGCCACAAAATGCTAACGGTAAACTGAGAGACATCTCTATATTTTTTTCCGCTAATGCCTAGTTACAGCTTCAGCTATTGAAAAATAGAATCTGAAAGAAATGTGTCCTTATTCATGAGCGTGACTTACAGTTAATTATAGTGTGAAAGCAAACACCAATTCAACACAGAAACAGAGTCAATAGAGGTGCACAAGCTGCTGTAAACCCAATCTACATCTTTTAATCAAAACTTTAATCTTTCTGTATCAGCATGGCTAGTAACACATTTCCATTGTATGTTAAGGTATAGTAAAAATAAACTTTGCTAGAAGTCCCCCAAAAAGCTGCTCAATCTCTTGCAAATGTACTGCATCTGTACTTATCTTTCCATCTGCCTTCAAAGGCACCATGGAGCTCATATTTGTTTTTGGGAAGTATTTATGTTGCCATTTTTACTGACAAGCATGTTTAAATCTCCTATTTTGTACTTATTCTTTCTATCCTGGGCACTCTGTTTCCAACTGGCCTACTCACCTCAAAACCATGTAATTACATGAAAAGCTCAATCATTATTAACAAAACCAATATTTTGTAAGTGTATAGTATCACCAGGCTTTGGCCCAAACAGGTTTGATACCAGGCATGGCCACTGTCTGTAGGGACTTTGCCTCTATTTTCTGTGTAGGTTTTAACAGAGTATTCCTGTTTTCTATTACATGCTAAAAATGTGAATTGCATGTTAATTTGCAACTCACAAGTGACCTACTATGTGGTGCAGTGTTACGGAACTAGAGTCCTGGGATCAAATCCTGCTTGGAGCTCACCCAGTTTCACTGTGTCTAGGTGGGTTTTCCTCCAAGTACTCTGGTTTTCCTCTCAGATTCCAAAGATATGCAGATTAATTTAGCTGGCAATTTCAAATTGATGCTGTAAGAATGATTATGGGTGTGTGTGAATGAATGTGCTCAGCAGTGAACTGGTGCCCCACCTTAAACCCAGGGCTGCCAGGATTGACAATTGACCTTGAACTGGATAAATAGATTAGAAGAACAGTTAGGTGGAACTATCCTGCTTTAATTTAGCATCCTTTGATTGTCTAGCCTCAAGTTCATGGTTGAGGTTTTAATTTGCATCTAATTTTGCTATGTTGGCTTATGAAAAATATGGGTGGGTACTGTAACATAGAAAGATTAAAATGCATGTATCAATAAGTAGGCAAATAAAATAATAATGACAATAAGGCTAACAGCCATCATAGCAAAATTGAAAGACTTAATAGTTAAAGTGTATATAGTATGTGGAAACACTCTTTCCAACTAAAAACTTTAAAAGGTTACTTTTACATTGTAACAGTCAAATTAATGCTCCCAATTTGCTGTGTAAATTGTACTCGTCAATATTTTCAACATATGTTATTCTGTGGAATGTAGCTGATGTATAACCCAGGTCAGAAGAGCATTGCTTTCAACTACATGTTGCTCATATGGTTGTGATCAGGCTGATATATTGAAAATGTACCAAGAAAGGAATGAGTCAATAGATGACATGCAGCAATAATATCCTCTGATGATTCAAAGTCCTGTTTATGAACACCAACTTTACTTTAATATCATCAAATATCCTAATCGAAAGAACAAATTATTTTATATTTATATTTTTTAATTTGTTTGTACTTTTATCCAAAGTAATGTATAAATTAAATCATGAATACTGAAAAGAGACAAAATCAGAAGAAACCATACATAGCATAAAGGATCCAACAAGATTTTTTCGTAACTACAAGTCTTCCAGCCATGTCATAGATTAAACAAAATCATAAAGCAAAGCCAGTTTTCAATTGCAGCTTTGTCAAGTACTATGTAGATATTCAATCAATTATATCATAAAATCCTTTGATTAAAATCATCTCAGAAGATGGGGTAAGATGGCAGAATTTTAGGCACATGGTCACTGGATCCTTGTGTTTCTGTGGTTGGATTTAGACTTTGTCTTTGATATATACTGTAGGTCTTACTGATAGTGAGAACTTTCATTATTGACATAAATAAATAATACAAAATGCTAAGTAAATGCTAACATTTTTTTTTTTCATTTTTATTACTATTTAATTTAATATTGTTTCTTTGTATCAGTATACTGCTGCTGGATTATGTGAATTTCCCCTTGGGATTAATAAAGTATCTATCTATCTATCTATCTATCTACTACTTCCCCAACATACCAAGTCACTTCTGTTTTGGAGCCCAACAGTCAAAATCTAGAAAACTATAATATCCACCATCAGAATTACCTGGCCTCTCTGATACGTATATTTAATTGAAACACAGAGACTTTCATCATACGTCCATCACTTATGTACACGATTAGCACTTTGCCCATTAAACATAAATTGAAATTGAATGAATATGAATTTGGACTTCTGCTGTTTGTATTGATGCAATCTTGATATTAGCTATATTTAGCTATTTTCTGCGACTTCAATTTAACTGACTATAACTTTATTATCCTTCACTCAATATTCACCTTCTACCCCTCAAAATAAAGACCAGACAGGTTTCTTTCAGAATTTCTACTACTGGAAAATTGTTTTGTTGTATACATATGCAGTGTTGTGCAAGTTCACACCTCACAAGAACTTGCTCAAAGTTCAGTTGAACTACTGTAGTTCATTTTGTATTTTTTAAGGAATGAGAATAAATGAGCCACAATTTTGCATGCCTTATATTAGGCTATTACAGTGTTATTGAATAAAATACAATAATTATGAAGACTTTTTTTATTTAAATACACTTTATTGAGTTATACCCAGCAGTAGGCACGTATAATATCCTCCCGGTCAAAACAGACATTAAATAGTTGCAAGTACACATATAAATTACCGCTCTGTTTCCAACCGTGTGACACAAATGGTGACTTTGGAACCAGCGCGTAGGTGACAATTCGCGTCACATATTGCATGTCTAACGGGGAAAGATATAAAGTGACGAAGTATAACGTTTTCCTAAAAGCAAAAGGGGAGCTTCACCGCATGCTCGTGTCAGCGGGGGTGCTGCTTAAGCACAAGCAGGCAGACACAGACAGTGCCTATTTGATTTTACGTTTTTTCCGAATACAAATAAATGGGAAAAAATTCGTACGAAATAAATATTCGTAGAAATCCACTGTCTGTGCTTATCCGAATACTGTATTCAGATTCAGCTCCATCCTTACATTACAGGGTAAAGCAAAACGTTTAATCTGGACCTAAACCAGATCCAGGATATCACATAAAATTGATCTAGTTCATGTTCTAGTACAACACGTTACGCAAATACGTTATGTTAAATTCACGGTTCTTGAATGAGCTTGTTCAATGAATGCGCTCTTTTGAACTAGTTCATGCACAACACTGTGCATATGATACAGCCGAACAAGTTTCAAAATTTAGTAACGTTTTTCCCAAAAAATGCACTTTGAATGTTTTTCTTATTTCCATAGGTGTCAGAATAAGCTTCTAAACATTATAAAAGTCCCAGTGAATTTATCAGAAACAGCAATTTATGAAATATCTAGGAGTAATATGTCTAGTTTTACAGTTTTGAAGCAGTACAGAAAACTGACACTTTTTCCCACTTTTTCTGTTTCCAAATATATATAGCATGCATATCTTTTATTGAATACCCACAACTGGTATACAGTTTTGAAAGGCAGATCTTACTCTGTTAGAATATCAATAGCTGGTAAAGAAATTATACTGTGTATCCAAATTACACCACCAATAGTTGAAAGATTCAAAAACATCTTTACAAAAAAAAAAAAAAAATCTGAAATAACAGAAAGCAGAATGTGGTGTCATTTAAAAGCTGAAACTACCCTCTCATTTAACAGATAGTAATCTGCCCATTAAATTGTACACAAGTGAATCAGGATATTCATGAAAGCTGCAAGTTTGCATGATGTAGCAATTAGACCATCTTTGAGAGAAGAATTAAAAACGCTGCAACTTGTTACTGGGGTATGCAATACTGCAGTTTAACAGAAAAACACTGTACTTTATTATAGAAGTGAGTAAATTAATGATTTCATGCTTTTTTTTTTAAATTGTGCATTATTGATTGGTCTCAAAACAATGGGGCTGAGTTTAAGCAGCACTAACCTTGTCCGGTATGAGCAGACATGAGTGCGTGTTCAAATATGGTCTGTGATGGACTAGCTTCTTGTCTAGGGTCAGCCTCTGACTTGAGTCCAGTACCTCTGGGTTAACCTCAGGCCCTCTGCTACCCTTTTATTAGACCAAGAGGATTCAGAAAATGGGGGGCTGGATTATTGAGTATTTCTTCAGCCTTTGCATAAGCCACCTAACAATCAAATAAAATGGTCTTTGTATAACTGTACATTTATTTGTAATGCAAGGATGCAACAAAAAAGACCAGAGCCTCTGTGAAGTGAATAAATTCACCTTCACCCTTTGCTGTTAGACATGTTAATGTTATTTATGATGCTTCACAATCCTCAGGAGATGCTACTGCTTGCCATTTTGTTCCTAATGCTTCTTGAATTCATAAAGAGGTGGTTTGATGAAAGCTTTAAAAGAATACATTTACGCATTCCAAATAGTAAACTGAATACTATTTTACAGCAGAGCTTTTGGATATGTCTGGGCTCAGACTATCCTTACATGATTTTCCTTTATTAATGTGTTTTATAAGTTTTGCTTATATTTTTTTCAATAATTGCTTACTCTGTTTGTTTGAATGTTTTAACAGTGGTGTGGAGATACATTGGTATCTGACCCAAACTTTTTTAACTCGCAGCCAATATATTTTGTGAACATGATAGAAGGTTATAAGGGGTTGCTGTATTCTGAATGAAATGAACCAGTGTGATGGCAAATGTGAAAACTATCAGAGGGGCATGTGCTTTATTCCAGCCCAAAGATGATCCATTACTGCCTAATCTTCATAATGTTGTAAAGGAGGCAGCTACAGGAGTGGCATACTGATGCAATATTGTGCATTTGCTTTTGAGGAGGCTCCCTTTGTTGACTCCGTGCTCATCACTGTAGTTTTACCCCGATGATGTATTGATCATAAATAATGCAGCAATGATTTAGCTTGGGTAAAGCACATTTCTTTCTAGAAAGCTGCTGTTCTTAGTTGTAAGGCACTGAAGGAGAAAGCAGAATCAGTGGCATATGCAAAAATATATCTGATCTTTTATTTTATTCAAAGTGAGAGAAACCTACTATTTGTTATTTTCACTGCAGTATAAATTGTTCATATTCTCTGCCAGCCCACGTGGGTTTTCTCCCTGTGCTCTACTCTAGCTTCCTCCCACAGTTGCAAGATGTGCAAATGAAATAAAATCATCGAGTCTGTTGGCAGGTGGGCTCCCCATCGTCTACTACATCAGTACCTGAAGACACTCCACAGAATGGATGTATTAGGCAAAGTCATTCTGAGAGTTTCACCGCAAATCACAAATGTAAAATGTGTAAAAGACTAAGCACACAGAGCAGGTCATAATTCCTTAAATGAAACAAATCTAATTATTTCCATGAAAGCGTCTGAGAACAATCCTCTAAAGCCTATTCCTCTGAAGTGAACATGTGTGAAGATTCTGAGGTCTGCTTGGAGTCTTACATGCAATAAGTCTGCCACTAAGATGTGGTGCAAAGATATGTGTGTGTTCAGCATGAGTATTTGGGTATGTTCTCCGACTAATTCCAGTTAAACCCTGTAAGGACGACTCTTGGGTTTTACAACTACAGACTACCGTAGTGTTCTTAAGACTTACACAGGTAATGCTGTGTCCTTTGTGTGGCAATGTAGATAGTACTACCTTCTGACACTGCTAGTGCCTTTTGTGATGTGAATGGCCTTTTCTGTTATGTTAATTTAATATCATCCAATTTACAAACCAGTACTCACCCACTTACATTTACTTACACAAGGCCACACTTACCAACTAATAAAACTTCCAAAAATATAGTTTTACCAGCTGAAGCCCGCTGTAGCATACGGTGGTGTAAGAATAGGAACGGAAAATGGTGAGAAAGGAATTCAGTATAACAAAGGCTTAGGAAACCACCGTCGCAGTATAACGAAAATAGCAAGGAGCGAAACCAATGCCAATGGTCGAGAGAGTACCTTCCTGTAGCAGGCTACGGAAAACATAGACATATATAGATAGACGCTGCATTCACTGTGTTGACCAGTCGACACGATAAGTCAGCGCATCCGCCCTATTGCAAGTGGTAAAAGTGCCATTTAAACTAATACAGGTAGACGTGGAAACCGAGTTTTCTGATGAAAAAACAATAACGTTTTAAACAGTATCATTTACATACAACAGATTTTGGCGAATCGTTTACATGTAATTATTTAGATCCATTTATACACTAAATGCGTGCGTATCCTATAGTCTTAGAGTTGGTGGGCGTGGCTCTCTGTCTTGCTTGTCCTTAGTTAAAGTTGGTGGGCGTGGCTCTGTGAGTTGGCGATCGTGGCTCTCTGTCTTGCGTGCGGTGTAAAGTCAACATGGCTCAGAGGTGCATGTGGACTTTTGCACAGAGGAAAGCGACTGAGGCTGTGTTTGGTGAGTTGTTGCGTGACTCAAGAGCGATGCTGGACTTGGGAGGACGGTTATAGTTAGCGTGCGTTGCTCTGTCGTGCGTATCCCATGACGCAGTAGGAGGGTTAGAGTTGGCGGGCGGGGCTCTGTCGAGCGTATCCCATGGTCTTAGAGTTGGCGAGCGGGGCTCTGTCTTGCTTGCGCTCTCTGTCTTGCGTGCCCTCAGTGTCTTGCTTGCTCTCAGTGTCTTGCGTGTCCTTAGTGAATTATATATATAGATATTCCAAAATATAGTGCAGTGGCTCAGTGGTAACTGATGCCACCTCACAGCTCCAGGAGACAGAACTCCAATTCTGGCACCATCCCTCTGAATGTGGAGTCTGAATGTTTTTTCCTGCCTATGTATGGCTATTGCTATCTTTATCTCAAAGACACGTGTTATAGTAGATACATTAAAACCTGTTAATTATGTATGAGCAAATTTTGTTTTTTGTGTGAGTATGACAAGCTAAGGACTACCATTCCATCTGGGACTGCTGTTTGCTTGGGTCCAATGCTGCTAGGATGTGTTGTGGTTCCTTGCATCTTATAACTGGCATAAGCAAGTTCAGTACAGAAGGAGCTTACTGGATATTATTACATGTCCAAACATTTATGAAACCTGCTAATTTAAATGTTGAGTGTTTATGGGTCATAACCAATCCTATAAGGCCTGGATGCAAAGCAAAAAATAAATACTTTACAGTTTACATGCAAATATGGCCTCTATAGAAAGAATTCACCCCCTTGGAAGTTTTCATGTGTTATTGTTATACAATGTTGAGTCACAGTTTATTTAATTTGGCTTTTTTGATACTGACCAAAAGAAAAAAACACTGGTCAAAAATGAAAACATATCTCTGAAAACACTGGTTTAAATTAATTCCAAACATAAAACACAGAATAACTGATTGCATTAAGTATTCATACCTAAATCATCACAGATGGAGCCAGTTGGTTTTGAAGTCACAGAATTAGTTCAAAGGCGATCACCTGTCTGTGGTTTCAATTAATTGTATATACTCTCAATGCACCTTATGTGGAAGGTCCAACTTGGGGTGAGTCAGTATGGTGGTGTAACCAGCACAATGAAGACGACAAAAGAACACACCAAGATATTATGTGAAAAGGTGTTTGAAAAGCACAAGCCTGGATAATGGAGACAAGAAAATATCCAAGTTATTGAATATCCCTTGGAGTCCAGTTGGATCAGTCATTAAGAAATGGAAAGAGTATGGCATAGCTGTAGATCTGCCTTGAGCAGGCAGTCCACAAAAACTTATTGTTCACACAAAAAGAAGACGACGACCAGACCGGGAGGCCAACAAGAGGCCTCTAATAACTCTAAAGGAATAATAAGCCTTGGGTGAGAGAGGATTGACGGTGTACACATCAGCTGTGCTCAGGTGCGTTTTGGCCCTGAGAATAAATGCATTGTTTGGTGTACACTAAGCACATCACTTTATCAAAAACACACCATGCTCACTGTGAAGCATGGAGGTGGCGGCATCATGCTGTGGGAATGCTTCAGTGCCGCAAGGACCTGAAAGGCTTATAAGGATAGAGGTGAAAATGAATGCAGCAAAATCCTGAAGGAAAACTCTATGTAGTCTGCAAGAAAACCTGCTCCTTGGGAGAATCTTTGTTTTCCAGGAAGAAAATGACCCCAAGCATACATCCAAAGCTACATAGGAATGGCTTAAAAACAGCAATGTGAATGTCCTGGAGTGGCTAGATGTCAATGTTGTGGCTGAACTTGAAAAAGGCTGCTTGTTTAATATCCCCATGCAACTTGAAAGAGCTTGAGAAGTTTTGCAAAGAAAAATGGGGGAAAAAAACTGCAGTTTCCAGATGTGCAAAGCTGATAGGGAGAGACCCATGCACACAAACTCAAGGCTGTCATGGCTGACAAATGCATCTACTAAATACTGACTTGAAGGCGGTAAATACTTTTGTGATAAATTGTTTTGTGTTTTGTATTTATAATTAATGTAGAACATTTTGCAGAGATCAATTTTCACTTTCTTTTTTGGTTCAGTGTCACAAAGGCCAAATTAAATCCACTGTGATTCAATGTTAATAACAAGAAAATATAAAAACTTCCAAAGGGGTAAATACTTTTCATCGTCACTGCACACACACACACACACACTCACACACACATAAAGGACCAATCCAGTGTTACTAGTCAGCCTAACTGGCCTTTTTTTTGGATGTAAGATGTTAAGTGTCTGTGTTATCTGCAAGGCTTTAGTTTTTGAAAGGTCTGCTGCTTTTCCGTATTGTATTTCACCATTTTACAGCTAAGGTGACAATGGTGTGTTCAAGAGAGGTACTAGATAAATAAACTTGATAAGTTTTGTATTGTACATAGTATAGATCTTTTTTTTGTTTTTTAGATGTTGCTGACTCAAGGGTGTGCCTTTGAAATGTATCTCCTATGAATATTTTCCTGCCTTATGTCTCTGTAACATATGCACAATTATATCTTTTGTCTCTCTGAAGGTCCAGTAGCTTCCCTATTAAAAACTTTCTTCTACAGCTTGGTCTACAGGCATCACTCCATGTACTATAACCATCACTAACAGGGATCTGATTTTTTCCTCATGTCTGGGTCTCATCTGTGTGTTTGTTTTAGGGGTCTTTGGCAGTGTGCAAAATTTGAGTTTTTTTAAAACTGCTCTTTGTTTTCAGGGGGGAGTTTGTTTTGGGGTGGGGGAGGGGGTTAGGTGTGCTGGTAGCTGAGTGGCCCTGGGGTGGTGATGAGAAAATTGGCTGATCAGGTATTCACATGCTAACAAGATTAATTCAGACGTTTCCTCATTGACACTCTGTGGATTGTAATTAAGGCGCCTCCACCCAATGGAGTTTAAAATTAGCCTTAGCAGGATAGACAAGGAGATCGAAAAAGTGAAAGAAACAGAAAAGGAAAGCAGGATTAGGAGGTTAAAAGGAATGGCACAGAAAAGAAGAGGCAAAACTGTGGCAGAGCTGGTGCTGTAGAGAGGAGGCAAGTGATGCCCCTGGTGGTATGAGCAGACGGTACAGACAACCTTTTATACCGGCCCGTGTCCCTACTGCCAATCCCATGGCATTTCACAGGGAGCTGCCGAGCCCTGTTCCAGTTGCACTGCTACCAATCGCTGTCTCCTCCCAGCCAGAGCACACCCTTTGCATAATGGTCATTCCTAGTTACTCAACAGGAGCGATTCCTCAGCTTCCTTCTGAGCGCTGGCCAAATGCTCCTTTCTGGGGCTAACGTTCCTGTCTGCCTGCTTCCTCCCATCTTGAACTGGCTCGCTTGCTTACTCCTGCCTTTCTCTCTTCATTCTTTAACCTCCTCTCTTTCTGTGCTGTTCTTTACTTTTCTGTTTTCTTGCCGGCTCTTCCTAATATGGTTTCGTGGGTGCAGTGCCTCAGTCACACACAACAGAAAGCAATTGAGAAAGACCGGATCCTCACATTCAAGGGTCTCCTCCAACTACTTTACCAGCATCCCATAGCTACGCGAGCACACACACCCACAGAGCTCAAGCCTGCTATTCTATTATTTATTTACTTAAAAATCTTCTGCCTTTTTCTGAGCAGCTGACCTATTATACCACAGGCCATAGGTAAGGATGATGATGCAGACTAACCGGTAAACTGATAGCTTCAACTTAGGACTTAGCTCCTGTTTCAACACTGTGGTCTGGCATAAATTAGCAAAACTGCTGTAGCATCACTGATTTGTGGTCCAGTCTCATTACCCCTTCCCTCACTCATGAAGAAGACCCTGAGGCACTTGAACTATTCCACCTAGTGCAGCTGTAGGGGGAAAGCTACTCTTTTGCGGGAAACATCAACTCCATCAACCTCCTTGATATTTGGAAAAACTGACTTACTTCAGCTGTCCACTTCACTGGGTCATTTTGTAAATTATTTATGTGTTAGATTCTTTAAAGGTGCAGCACAGTATGCATAAAACTGAATAAATCAATACTTAATGTTGCCTCCAATGCCTGCTTTACAAATTTCTCTGGAATTCTTGCAGTTTTTTTTCCAGTTACGGTAGATGCAATAGTAGTACCTGAACAAAATGCATTAGATAAGTGTGGACATTCCCCCCACCAGTTAGTAGGTGTGACAAAAGTGCTATATCAACGCCTGACCCGACACAGACAGACACAGGAGGCACAATGATAAAACAAATAAATATTTTATTCCTTTTTCTTCACCTGTGGGCAACGCATTCCCCGTTCCTACAGGCACAACACAGTCCCACAAACATGGCACAAACACAACAATACTTTTTCTTCTTTATCTCCTCCACTCCTCTCCGGCAAGCTTAGTTCCTCTCCTCCCGACTCTGGCTCCCAGAGTGCTGGCTCCTTTTATAGCCCAGGTGTTTGATGACCCATTTCTGGTTGCACTTCAGGGTGTGGCGGAAGAACCGCCCACATGGGCTCAGGAACCACTGCACTGCCCCCTGGTGGTGGCCAGAGACTCCAACAGGCTTGAGTTCCAAAATCCCATGCCCGTGGCCCCGATGCAACCCAGTCGGGCTGCATATCTAGCGTTCTGGGGGAGGTACTGTCCTGACCAGGCTTGCTCCCCCGGTACATAGAATAAAGAGGCGTCCCGGCTAGACAAGAACCCTGGCCATCTATGATGTAGGTTACCTAAAAAATGAATAGTACATCCATTTTGTTTGTTGCACCACACTCACCTTAATTGCATTGACCATATTGTCCAAAAATGGTTTACAAGGGGATGATTTTTTAATCCTTAAGTGCAATCACATATCTATCATGTTTGTTTCCCAGTTGTAAGTCCTCTTTTGGGTGGTTTGAGTTGGATGTTGAGTCTTGTCCCTTCTTAAGGATGCTCTGTTAACCAATGGTGTTGGCCATTATGGTTACCTATTTTTTTAGCATTGGGATTAGAAAGAGACACCATCACTCTTGCATGTCATAAAAAGGTGACTAAAGGAAGATAGGAAAGGCACTTTGCCATAAATGTTTTCTGCTCCAATAATCTTTTTGAAGGAGGTATCCACACAAACTGGATGAACCCCAGAAAATGGTCATTTAACTAGCTAAGAGTTCTCTTAGAAAATATGTAAGGCAAAGTACTGGAAATAAAATTGGATACTAATCTCACATGTCTAGTCTTTGCAATATATTCTCTGGAGAACACTGAAACAATATGCAGAGCTCATTATTCACCTAGCAGTTCAATAAGCAAAATACGTCAATGCTACTAAATAGTCAGAATTCATCATGCACACAGGTTGAGGTAATATTATATGCTGGGAATTCAGCTCATTCAGGCATGACTTTTATCTGTCAAGCCTATCCTGCTTTTTTGTTGAACTGTCTAATAGGGTGAAGAACAGTGTAAATAGTAAATAGATATTTCCTCTCTACTGATATGGAAAGTAGTATACTTAAAACTCTGAGAGGCTTCCTTTCTTGTTTGTATGATATTCTGATTCACTTTCAGGCTTGTCTTAGTCCTATAAAATTCTGACATGACCGGGTCTAACCACATTCCACCTTCACCTGTCTTTCATTGCAAGGTTTGTATATGCCTAACTGCTCCTGCTGTAGTGTTACACATGTATTTTTGTCTGCTTTGTAATTTTGACATATGAGGCTTCTAATTCTGACATGCGCTCCATGACTGAGTTAACAAAGACACTCTGCGTCTGCATTTGGTGAGGCGTGTTGTGCAAGAATTAAGTATTTTGTACTTTTGATTTGTATTTCTGAGGTGGCAATAATAGATTAGCCATCTAGCTTTGTAAATAGGATTACTCTTGTTCTATTTTGTGTGTTGTATTTACTCCATTTTTTGACACCCATTGCACATCCAACCTTCCTGGAAGGGGGTCTCTCTCTCTGAACTTTTTTTTGAGAGTTTTTTCATGTCTTCATAGGGAGCCAAGGCTGGGTTGCTGCCAAAAAAAAACAGGGCCCGTTGAAGCCCATTAAGACACCCCTCTGTCTGTTAAAGGACAAATGAATAGTCCAAGGATTATTGTGAGTGGCAAAAAATTGGGAGATGGCGATATAAGCAAGATGTAATCAGGGACAAGAAACAAGACAAAACCAGGAAATCCAAAAAATAATGGAGTACCCACAAGACAAAGTACAAAATGAAAATCAGAAGTCAAAGGAAAGTCAGGAAACCAATGAATTAGTCTAATGCGGGGGCCTTCTTGAATTATAAGATAAGAGAAAAATATGTTGGTTTATTCACTAAAGGTTAGAGTATACTGAAAATGCTGGAGGTTTATGTGACGTCTCCAACACCATCAAGTAAACAGTAAAAACAAGCCATGAATCAACTTTTCAACATAAAAAATAATCAACGGAAATGTGAGCTGCAGATCCAAAAATGCACAAAAACATCTTCATAAACACTTCTACCACTACAAGTCCTGTCATTAGCTCCACTATTTCCTTTCAAATTCATGGCTGCTCTGCACCTTTTATGCCTTTGAATATTGCCTATTACAATTCCCTTTTTAATGACCCTGTAAAATTGTGGGTCACTTGCAGAATAATATGATCTACAAGAAAAGACAGAAGATTACAGGTTTTTAATCTGATTTTTTTCAGTAGTAAATTTGGCGCGAACACCATGCAGCAATTCTAAGTTGAAAAACACACACAATAAATAAAGAAGTCCAAAGGATATTATATGCATAAGTTTAAAACAGTATGGCAACAAGAATCCCAATAAACAGACAAATGTAGTGTGAGACTGCCCTTTGGATACATAAAACAGCACACAGCCAGTCCAGCAGTTGTTTTATATTTCTTTGCAGATAAATACCATCATCTTTCTTGCTTTTTCATTATTAATTAACAACACACATGCCTGTGCTCTGCTTTGACTGTCAGCCTCTGCAACTGCCAAGAAAATGTGCCCCATACTCAAGAATCATTCTGCAATGCAACATGTCTTATGCACTGCCTTCATTGGTAGTGGGTTGCTCTGTAGCCTTGTAATATAAAGGACTTTTCTCAAGTACGCTCGTGAAAAGTGCAAATGCGCTTGAAGCCAGGCCTAGAGAAATCAGCGCTCAATGTTTCTATGGAGATGCATTGTTGCTTTATCAGAATCTCTAAGTCCAAGAGAAGCTTGCTTGTTTCCATGACGATTATTTAATGCTAACAAGGTAGTGCTGGATTATGGAAAGAGTTTCATAACTACAGCTGATAAAGATTTTAAGGGGCCATACATTTTAGTAGAGGCACACTTTCAATACTATATTGTCTGTCTTTCATTTTTATTCTTCCACTGCTTGCAGTTCGGTTAATAACTTCCAGGTAAGTGAAGGTGATGCTAGCCTTTGCTTGTAAATGTGTCTTCCAGTTGCCTTTATAGAGAGGATGCATGCCTCAGTGCTAAAGGTGTGCCACACACTCTGAGCAGACTGGCGACTCAACAGACATTGCATATTCCCCAGCTAGGATAGCCGAGCATGTTGTTCTTTTGTTTCTACATGGAAGAGGACTAATATCACCAAATCCTACATGTTTACTTTAAGGAAAGGCTCTATAAGCCTCTTTAACAGTGATCCAAAGTGAACTGGTTTTTCCAGAGTCTTATTTTCTACAATTGATCGTCTGTTAAATCCAGGTAACACAAAGGAATGCCCCCAAAATACTTCCAGTGAAACATGTGAGAACATTGCTGTATTTTTCAATCAAAAAATTAATGATATTAGAAATAACATAGTACATCTCCCCAACACTGCGGAACCTCCTAAGCCCCGGTACTCCATTATAAGCAAATTAAATTCTTTCACCAGGATAGATTTACCTGATTTACATAGAATAATCTCTCAACTGAAATCCTCCACCTGCGTCCTTGACCCAATACCAACAAGGTTTTTCAAGGAAGTATCAGGCGTGCTAATTGATAATATTCTTGACATAGTAAATTTGTCATTAAATACGGGGGTCTTCCCAGACTGTCTTAAGACTGCTGTAGTTAAACGCCTGCTCAAGAAAAATAATCTTGACCCCACTGCTTTTGAAAATTTTAGACCCATCTCTAACCTGCCCTTCTTAAGTAAAATTCTAGAGAAGGCAGTCATTTTGCAATTAAATGACCACCTCAATAAACATGCTATTCTTGATAAGTTTCAGTCAGGTTTCAGAACAAATCACAGCACAGAAACTGCACTCGTTAAAATAGTAAATGACTTGCGGGTAAATGCAGACAGAGGCCATTTATCTGTTCTCATCCTCTTAGATCTGAGTGCCGCATTTGACACCATTGATCATAATATTCTTAGAAATCGCCTTAGTCAATGGGTGGGCCTCTCTGGCAGTGTCTTAAATTGGTTTGAATCCTACCTGGCAGGTAGAAAATCCTTTGTTAGTTGTGGTAATCACATCTCAAAGACACAAAAAAAAGTACTTTGAGCTACATTTTTTTGTATGAAAATGTGCTATATAAATAAATGTTGTTGTTGTTGTTGTTCTTGCCATTCCTTTATGTGTGTAGACTTTTTAATGTTAACATTAACTTATTTAATCTTCTCCTCTTTTGCTAATAACTAGCAAGAAGTGCAAGTTCACACACACTTCACAACATAAGAAACTGATCTGAATGCTCGTCTTGGTCAGTCTTGACTGGCATCATATTATTACTTTCCCCTTTGTTATTCTCACCAAACAAAATGCAACAACGTAGGTATAAGCAAATTGAAGGCCTTATGACCGCCTATTAGCTATGATCTGCTGTTTAGTCATATGTATTTCCTAAGGTGACCCCATTTTCCCCTTTTCTACTCTTTATTATGTAGGTGTTACCAGAAAGCCCCAAATCCTATAAGCTAACTTCACAGTCGGGTACTTTAGTTCAGCACTTCCTCCCCCTTTACATTTACATATTTAACCTCAACCAATTAGATAGAACAGGCTGAAGTTAGGATACACATTTATTTATGTATTATTGATATTATACCCTAAGTTTAAGGAAGTAGAGTACAATGAGTGTTGTTACTAACTGATACACCCTGATTATGCTAGGTGTGTAACCCTATTAACCCTAACCTAACTTGTAGTAACACTCGATTGTTTTTGGTTGTGTCTCTTTAGGTCATCATCTGGTCTGTTCAGGTTGGAAAATGGCATAAAGAGACACATCTTAACAAGTCTCTTAGTCCCTTCTTATTGTGATCTGATCCCTCTTATCAAGCTTTTTAAACAGTTCAATTGAGGGTGACTGTTTAATGGAATTGGGTAAAGAATTCCATAGGCAAGGTGTAGCGGGTGGAAAAGCTCTGTCCCCATTAGTTTTACACTTAGTATGAGAGACCACAAGAGACAACTGACCAGTAGATCTAAGCTCTCTGGATGGCTAGTGTATAACACACAATTCAAATAAATAAGTGGGAACATAACCATGTATTGATTTAAAAACCAGCAATCAAATTTTAAAATCAAATCTGAAACTAACAGGCAGCCAGGATAAAGAGGCTAAAATTGGAGAAACAGAATCAAATTTTCTTGTCCCAACCAAAAAACGGGCAGCAGCATTCTGGACCAACTGCAACCTGCGTATCAGGGATTTGCTGATCCCAGAATACAAAGCTGAGAATAATAATAATCAACACGAGAAAAGATAAAAGCATGAGTAACTTTCTCAAGATCCCTAGAAGATAAAAGAGGCTTAACCTTGATTAAGATACAAAGCTGGAAAAAGCAACTCTTCACCACAGAATTTATCTGTTTCTCAAAAGAGAGGCTACTGTCACAAATGACTCAAACATCCTCTCCCAGTCCAGCAATTGCTGTTGTTCCAAACAAACAAGAAATAAATGATGTAGTTAAGTCATAAAACTGGCTCTGATGGTTCTCTTCTTATCAAATATCTTCTTATTAAAACTCTGGTTATAGAAAAACTGGTTAGTCCAACTTCCTTACTCTTTAAACAATATATGAGTATAAAGCTAATTTTACAAGGAGAAACATACAGAATACAGTAAGTATCAACTTATATGCTAGATATAACTCATTGTTTTAACACTCTAGCACATCTTCCTAGACTGAATGGAGACTAAACACACTGCATGACTTAAACAAAATACTCTGAGGCTGTCCAGTTGAAGTGCTCACCAGGGGTTTGCTGAACAGCATGTTGCCAATGAACCACTAAAACAGCGATTTCCTCCACACCTGTTCTTCCCAACCAGAACAAAACATTTTCATTGAATGTCAAACCTGTGTCATTACCAAGTAGGCTTTGCCCAGCCCCAGACTGACCAACAAGCAAAATTAGCACAAGCTTAGGATACCACTTGGTTGGGGGGACGCCACAAAGTTTGGTTTTTTTTCTCCAGCTATTCTGCCAACTCTTTTACTGCCACATCTCACTTTGGTTGAATTTTTTTGTAATTGCTCTTATCTGCAATTGTTAACCTTAATCAGTGTTGTTAAAAAATATGAGTGGCTAAAGTTTTCAAATTTGGTTTGAAGGTGTTATCAGGTATTTACATCTCATGGCAAGACAGTTTCATTTCTGAATTTAAACACAGCTGGCTAGGTCTGGCTAGCATTTAAGTCATCAGCTGGTTTGTGTAATGGACCCTTAAGCTCTTTATTTAATTTCTTTTACCTATTTTTCATAATAATGAGGTAGGTTTTAATCTCTAATTTCACGTTTAGCACTTATTGAGTCTTAATGTCTTCCCAGATAAGCAATATAAGGGCTGAAGGGGGACCCTTGTTGGGCTGTCCTCATGGTATGAATTTTCCTTAATCCTATCCTGGTATTGTCATTTGTTGACTTCTTATCCACAAAGTAGAAGGCTTGGTGTTTTTTTAGATTCATCAGGTGGCAGCCATTTTTGTTTCATGCAGCCCCATTCTGATCAGCATAATATCTTGTGCTCAAAGCTTTCCCAATTTTGATCTGATTTCTTTCTTTTTTTTCCAAATTAGTACTGGCTAGAACCTTTAACTGGACAAATTGTACTGGACTTTTCATAGTTCTTTACTGGCTTGCACTGCAAAGACTGGAAAAGCTCAAACTAGATAGTTTGAAGAAGTGATTTGTAAGGTTAATAAGGAGAATAATGGGCAAGCCCCAAAGGCAAAACTAAACATTCACGTTGCACACACACACACACACACACACACACACACACAGAGACAGACAGGGGTAAGCTTAGAACTCTGCAGGTCCACTGGGGCACAGGCCCAATAGCCAGAAACAAACTTGTAGCACCAGACATAAAGACTATTGTGACACTACAAAAAACAATATTTTACTTGATAGGAAATTACTGCACATTGATGGAAAGGTGTAAAAAAGAAAGAAGACATTGTTGGGAGTTCAAAGGGTTAATATTATCACAGGCAGGGCCATCATGTCAAATAATGTCACCTGAGGCAAAACACATTCTCAGGGTCCCAAACCATCTCCTTACTTAGCATGAGTCGATACAGACAGGCTTAATAATAATATTGCAGCAGTATATACATCCTTGGAATAAAAAGCAAAATAATACATTAATCATATTATAAAAAAAAAAGTAAAATAAGAATAAAATAAAAATAGCTTAAAAACAATAAAACTCCTAACACAGAGAATTAAAAATAAAAACGTACAAATTTTTCACTGCTTTAACTGCTCCCAAAACAACTGTTTTTATTGAGTTTTACAACTGAACATGAAACAAAACTCAGCCATTTAATTCATCCTGCACACTTCTAAATACCTTGGTGGTTTCAAACTCCATCCCACAAGCTAAAGGTCACCTACCCTTTTTAACTAAACACATATAGTGCAAATTTACAAGACATTTAATGATAATTGACCAATACTGATAGCTTTAGAACAAAATTTTACAAGGCAATGTGAAAAGTGAGGTGATTCTCAGAAACTCGCGGTGCAGCAAAGAAGTGAGAATTGCAGTTGTGAGAACTTTGGAACTTTTAAAATGAAAACATTCCTTAAACATTTTACAGGCAGTATATAAATGAGGCACTTGATATGCATATAATTCCTAAAATACATACTTATCTGGTAATGTTAAAAAATATATATGAAAATACTGCCCTTGCCAAAGTGTCGCCTCACTTCCTGCACTGGCCCTGGTCGCTTGCAGAAAATAAGCAAGGATTCATCCATCCATTTTCTGAATGTGCTTGCACAGAACAAGTTGCAGAGAGTGAATACATATATTAATAATAAAGTAGATTAATAATGGGTGCTTATTATTAAGTTTACGCAGCAGCAACATCTGATAGGCATCTGGTAACTCCAAAAATGCTGCTCCTCACATTATCTAACTAAAATTATACACAATAAAAAGGTCCAACTGCTCAAAAAGTAAAACAAGTAAAGAGGATCAGGTTTGTTTATTTAGATGACTACCTCCTGACAAAAGTCTCCTCTGGGCCAAGATGCACCAGTTGAGGTGATTAAGACATTAATAAAGGTGATCTCTGGGCTCATAATGGACCTGTAACAGACATAATCAAATTAAAAAGAAACCCAGGGGCAAATCCAAGACATACTGACAGATTACACTGTGATATAAGTAGTTACACCTTAGAAGCACAGTTAAAAGTGAAGTTGAAGATCTCCAGATCACCTTTGCCAGGGTATGTAAGTATTATGATTGCACAACCATGTTTATGACTAACACTCTGTGTCCTGAATCAAATAACATTATTTAGAATCCCTGCACACCTGCCCAGATGCTGAACAGACGGAGATCCAACTGCATTGCATACCATTTCAGCCACTGAAATATAAAGATATCCCCAGTATTTAAGGCCACTATGTGGGAGTTTAACTTTTAGAATTGACCAGCCAGTGCCTCACTGTAGATGTCACTACTGCCATTGTTTGTAGGTGTTGAAAAGTAGAAGATGGATGAAAGTTGTCAATGTTATGGTCAAACCAGAGTTCCCCCGAGCTCATGTTTAAAGTGTTTCATTTTGTCTTCTTTGTTTCCTTTTCATTATCTTTTATTGTTTTCTGTTGTTTTTTGTAATATTGCTCTGTTCATTTAAATTGTGTATTTTTCATTAAATTTATTATGTTTAGTTATTATGTAGTTTCTAGTTTTCTGCTTAAATTTGAGCCATGTTGCATGTGTTTTGTGGGTGGTTTCCTGGGGGCGGAGTCACCTGTCAATCTCTATTGAGAGACTACTCCCAGTTCTATAAAGGAATTGCAGTCCATCTGCAGTACATCTGTATGTGCTTGCTGAGTGTCTCCTTTCTGCTATTGCTTGCTATTTGGTTTCAATGGCTTTTTGATATCATACTGATCTGTTTTTGTTTTATGATTTCTGGATTTCATATTGGGTCTTTGTTTGCTTAAGATAACTTTTAGGCAGCTCTTTTGAGCTTTTTCTTTTTGCTCTGTACTAGCTAGCTAGCTAGTTGGGCATTTTGTTTGTATTTTGGGAAAGTACAAAGTATTTTTTTTTAATTTAAGAGTTATGTGCATCTTGCCCTGGTGTAGGCCCAAGCTAGCCACTCAAGTGGAAGCTAGGCTGTCTTTTGGTGGACTTTCTCTAGGCAGGCTTGTAGGATTCAAGGTCTCACACCTCTTAATTTACTTTGGGTGAGTAAATCACAACAGTCAAACATGTTTTCTTTTATTTTAAATTGTGTTGTTTTCTGAATATCATTTGGTCTATCTTATTGATAAATCAGTTTTTGGTTTTGTTTGCTCTTTATTGTATTTATGTAATATTGTGATGTTTATTAATTTATTTTATTTTTGTATTTTGTTAATAATTTATGTAATTTATTTAGTTGTCTGGCTTATCTCCTTTACTTAGAGCAAAAGGAAGATTACTACTCGAATGGGAACCTTACACTGGAGTGTCTTTATTGCATTTTGATTTTGTTTCCTGTTTGTATTATTGTTTCATTTTTTGATATTTGGATCTCTACCTGAGGGTGGCACGGTGGCGCAGTGGGAGGCGCTGCCTTGCAGTTGGGAGACCCGGATTCGCTTCCCAGGTCCTCCCTGCGTGGAGTTTGCATGTTCTCCCCGTGGCTGTGTGGGTTTACTCCAGATACTCTGGTTTCCTCCCACAGTCCAAAGACATGCAGGTCAGGTGCATTGGTGATTCTAAATTGTCCCTAGTGTGTGCTTGGTGTGGGTGTGTGCGTGTGCACGCCCTACGGTTGGCTGGCACCCTGCCCAAGGTTTGTTTCCTGCCTTGCGCCCTATGTTGGCTGGGATTGGCTTCAGCAGACCCCCGTGACCCTGTAGTTGGGATATAGCGGGTTGGATAATGGATGGATGGATCTCTACCTCTGTTGTTACTGACTGAGAAATGGGGTTGACCAGGAGAGGAAACATAAATAAATGGCAAATTCAAAGCCAGAAATCTGTCCTATTGTTCTCTGCTACCAAAAAGCTAAACAAAGAATTATAGTAAGGAGGCAAAGCAAAGAATCAGAAACCACAAAAGCACAAAACTAAACACACACATACATAAGATTGATTTTTGATGACGTTCGTAAACCTGGATAATAATAAAATGTCTGATGTGTCCCTGTTTATATGTTAGTTATGGTATTTCTTGAAAAGCATGGTTGTGCCCATATTAAAAAAAAAAAAATCTGTGACAAAAGTGGCACAATAATTTTTATCAAGACCTAAAAGCAATAATAATAGAAGCTGAACAGGCACTCAGGAAATACACAGAAAAAGTGAAAAAGTGAAAAAGTACACAAAATCATACCAGTTTCTTTGTTTTGTTTCAAGGCACTGTTTTTCTTTTGTTTCTGTATTCTTATTTGTTTGCTTTAGGTATTTTGCCTATTTTGATTCCTTTTGAATTCTTAATAAATAATTAAATAACTTTGTTTTTCCTTTAGACCAGATGATTTTTAATCAGTTTTAGAACTGACATTTTAGAACTCTTAGCCCTATTTTTGGGCCAGTTGAGGCCAGAAGCCTGCCCTTGAAGTTGGGTTTAGGCTGCCTGGGGTGAGGTCTTTTCAGTGGGCCCAGATTTGTAAAGGTAAATCAGGCCTTTTGCATGTTTTTAAGGCCTGCTCTCCTTTTTTCTCTTTGTTGTGACAGGAATCATGATAAATGTGCATTTGTCTGTGAAAATACGAGGTGTAGAGTAGAACTGCACAGAGGTATCAGTCATTTCTGAGGTATAGCAGGTTTGGCAGGTAGCTTTTAGCTAATTTGGATAATACATACTCATTGTCTTTGGACACCACAGGGTCGTATGCAGCAATGCGACAAATTTGAAAGCAAGATGTATTCCCTAGTCTGCGGCGGGGTGGGGGGTGTACTTTGCAAATAATGGAAGTAATCAAGTTAGCATCAGGTATGAACCCAGCGCCCACCCCTGATCTGTCTTTTAATATATTGCCTGTTAGCGACTCTGGCCATTTTGTTATATTTCTGGTTAGCCTTAACTATCTGGCATGGCTGGCTAATAAAAGAGGAGCAACTGTCTTGACATTTAGAGGTTTTTTTTTTTTTATAATTTTTTTATTATGATGTTTATGGTGGGTGTCATACACCTCCAGCGTACTGGGCTCAAATCCCACACTTTGAATTGTCTCTTTGGCATTTGCTACATACTCACCATGGGTGTGTGGGTTTTACTCTGGGTACTCTGGTTTTGCTCCTACATTCTACATATTATGGTATGTGGCAACTCTGAACTAAATCAGTGCGAGTGTGGGTGTGTGTGAGGAGCCTCTAGAGTTGGTGCCTGCTTTGTATGAATAGCCTCACACTACTGTAATCCCGACCAGCATTAAATGAATATGAAAATGAACAGGTGGATTTTATGGACTTTGGCTTTTAAACAACCCTTGAGGACACCGTTGCTTTCTTTATTGCTTTTCCTCAATAGCTGAAGTGACACATGACAATAAATGTAATCTTCAATACACTGTTTCAGTGTGTTACATGTTGCCAGCAAAGCGTTACCAGGGAAATCTTTGCTCTTTGCCCTTGAGACCAGGCCAGCAAGAGTGTTACAGATGGGATATTGTGATAGGATCAAGGAAGTTTATGGGAACGGTCATAGACACCTGTTAAGGTCAAATTAGGAAACTCAGTTAGATGTATTTTGTATTAGGCGACTCAAGGATACAGGGCGAATTTCAAGTTGTTATGGAGACCACAAGGAGCTATTGTGCACAATTCAGGAGGACTGCTCTTAAGGTGGTTTTAAAAGGTTCAGGGAGACACAGGTGGCTTATTGTTGGAAGAGCAAATCTAGAGAACGTCAGAGATAGATTGAGAAAATCTGGAATTTAGGGAGACTATTAGAAAGGAAGAAATGTTTCAGTGAGGAACAGAGAAGCCCTCAAAGGGAATAAGGCTGTAGGAAGAGTTGTAGAGAGGCTTAGAGAAGGTTCATGCATCACTTACACAAGCACTTTCCGTCCTATCACCCTCAAATGAACCTAACATTATGTCATTAGGATATGAGAGAAATGGGAGGCACAAGAAAAGGCAGCAAAATGTAAAAGGACTTCAGAATTCAGAGCCACTCCAGAAAAACTCTGGTGGGAATTAGAGTGCATAGAAAATTTAAGGAAGACATCAAAATTATCTGCCAACTTCTTCTTACACATATACACATATTACATAAGTTTTAGCAATTAAATGCTTAGCATGAATTTTATTGATTTTTTGAGGGGGTGGTGGGTCACATTGGCTTATTAAAATCTTAATCATCTGAAATGATTTTATAAGTATGCAGGTGAAGATAACCTACTGTTTTTCTAATTTCATTGTGTTGTTCAAAGAACCACATTCTCCTTAATTATTTTTATTTTTAAATCCAACACCATCTTATAATATTGGTGTCACTAAATGAATCTTTATAAGCATATAATGTCATTTTAATTACTTCCCACATTCCAAAGACGTGCATTCAGTTCTGTGGCGACTCTAATTGGCTCACTGCGTGGATGCGTGCATAAGTGTGCCTTTGACATGCATGCACGTGCCATACAGGGGTGGTTTTTTATGCCAAGTGATGATGCTAGAAGGGCCTCCACCTCCCCTGTGACTGTTATATTGGAGTAAATAATAAAGAATGATGGACGGAATTTCTACTGACTAGAAAATGAGTAGTGCATTAAAAACATAGGATTTCAAATTTAACATTTAAATTGCTCATTTCTGTTGTTATATAATATGATCTCTTACAGTTTACAAACTTTCCATCCATCCATCCATCCTTTAACTGTTTTATCTAATTCAAGTTGGTAGGCACTGCTTGGTTTCTGTCCTGGCAGAACTTGTGGGAAGTAAAGCTAAAACAGGCCACACTCCAACAACCACACAGAGTTATATGGGAGCCATGCCTTTGGGATGTGGGAAGAAATATTAAATATCTTGAGAAAAATTTACACAGAAAAGGTTGTACATGCCAACTCAATGCAGAGTGCCCAAGCTGGGATTACAGCTAAATTCTAATGCACTCAAGTTATACATGAAATGATAAAACTTGTATGTGAGTACTATAATTAAAGCGTTGTGTCATTTCATGCCATTCACTCTGTTATTCACAATTTATCAATTAATTTTTTTCTTAAGTGCAGTATTCCATTATTTTTTTTAAATACAGTAAGATTTTCCATCCTTTTTTTTCAGATAGCTACATGACCACTGGTTATATAAATTTCTCCAAATAATCTTATCACAGTCATTCTACTGCAGATAGGTGAAATATTAGTTAATTCAGAAACTGCCACCTACTGTCAGTCTAAAAATGATGTTGATAACATATGTGACCTGTATGGGGCATTGCAGCAGCTCAACCCCGAGGCTCAACTTCACTGACACAAATCCCGGATTCAAAAAAGATTTTATTATTCACAAATACCTCTCACAGGCTTCTCCACAGGCTGCACAATTACAAGCAAAATTCTTCTTCCATCTCCTCCACTACTCCTCAGTGAGTTTCGTCCTTTTCCACCTGACTCTTTAAATAAAGAGGAGTGGATTCCTTTATAATGGACCAGGGAGTAGTTCTGGTGCTACCACACTGCATCCAGGCAGCACTTCTGGGTCAGGCAGAACCTCCTTAAAAAGAGACAACCTCCTCCTCCTCACAGCTTCCCCTGGTGACTTCCCATTACAACTCCAATTCCCATGCTGCCCTGCATGTGTGTATATGGGAGACTCCCCAGACAGCTGCTGCAACCTGTTGTACTGGGAAAGCACACTGCCCTGGGAGACAGTTTCCTTCCACCCTTCTACTACCAAGTCATCCCGGCTGGGTAAGGAACCATCTGTCGCAGTCAGGATGCCAGCCAACCCCTGTCCTCTATGGCACACAGCATAACATTCTCAAACCGAGCTGTCTAATTACATGTGGCAAGGGTCAGAGCCACTCGCTAATTAACCTAACCTGCTCGTCTTTGGAGATTTGAGAGGGAAACCAAAAAGGGGAGAATTCCAGAGAGACGGGGATAACAAGCAGACTTTACAGTGTCAATGACCAGGTTTGAAATTCACATCTAGAAAGCTGAATCCATAAACCAGCACCCCTAACCTCTGAGCCACTGCGTGCACGGGTGTCCATCACTTTTACGTTATTTTATTTTTATGCATTATTATGCAATTCAAATATTTTTTATTTGCATTACATTGTCTGTAACTTGAAGACTTCAAACTTCCCTGTAACTTTCTCCTTTGACGAAGGCTAAACTTCCTCTCCTAAACTGGCCTTCTTCTACAGATCAGGCTACTGACACTTTGTTGTGTGTTCTCACCAGGAATCAGCCTGCTAGATCCACATTTACAGATCCTATAGAAAAGTATTCATCCTCTTGGATGTTTCATATTTTATTGTTATTCAACATTTATCACAATGGCTATAATTTGGCATTTCTGACACTGATCAACAGAAAAAGACTTAAATGTCAAAGTGAAAGCACAGCTCTGCAATTCTAAATTATTTAAACTATAAAACACAAAATAATCAATTATATACTGTATGTATTCACTCCCTTTAATGTGATACGCCTAAATCATCACTGGAGCAGCTAAATGATTGTAGAAGTCACAGAATTAGCTTAATGGAGATCACCTGACTGGCGTTTCAATTTACTGTTGTATAAATATATGTGTATCGGGAAGGCTCAACTTGTAGGGAGTCAGTATGGTGGCCTAAACTATACAATGAAGGCAAAAGAACACTCCAAGCAACTCTGTGAAGAGGACATTGAAAAGCACAAGTCAGGGGGTGGACACAAGAAAACAGTCAAGTCGCAGAATATCTCTCGGATATTAAAACAGTGTGAACGTTGCCCCAGACACAGACAGGGAGACACGTTAGTATTACCCCATACACATTTATTTTGTATCGTTCTTTACAACAGTCAGTGCTCACAAGCCCCAATACCCCTCAGTCCAGACCAACACAGCACCAGTGAAGACACGTCGGTCAGAGTGACACATCCCGCAAGGGCAATTCCTCCTCGAAGTGGGTCCTACTACATGTCCAGGGTCCAAGCCGGCATCCTGGAACGTACCACTTTGGCACCCCCTCTGAGGTTTTCGCGCCCTTTTGGAGCCACTCGCGCCTCCGTAGCCCCTGCCAGTAGTGGGGCCGCCCCATCACCAGCAAAGAATCCCCCAGTGAAGCGTCCCGTCCCGTGAGGGCAGGTTCCCAACGAAGCGGGTCCTTCTGCTCATCCAGGGTCCGGTCCTGCAACAAACAGAAACAAGGGGGCAGAACCACTGCCTGGACACCATTTCCTGGCATCCCTCTGTGCCACGCACTGGCAGTGCCCCCCCTCCTACTGGCACCCTAGCACTTGCCTGTTTGGCACCCCCTCCGTGGGTTCCGTGTCCATCCGATTGGCCCCGATGGGTCCACTCTCACTGTCGTCTTCCCCGCCAACTCTGGGACTTTTCTCTGCCACCGCAGAGGACAACCTTTTTTATCGGAGGAATCGGCATTCTCCCCTCGATTCCCCCATTTATTCTGGGACGCTATAGGTTTGAGTCTGCCTATGGAAAAGGTACAGACCTTGTCTGGTTTGCGTCCCTATAGAGCGACGGGAGACTGTTGCAGGCTTGGGGCGTAGGGTGCTAGGATGCAGGGCACTCATCAGCCCGCGTCCTGCAAACCCTCTCACTGTCTCTGCCCTCCCCTCGCACACAACACTCACCGTTGCATGCAGTGTCGGAGAACCCCCTACTCGATACTGGTCATTTGGATCACGGCCAAGTTCGGTGGGCTCTCCTTTATGCTTTACGGAGTTGGCTCTACTCATCATCTCCGCGGTACCAGTCTGGCTAAAGAGTCCGGCGTCGCGCCATTCTGACATCACTGACGTGACCGCCTTCCCCTTCAGCTTCTGCAACTCAGCACGGATGGCACCTAGCACCTGCATGAGAGACAAGCACAGAAAGTCAGTCGACAATTGGCCTACCTGGTTGTCAGTCATCTTCGCCGACTGCTTCCTGTGAAGCTCCTTCAGCCCAATCGGGTCTCTCCCTGGCACAAGACGGACATTCCTTGGTCCTACCTCTATACATTCATTGGCGGGCACACAAAACACACCGTCAAACTCCTTGCCTGTCTCAGGGAGGAACTTCCAGTCTGCGGCCATGTTGGCTCTCGTCCTCCCAGTGCGGCGACATGCTGGCTCTTCGGGTTGCAGCGTCTCCTTACCGGCAGCTTTCCCCACCGCTGCCGCATTCGCAAAGCGCCGCGGTTTGGCGTGCAGTTGCCTTCCGTATGGACCCGGGCAGCCCCTGCCTGTAAAATATAAAACAAGCTCGGCACGCAAAGACCGTAGTTCCCGAATCCCGTCTGATCGAAGCACCACATCGTCCCGGACGCCTTTAGCGGCAGCACAGTCACAGAGGCCCGCTGCACTCGTCCAACGTCCGTCAGGGTTTTGATCTGGGGGTTTTCTCCCTTTTTCAGTGCCGTGAGCACTCCGCACCCTCTGAATGTGTGCGGGGTGCCTGCTGCTCCGGGCCGTCCACAAAATATTTGTTTTGGGGTCCCCGTCTTTGAAAAGACGGAGGGCCCCACGTTGGGTGCCACTGTGCACGTTGCCCCGGACACAGACAGGCAGACATGTTAGTATTACCCCACGCACATTTATTTTCTATCGTTCTTTACAACAGTCAGTGCTCACAAGCCCCAATACCCCTCAGTCCAGGCCAACACAATGCCTTTTCTTTCTTTTCTTCTTCAGGCCGCCTCCTGCCTCCTCCAGAAACCTTGTCCACTCTTCCACCCGACTCTTGTTCTCCTCTGAAGGGAGGCGGACCCTTTAAATAAGCACCCGGATGTGCTCCAGGTGTGTTTCCGGCAATCTCCCACAGACACGCCCCAGTGTGGCGGAAGTGCTGGCTGTCTCCCCGGAAGCACTCCGGGTGTCCCTGTTCCTCTTCCCCCCAGCACTTCCGCCACACCAGGGTCTTCCAGGTATTGGGGTCCCCCGGCGGTAAACCTAGGTCCCTACATGGTCAAACTTCCCAGCTCTTTACCCGCGGCCCCCAGGGCGGTCGCCCCCTCGAGGTCTGGAGAAGGCACAAGCCCTCCTCCTGTCTTCTCGGGCATCCCGGCTGGGTACCACCTCCATCCAGGGTACCACAACAGTCATTAAGAAATGGAAAGAGTATGGCAGAGCAGTAAATCTGCCTACAGCAGACTTTCCACAAAAACCGAGTAAACCAAGAGACCTATGAGAACTCTGTAGGAGTTACAAGCTACACAGTCTTAGACTGGAGAAACTGTACAGACAATAAATGTTGCCAAGATGCTTCATAAGCCACAGATTTATGAAAGACTGGCAAAGTGAAAGCCACTGTTGAAAAACCCACCCATGATGTCTCAGCTAGAGATATCATGTCGGAAGGTACGTGGGAGACAATGAAGCCAGGTGGAAGAAGGCTATATGGTCTAATGACGCCAGAATATAGCTTTTTGGTCATCAAACTAAATGCCATGTTACACTGCACATTGTCAAAAACACACCATTGCTACCGTGAAGCTGAATAAAGCATAATATGGGAAATTACTGGAGAAAAACCTGATACAGTCTGCAAGAAACCTGCACCTTTGGAGATTTGTTTTCCACCAAGACAACAACCCCAAGCATAAAGCCAAAACTACACAGGATTGGCTTAAAAACAGCAATGTGAATGTCTTGGAGTGGCCAAGTCAGAGTTCAGATGTCAATCCAATTGAGAATTTGTGGCTGATCTTTAAAAAAGCCGTTTGCTCACAATCCGCATGCAACTTGAAAGAGCTTGAGCAGTTTTGCAAAGAAGAATATGGAAAGAATTACCATGTCCAGATGTACAAAGCTGATAGAGAAAGAGAGACTCGACCACTGTGGACACCAGGGGCACTTCAGCTCCACAAACACCCAACACAAGCAGGCTCAGGCACAAGTTAAAAGACTAAAGAGTCTTTTACTGTGGGAAGCTCTTTAAAGCAAGTGTTTCCCACCACAGCCACAAGTACAATAAGCACAGTACAATACACAGCAACTCCTTTGTTCCTGCTCTGTCTTTCACTGCTTCTTCCACTCCTCCTCACAAGTGTTGTTCTTCTCCTCCTCCTGACTCTGGCTCATTGATCTGAGACAGGCACCTCTTTTGATCTAATCCCTGGGAGGACTTCCGGTGATAGGACACTGCAGCTCTGAAGCACTTCCGAGTAAGCTTGGAACCCTATAGAGTAGGGACTCCCAAATCCTGCAGCTTCCCCTAGCAGCACCCATGAGACCCAACAAGGCTGTTCCCCGGGACTACAATACCTGGCATGCCTTTTGGGCACTCATGTGGGGATTTGAGCCTGGGCTCGCTGTGTAAGATTCCTCCACCTGTCCTTCCATCCTAAGGGCATCCTGGCTGAGTAAGAATGCTGGCCGTCCCTCACACCACACAGACTCAAGGCTGTCATGGCTGCTTGTGCTAAATACTGATTTGAAAGAGGTGAATACTTATGTGATTAATTATTTTGTGTTTTATATTTGTAATTAAAGTAGACCACTTTGTAGAGATATGTTTTTACCTTGATATTTAAGAGTACAGTATCTCTCTGTTGATCAGTGTCCTTTGTCTTTTCAAAAGGGTTTGCTGTCAAAGGTGGGTTAAGAGTGAGGACCTAAGAGGAGATAATTATGCTTTAGTGTAAGGAAGAGGTGGCAATGGCATGACACCATTACCATGCCATCACTCATATTACAGACCACAGGACAGAGTTCTTTATTTTTCTAATGATTTTCAAATTGGCTACTGTTTTATATGCACAGTAAAAGACAAGTTATGTGGATACATTTTATATAACGCAATTAGGCACACAGGGTTCTTCAGCACCCCATAGAGAGAATTCACCGCCATCTTTCTCATTAGAAGCTTAACACCCTTAGACACTTGAAAACTGTGCTCATATTAAAAAGGAAAAACTCAGAATGCATAATGACTATAGAGACATTTGAGCTCATCACTTGACTGCACATGACTTGATCTGAACACAGAGCACGAACTGCAGTCTCCATAATGGCGAAGAACCTTAAAGGAGTTCAGTCAGAGCAGACAAAGTTGCTTATGATTAGTATTTGCACATTTCTGAGGCCAGACACTTTATACAGTCTCTGAACTGATACCACCTTAAGTGCTCACATTCATAAGTACTTTCTACCATAATTTCGGTAAAATCCCAAATCATTTTATGAATAAATCCAAGGGCATGTACTGCTTCTTAATTTGGATATAAAGTAAGAAATTAATTGCCTAATATTTAGAATAAAATTGGCTTTGATCACATAAAATGGTCTGCCCCAGTGGGAGGTTTGTTTGGCTGTTAGAATATTCAGATACTTTACAATCAACAGTATTTTTGGCATAAAATTTGTGGTTGGGCCATTCCAGAATTTTTCTGTTTGCAAATGTCTTTGACACCTATATATATATAATCGACCAAGTCGCCCGACCATGGGGTACGCATGACGGAGCTCCGCCCGCCAACTCTAACCCTCCTCCCGTGCCCACCGTCGCTCTCGAGGAATGTGCACTAGCCTGCTCATGTGCCCGTACGCAACAACTCACCAAACACAGCCTCAGTCGCTTTCGTCTGTGCTACAGTCCACATGCACCTCTGAGCCACGTTGACTTTTCATTGTTCTTTTCGCTTCCGGCTGCTTTGCTTTGCTAACAGGTCTCTCTCATTGCTGCCGTCTTTGTTTGTCCCCGCAAGCTTCTGTTCTCTCTGTTGTTTCTGTGCCCTGACGCTGTTAGACCGACGCTGAACCCGGAGTGATGGGCGCCATCCTATTGCGATGCTGAATAGGGGATTGCTGAACTGTGTCTTTCAGGAAGTGTTCACCCATCAATGAATAATTATGTGGCGTATGCTACACTGTGGGTCGGCTAGTGAACATTAATTTACCTACTTACCAATGCCTGTTCTTTTTTTTGCTAATGTCTAGTGAAACACACAAGCTCACACACTTTTCAGATCATAAAAAAGCAAACAAACAATGGGATTTTGGTGCCTGATCCATTTCATTTTGCATTGGCTCATTGTGTTACCCTCTGACACTGTCATCATTTGACAAAATGTGCAGCATAACAAAATGGAGAGCTTGTAGCCACCTGCTGCTCATGGAATGGCAACACCTTGTGTTTAAAATTGAACAGCTTTAAAGAGACAAAGGAAAAGCAATTAATTACATGGAGAGATGGACAGACTGCACACACTGTACAATTCAAAATGCACACCGCAAATCCAGTAGTAAAGTTAACTACTGTGCGGCCAGGCGTTTGTTGGTCAGTGTGAGATGAGAAAACAATTTTAAAAAGCATTTTCCATATAATTACCTGTATTTCTACACCAGAATTCTGTGCTTCTTTGAAACAGCAGCATCAAACTGCTGGCTTATGTTCTCCAGAACTGTAAGGAGCTCCCGTAGGCTGCCTTGGTGGTCCTCATCAGCAGTGAGTAAAACTCAAGACACCGAATAATGTTTTGTAAATGATGCATTCTTGTTATTGATCTTATTTAGGTTTTTTTTTTCTCTTCTTCAAATTTCTGTGACTACTGGACACTTCTTAATTCTTTTCTGCATGGCTTCTATGGGAGAAGGCTTGAACCAGAATATATGAAAGTGTGATTTAAAAAAAAAAAAACAGCCAGTCCTCATTTTAATATGGCGATGACCTTCCAGCACCATCACAAAACCAGACAGTTCAGATAGGACAAGTTTACACACACTCAAGTGAATACAGAACGCTGCAGGGCCAATTGGTCCAGCACCAGAAACAGGCTGGCAGCACTCAGGATCAACACCATTTCACATAATATAAGAAGAAATGTTTTTCTAGATAAGTAATTACATTGAGCCTAGGATGGAAAAAGGGAAAATAATTGCTTAAGTATACAAAGCTAAGGGTTGGCATTAATATATATTTTTTTCAAATAATAAGTTCAATCACTGAGGGAAGCTTACTACTTATTTTACTCAACATCTGGCCCTTAATGCAGAAATGTAATTAATTTAAATGCATCTCAGTTGTTTAGGGAATATGTTTACAGTAGAACGGGGGTCTGCAAAATTGGTCCTGGAGGGCCGCAGTGGTTGCATGTTTTCGTATCAACTCTGTTTCTTAATGCGGAATCAAATATTGCTGTTGAAACACTTATTTCATTTTAGTGGTCTCGCTTGTTAAGATTTCCCACCCTTAATTGCTTATTTTATTTTTAAACAGCTGCATTCACTGTTTTTATTGGCTCCTTATTATCAAACAAATGACAAAGGCTGTCAGTTCTCCATGTAACTTGTTTCCATTTACATCTGCGTGCATTCTTTGTGAACTATCTGGTTTAATAAAACATTAGGAAGGAATCTGGAAAGAAAAAAAGTGAAGTACAGAGAATTACACATGAGCTTCAAGGTATAGATATCCTTAGAAAGAAAAAAATGTATGATATAAGAATGACCTGACATAGTAAAATGAAAACACTAACAAGCCTTAAAATGACATAAGATCTGATATACCAGTAGTTTATACAAGGATTGTTTCTTTTTAATCAAGCAATCGAGTTGGGACAAAAACCTGCAACCACTATGGCCAGGGCCGGATTTAGATGAAAAGAGGCCCTAGGCCAGGGGTCTGCAACCTTTAAGACATAAAGAGCCACTTGGACCCGTTTTCGAAAAGAAAAAAAAACTTGGAGCCGCAAAACCATTATAAAACAAATCTAACACTGCATATATTGTTTCTTACCTTAATGCTATATACAGGATCATGCAGTTAGCTGTCAATCTGAAGAAAAAAAGGACTTTTTCACTTAACAATGTAAAATATATTTTTGCACATTAATAGCTAATTAAAATATTTAATTTACCTGGTTAATGGGATTTTTGCTCCTGAACCTCAGTGCACAGTGTCTGCACATGAGGGCTGTAAGACGTCACCTTCATTTTCACACAGGCTTGCAAGCTGTCATCTGTGAGGCGTGATCGATGTTTGTTTTTAATATAGTTCATGTTGGAGAAGACCTGCTCACATACATATGTGGAGCCGAAGATCGACAGCACTCCAAATGCATACTTTTTCATATTTATATAAGTGTTGGGGATGGCATTCCATGTTTCGAATACAAGTTTGTCCTGTTTGGGAAGGTTTTCAATATCAGTCCATTTATGATTCTGAGCCAGAATGGCCTTCTGACGGGCAACATCCTCAAGAGTAGCGGTAAAGCATTTGAACTTCGACACCCATAGATCTTTGTCGGCTATATCGGCCAATTCCATCTCAAGATCAGGTTGACTTACACCTGTAAATGCAGTCATATTCAATAGGGATGGATCGATCTCCAGGGGAGTGACAGGGAAGGATAATGTGGTTTTTTCCTCTCTGAACTCACAGAATCGTTTCCCAAATGAACTTTGCATTGCGGTGATTGCAGACTTGAAATATTCCAAATTGATTGTATCATGACTTTGTTTGAACTCTCTCAAAGAGGGAAAGTGAGACAGTGTGCCTCTCTGTAAATCTTTGACAAACACTGTCAACTTGCGCTCGAATGCCAAAACCTCCTCCAGCATATGCAGGGCTGTGCCTCCTTTCCCCTGAAGGGTTGTATTTAGCGTGTTTAGATGTGCTGTCATGTCTACCATAAAATGTAATTTTTCCAGCCACTCTGGCTGTTCCAGCTCCGCAAAGGTGAGCTCTTTGCTGTCCAGGAAGGTTTTTACTTCTTCCAAACATGTGACAAAGCGTTTTAGCACCTCGCCTCTGGACAGCCACCGGACCTTGTTGTGGAGCAGGAGGTCAGAATATTTGCTTTCAACCTCATCCAATAACAAACGGAACTGGCGGTGGTTTAAACCCTTTGCCATTATCTTATTTACAATCTGAATGACCACATCCATCACTTTTGTGCATTCCGGCGGAAATGTTTGAGCACACAATGCCTCTTGGTGCAGGATGCAATGAAATGACAGCAGCCTTCTACCCAACGCCTTCTGCAGTAGAGCCACAAAGCCCTTCTGTGCTCCTCTCATGCTCGGTGCCCCATCAGTAGCTACTGAGACCAGGTGGTTAGTGTTTATTTTTTTAGCAGTTAAAAAGTCCAGGACAGCCTTACAGATATCCTCACCCCTTGTTTGGTCTTTTAGTGGTATCAGCTCAATTAGTTCTTCCTGTGGCCCAAAAGAGTTCACATATCGGCAGAACAGCGCTATTTGTTCAATATCACCAATATCTTTGGACTCATCACAGGCAATGGAGTATGCCATAACTGAATTAATGTCTTGAATTTGCTGTTTGGTAATGTTTTCTGCCATTTTTAGGGTTCTGTCTTTGACAGTCTTCGCAGAGAGTGGCATGTTTTTGATTTTCTGCACAATTTCATTTTTGTTTTTGACGTCCATGTATAGATGTTCCGAAATATTAATGAATGCTTCTTTTATATACTCTCCATCGGTGAAGGGCTTCCCGTGCTTGACTATTTCCTGAGCGGCCACAAAACTAGCATATGTTGTGGTATTTGCAGACTTCACCCACTTCTTCAAATTATTTTTGCTCATATTAACCTTCCTGATAAGTTCTGCAACAGCTTTTCGTCTCTCATCTCCATCTGGATATTTTTCAGCAAAGGCTGTGTGTTTATTCTGGAAATGTCTTGCAACATTGGACTTTTTGTGGTTTGCTAATTTCTCACCACATATTAAGCATACTGGTAAACCAGTCTCGTCAGTAGAGAATGCAAATGATTCTGTCCACGTATCATTAAACACTCTGTTTTCTTCAGAAATTTTTCTCTTCTTGCCTTTATCCATGGATGGCCTACCAGGGGGTTGAAAACAGCAACGTAAGTAGAAATCACAGGGCCCCATACCAAAATTTGCTATGCCCACTTCCCCTTCCTTTACCTGCAACCTGTGTGAAAATTGTTCGGCGTTTCTGCCGCAATACCACTGTACCGCTAAAAATCACAGATCACCACCATTACTGGGCCAATAAGCCCCCCATATAATGTGCCAGTAGCCACAGGCCCCATATAATTAGCCATTGGTGTTAAAGAAAAGAAAAGAGGAAAAAAAAAGTGTGACTTACCTCCTGAGAGCGAATCACGCGCCTTCCTTCAGCCCGGTCCTCCTCTTTACGGCAGGCTCGGCAGCGCAGCGGCAGTCTGGCTGCGCGATGACGTCATCGTGCCGCCTGCACCGGTCCGGCTGCCGGCCAGCGGCAGCACACACGTCATCCTCCGCGGCAAGCAGCCTGACAGGTAAGGCGGCGCCTCCCATTCTTCAGGAGCGCGCCGCAGCCACTGAAAGACTCCGGCCCGCGTGACACACTACCGGAGCCGCGGCAAAGGTGAAAAAGAGCCGCATGCGGCTCTGGAGCCGCGGGTTGCCGTCCCCCGCCCTAGGCTAATCCACTTATGAGGCCCTTTCACCTCCCATTTTGAAGTTTGTTCAAATTGCTAACAATTTGAATGTAGGCCCCTCTTGATCTTGAGGCCCTAGGCTGAAGCCAAGTTAACCTATAGGAAAATCCGGCCCTGACTATGGCCCTCCAGGACAGACTTTTCAGACCCCTGTTTTAGAACATTTAGGCTTTTACATCTCTTGGTTATGAAGCTGTTCCTTGAGAAAATAAGTCTGATTCTCCATTTTGTCTTGATTTGCACATTAAATCTGTTTGTGCTCTTACTAACTGTGTACTGACATCATAAACAGCTCAGTGACTGAACCGCTCCTCCAAGTGGACAGTTGAGGACTTATCATACTAAATGAGGCTAACAATAATGATAATGTTTGATTTATGGTGTACCTTTCAAAGCTCTACTACGCAGGGCAGAGCAAAACAAAAATAAATCACTAAATAAATACATGAAACAGATGGCAGTAAGAGATAATAAAAGCAAATCATTTGTGCAGTAGGCTTTAGCAAACACGCCTCGTTCAAGTCAACTTTTCAAAACTGGCAGTGATTCGACTTTGTGAAGATATTCAGAAGAAGCACTCTATGAGGACAGAGAGGAGACCCAGGAGGCTCTACTGGCAGAGGAACGGAGAGTAGAGGACCAGCTTCAGGGGACCCGAGTTGGCAGGCAGGAGCGTACGAGTGTAGAAGGTCGGCGGGATGAAGGAGGGCCATCTAAGGCTTTGTATGTCCGCAGGTGTATTTTATTAAATTAACACCCAGTGTAGTTCCCTCAGAGGTGGCATGTTGTGTTCACAAGACTTGAGGGGCTGTTTAGAAAATTCTAGGTGTCTTGCTTTAAAAAATATGCGGGCAGAACAAACCGGTGTATGTTTTAGCCCTGTATCCATTGCATTTAATGGGAAGAGTAAGTAGTTGTCGATGGTCTGTGGTCAGTGGTGTGCAATCAAGAGAAATAAAGCTTCTGCATTTTCACACATTCTTATTATCAAATCACTAACAAGTGGCCATGTGTTGCATGTTGGTCAGTCAACCAAGTAAGAAGTTCACCACTACTATCAGCCGCAGAAAAGTTTTCAAGCTTACTCTTACTTTGTATTTTAGATGTGATTAACTTCTCACTGCAAATGCAGACAGTGGTCTGGGCACCACACAGCGGTTTGCTACACAAAACACGTTCAAGACATACCCAGGATCTGGCCAACCTGATGTTGTGTCGATGCGAAGCTGGCTGGTCAGCACTGGCCCTCTTTCACACAGCTTACAATCTAGATGGCTTCTATTATACCTGGAGGCTCCCAGCGAAGGCTGGCGTCAAATGAAAGAACAGTTCACATGTAAAATGGGTCCTCAGGCAGAAGCATTTCCAGCTGTGAAAGAATATCTTTAAATTCTCCATTTTTTAATGATCACTGACATTAACATTGCTGAGTGTCAGGATTATCATGAAATTAATTTGTATTATTTATTGATTTGCTTTTATAACATCACTCTGTGTTGATATTGCGTTTGATATATACAGAGATACCTTCCCCTTGCAGTTTGGTCACTGCTCATGTGTGACATATCAAATGTCATCCTATTTAAGAAAAATGGGATACAGAATGTACAGAATTTGTAATTTATGTGAATTAAGAGAATATTGGAGTAAACAAAGGCTATTTACAGAAAAAAGAGCATCCAGACAGCACACAGACTGTGAAATTTGAAAGTTTCATACTACAGGTGTGGTGATAGCCACTGTGCCATCATGACACCCAGAAAGAATATATAAATAAATATAAAATGTCTTGATAGGTGAGAGGAAAGCAGGTCAGCTGCATCCTCCATAGTCGAGTGTAGATAAAAAGAATAATAATAATAATTCTTTACATTTACAGTATTTAGCACTTTTCTCACAACACAAAGTGCTCTCCGTGCAGGGAGGACCCGGGAAGTGAGCCTACAATCTCCTTATTGCAAAACAGCAGCTCTACTGCTGCACCACCTGTCTACTTAGTCGGCCTGTCTCCTGCCTTCACCTGTTTTATAAAATGTCTGCCCTATATAAAGAGGGTGTTGGTGGTTATGTGCCATTTCCAAGTAGCAGGATAAGGCCGTGCTCCTTTGCAATCACGTGTGCCGCAATTTGCTTAGTCATAGTGCCCGGGAGTGTTGTCTCTTTGTAGTCAAGCATGAATGACTCCCCAGATATACTGGAATTAGGAACGCTCACCTCCTCCGACAACAGATGCACGAGTAGAAAGTGGCCTTGGCTCCGCTTTATCAGCATATCATTTTCAGTTCTGCTTTCTTCATTACTGTTTGAATAGTAAATATTGGCAGAGAATTTGATAAAAAAAGTATATTCCAGTGAAAATCTATCCAATTCTAAATGACTTTCAGACCAGAATAAAAAATTAGGGTTTAAAGGAGCATAATAATAATTTACATTTTGAGCTAAGAGCTGCTTTTGCACCTACTCAACAAATTTTTGTCGTAACATTTCGGAGTTTTGGCTTTAAGGACCTTCCCTGGTACATCTATTAGTCACTTGTTGCAGTGTAACACAAACAAAGCCTTTGTTAAGGTCTTGTTATGCAGTGGTGAGTGACTAATGCATGCACTGTGGGCAGCTCATATTGTCAAACGTCGTCATAGGAGCTTTGTAAGTCTGTTTAAGGCCAAAGTGCTTGTTACGCAGAAGTAAGTGACTGATGGATGCACTGAAGTAGCCCCTTTCCTAAAGTGTTAGCCCTGCATTGCTGCTCGTTAAAAGCAACTGTGAGCGACCATCTCTTCTGTTAAATGCATTTCTTTTTTTTATACTTCATTAACTTTAAAGGATGTGCACTTGCCTTTGTTGAGGGGAAAGGTGCCTACAGGTGGCAGCAGGACAGCTTCTGTTAATGGATCCTTGAAAAAAAATAAAAACAAAGACAACTCTGATTTATACATCCTTTATTGGGATTAATAAAGTATCTATCTATCTATCTATCTATTCCAGTATGCCATCTCCATTCACCACCATTTCAGTAGCCTGATGGCCTCATTTACGGGGTGAGGTGGAAGAACTTAATTCCTACTTAGGCATACAACATGAGGTCAGCTACCAAAATGTTTAGACCAGAGGCGGCCTTTGGGGGTGGCGATTAGGGCAGTCACCCCAGGCCCCGCAATGGGAGATTCTTTTGTCACCGTCAGCTCATCATACAAATATGCGGGGCCTCTGCAAGACATTCAAATCCGTTATAGAATGAAATACGGTACGTGGTGGATTTCGTTGGAAATGTTTTTTAACAATAATAAGACGTACAGCATTAGCGGCGGACAAGCCCGTGAGCGTGGTGGTACGGTATATAGACTACACTTACGGCTCTCGGCCCCACATATGACACTCGCCCGAGGCCCCGCGTACTCCTAAGGCCGCCTCTGGTTTAGACTCTGAAGTTCCATAGCCTGCCAAAGTCCACATCATTTTCAAATGTTGCTACTTTCTTGTCAGCCATTTTCTTAACACATATTTACAATTTTAGGCCTCAATCTTTTGTCCAAAAGTGGCAGCACTCCTACAAAAATCTTGCATTTGTCTTTTGTGTAGGACCCCAATGAATACTGATAAATATGTAACCCATGAAGATTGCACTCTAAGACACAGAAATGACACTGTCCACTTTCTACTGTAATTACTATAACACAGAGATTTTCCACAGCTTCTGTACAAGCAGGGAATAAAGCCAGAGATGGCTTCACATTTCGTTATTGTGCAACATTGACCCACAGTGCATTTAATTTGGCTTTTTTGACATTGATCATCAGAAAAAAAACTTTTCAATGTCAAAGTGAAAACACTTCTCTACAAAGTGGTCTCAATTAATTGTAAATATGAAACACAAAAGATTTCAGGTCAGTATTTAGCAGTTGCACCTTTGGCAATCATAACAGCCTTAACTCCATGTGGACAGGTCTCTCTCTGTCAACTGCGCACATCCTGACTCTGCATTTTTTCCTCATTGTTCTTTGCACAACTGCTCAAGCTTTCTCACGTTACATGGCGCCCACGAGTGAACAGCTTTTTTCAAGTCCAACCACAAATTCTCAGGTGGATTGAGATCTGAACTCTGACTTGGCCACTCCAGGCCAATAACTTTGCTCTTTTTAAGCTATTGATGTGTAGCACTGATTTCTCGCAGGCTCCATCAAGGTTTTCTTCTAGGATTTTGTTGCATTCATTTTACCCTCACAAGCCTTCCAGAGCCTGCGACAGAGAAGCACACCCACAGCCTGGCGCTGCCATCAACATACTTCACAGTGGAGAGGGTGTATTTTTAAATATGTGCAGTGTTTGTCTTACACTAAACATGGCATACATTCTGATGGTCTAAGAACTTAGTTTTGGTCTTATCAGTCTCATACGTACCTTCTGGCCAACTCATTGAAGATGTCATGTGAATTTTTTTAGTGGCTTTCTCTTTGCCATGCCACCATAAAGCTGTGACTGATGAAGCAGTGGCAAACTGTCCCTGTGTGAGTGAGTGTGCTTTGTAGTGGACCAGCCTCATATGATCCTGTCACAGAATAATTGGGTTTAGAAAATGACCGAGTGTCTTATTTTTTAGGACATGCTTAATGTTCCTAACTGGAGTACCATACAGTTAGTTAATGGTCAAAATGATCAAGAAAGGAGGAATGAAGGTCTATCTATCTATCTAATTGATTAGTCAGCTCAGCAGTATGTATTGTAGATAAAAACTCTAGTCATTGGAAACATTTTCCCTATACTTTCCGTTTCAAACCAGTATAATAAAGAAGCTGACGCCAGAATACCGGCAACGTCTCTGCTGATGCAGGCCTGTCAATGGGGCAGGAGTTACAGGGGATTGCCTAAGTGGTGCCAGCCTGGCAAGGACTGCTTATATGCAGTAATGGCACATTGCTTTGGCAGTCTACAACATTTCAAGTTTTGTTGATAGCTTTGTAAGAAAGGAAAAGACATCCGGCCAGCTACTTCGCTCCGAGGTAACAGGTGGTGAAACAGGCAGGTCTTCTAAGCTGTGCTTAACATGGCTGGATCTTCTTATACACCACAAATTATTTGTCTGAGCCATGAACTGTGACAGGGACTCCCTATTAGCCTAATGGTACCACCTTCTTGTCCACTTAAAGAGTTGAAAAATCAGGAGGGCACCTGCCACAGCTATGAATGTCTGCTCAGGATAAAGAATAATTGTGACACTGTTAAGTTTTTTTTTTACCACTGAGGTTCTGTTTCTGTGGGCAGAGATCACTTGGCAGTGACTTCCCTGAAATTAGTAAGCATACTGTAAATGTGGAGACATAAAAGAGCGTCTCCTTTACGCTGACATGAGTTCATTTTTGTCACCCCATTCCTAGCTGGCTTTGTCAGATTTTAATTTCATTTTATGAAGGCCTTATTACAGTTTGTACCTTTCTTTAACTATCTTGGGAACCTTTTGTGCCTCTGTTCAGTTGTAACATCAGTCTTCCCTGTCTTTTCTGTGCTGTAGGTGATTATTTTCTGCTGCTTTTCAATGTCTGCCCAGCTGATTTCTCCAAAGTCCCTTATTCAGTACTCTGTATTCTTAACTGTATCATGTAATTAATCATTAAATTGTCACTTTTTGTTGTTTTTGTACCATAACAAGAATTGAATTTACAGCTCTTGGAGCACACATCCACCTCAAGCACGCAAATGAGCTTGAGGGCCACAGATTAATTGTAAATGAAGCAGAGCCTAGCTGTGTCCAGTGCCACCAGGACCACTGGTTCCATGATGAGTCTTTACAGAATGGTCAAAACATACGTTGGAATCTTCCAGAGCCGGGGTACATACTCAAAGAAAGTAGTCCTTTACTAATTATTACTTACTTCTCTCAGATTGCAATTGGATTACTTTCCTCATTGCCACCCGGAGAAAGGAATCCCATAACTAATTTCCTTACTTTTATATGATTTTTTTAAACCCATGCAAATATGTGCTATTAGAAAGTACAAGGATGGCACCCAAACGTCATTTCAGTATTTAAATAAGGAAGAAACAACCAATAACAGTGACGTGAATTCAGCAGTTAAACCAATAATGACACATCGAAATGAGCAATGTGCACTTTCAAATATTTGAACCAGGAGGTTGAGGTATTTCATTCACAAAAGGTATCTTTGATAAAAAAAAATATATCAATTAAAAAATTATTTATTAAAAATAAACTAGGATTAACCACTTGGACAATGAGTTTGTAGAACAGTAAAATTATTGCAAGTTTGGCAGGTAATAGATGAGAGCACTGATTGATCGAGTGTTTTTCTTGTGTCACACAACGCATATACCCGTGTCTCTGTGTCTGTGCCCCTTACGCTTTTCAGGAATCCTCAGTATGTGTTCATTTATTACAGGGATTCTAGTGGCCCTTGTTTTGATTTTCATGTATATCTGTGAGTTTTCTAACACAAAGATTCTGGTGATTATATCTTATTTTTGTCTACTGGCTTAGTTTTATTTTGTCTATATTTATTTGGACTGTTCCTGCCTGACATTTACTGGTGGTGCTATTTTTATCTCCCGTTGTTAGGACAATGCCTGCGTTGCTAGGGGTGTGTCCTCTGTTGTCATGAACTGTCAATCATGACACAACAGGATAAAAGTGCACCTTAAAGTTGTTTCCGTATTTGAGTACAGGGTGGTCCAGATCTAATTATGCAGATCCAGATCATCTGGATGACTTTGAGTTATGCAGGGACGATTCCAGTTCGGCACAAAGATGATTCTTCATGTCGTCAGTTCACACACTTCTCGATGGTCCAGGATTTTTCAGGTGATTTTCTATGTAATAAATTTAATAAGTTACAGCATAATGAAATTTGCATAATTAGATCTGGACCACCCTATATATATATTCCCAAAACCCTATTGTTGTTGTGTTGCTTGCATATTCTTTTTGATTCTTTGGGTTTTGAACAACTTTTGACCTTTTTCTGACTATGAATTTTGTCTCTCATTTTGGTCGCTAGTATTTCTGATCCTTGATTTGTTTTTTGACCTTGCCAATTTTTCTAATTGCCTTTTGCCGTGCATGTGCATCAGAGGGTCACTTTCCGGCTTGTCAAGGGTACGCACTGCCAGCAGCGGATGCAAACACTAGCCTGTGTCCTTTTCCACCCACATCTCTGAGGGCAACTGACCCCTCCCCTTCTGGTCCAGGAGCTATAAAAAAAAAAAAAGTGCACTCTCTGAAGGTGGCATCTCATTTGGGAGACAGGCAACCACATGATGGAGCTCTGAACCCAAATGCTTGACCACTGCATACAGCAACCTTAGTGCCAATGGCTATTTACACTTTGTTTGTCTCTGCACCACCAACACTATTTTTTGAGTAAACGGGGGGGTTGCCAGGTTGGCACTGCAACATTTTGTTTGAATTAATGTCCTTAATATATACTGTCCTTAATAATAATTACTGTCCTTGGACTCTAAGGAGGGAGAAAAGGACCTGTACCGATTGGCTAGACAGAGGGACAAAGATGTGCAGCAGGTTAGGGTGATAAAGGATAAAGATGGAAACGTACTAGCAAATGAGGTGAGTGTGTTGAGCAGATGGAAAGAGTACTTTGAGAGGTTGATGAATGAAGAGAAAGAGAGAGAGAAGCGGTTGGATGATGTGGAGATAGTGAATCAGGAAGTGCAACGGATTAGCAAGGAGGAAGTAAGGACAGCTATGAAGAGGATGAAAAATGTAAAGGCCGTTGGTCCAGATGACATACCTGTGGAAGCATGGAGGTGTTTAGGAGAGATGGCAGTGGAGTTTTTTACCAGATTGTTTAATGGAACCTGGTATGTGAGAGGATGTCAGAGGAGTGGAGAAGAAGTGTACTGGTACTGATATTTAAGAATAAGGGGGATGTGCAGGACTGTAGTAACTACAGGGGGATAAAGTTGATGAGCCACAGCATGAAGTTATGGGAAAGAGTAGTGGAAGCTCAGTTAAGAAGTGAGGTGATGATTAGTGAGCAGCAGTATGGTTTCATGCCAGGAAAGAGCACCACAGATGCAATGTTTGCTCTGAGGATGTTAATGGAGAAGTTTAGAGAAGGCCAGAAGAAGTTGCATTGCGTCTTTGTGGACCTGGAGAAAGCATATGACAGGGTGTCTCGAGAGGAGTTGTGGTATTGTATGAGGAAGTCGGGAGTGGCAGAGAAGTACGTAGCAGTTGTACAGGATATGTACGAGGGAAGTGTGACAGTGGTGAGGTCTGCGGTAGGAATGACGGATGCATTCAAGTTGGAGGTGGAATTACATCAGGGATCAGCTCTGAGCCCTTTCTTATTTGCAATGGTGATAGACAAGCTGACAGACGAGATTAGACAGGAGTCCCTGTGGACTATGATGTTTGCTGATGACATTGTTATCTGTAGCGATAGTAGGGAGCAGGTTGAGGAGACCCTGGAGAGGTGGAGATAAGCTCTAGAGAGGAGAGGAATGAAGGTCAGTAGGAACAAGACAGAATACATGTGTGTAAATGAGAGGGAGGTCAGTGGAATGGTGAGGATGCAGGGAGCTGGTGAAGGTGGATGAGTTTAAACGCTTGAGATCAACAGCACAGAGTAACAGGGAGTGTGGAAGAGAGGTGAAGAAGAGAGTGCAGCAAGGGTGGAATGGGTGGAGAAGAGTATCAGGAGTAATTTATGACAGACGTGCATCAGCAAGAGTGAAAGGGAAGGTCTACAGGACGAGTGAAACCAGCTATGTTATATGGGTTGAAGACGGTGGCACCGACCAGAAAGGAGGAGACAGAACTGGAGGTGGCAGAGTTAAAGATGTTAAGATTTGCATTTGGTGTGACGAGGATGGATAGGATTAGAAATTAGGACATTAGAGGGTCAGCTCAAGTTGGACGGTTGGAAGACAAAGTCAGAGAGGCGAGATTGCATTGGTTTGGACATGTACAGAGGAGAGATGCTGGGTATATTGGGAGAAGGATGCTAATAATAGAGCTGCCAGGGAAGAGGAAAAGAGGAAGGCCTAAGAAAAGGTTTATGGATGTGGTGAGAGAGGACATGCAGGTGACGGGTGTAACAGAACAAGATGTAGAGGACAGAAAGATATGGAAGAAGTTGATCCGCTGTGGCGACCCCTAACGGGAGCAACTGAAAGAAGAAGAAGACGACTGTCCTTAATACTGGTTGACTGCCCTATCTAATTATAGTACTTTTTAAAGAATGGCAACACTATCAGAAAAGGCGTGTTGTGATCAAAAAGTTAGCAAATCATATTTTATAATTAAATATCTTACTGTACATTCATTAACAATTTTGTGTAGCCCACCTGTACACAGACTTCTTTATTTTTCTGAGGAAGTTAAAGAGACATAAAAAAACTGAAATGCATGTTGGGCTATGATGCACCATTTTATGACACATGACAGTTAAGTGTGTTCACTTAACTGGATATCAAAGCCTTTTTTGCCTCTGTAAATGTAACTCCTTCTGGGTTCTTTGATGAAGAAGCTGTACACCACATGTATCTAGATACATTTAATTATAAAATTCCTGGACACATACCATGATTATCTTCACTCTGTCTTCCTTTAGTTGAAATTACATTTTCTTTGATAAATATGCTATAAATATGCTTTTTAAAACTGAAAAGCTGATATCATTTAAAGTACAACATGAAATTTGACATCAGTGCAAACCCAAAATAAAGCAAACTATCATGGAATGTCATAAAATAACATTCATCTGCAGTACAGATACCTGGGATGTAAAATTCAACGTGCTCCATGCCTGTGTGGACGTAGTGTGCATGTGCAGTGCATTGGGTAGCCGCGCTCACCTCCTCGAGTGTTAAGTAACTGTCCTGGCTCAGCAGGAAATGGAGAACTGATTTTTTGAGTCAAACTCGGAGATTCATGAAAAAGTCAAAACAAAACAAAGAAAATATAAACAAAGCAAATGAAGCCAATCGGGCAAAACATATACTCAGCAAAAAAAGAAACGTCCCCTGACTTTCAACTGTTTTTACTTTCAGTAGACTTAATGTGTAAATATTTGTATGAACACTAAAAGAGTCAACACCATAAGACATAAACTAAAAATGTTTCACAATGTGTCCCTGAATGAAGGGAGGCTCAAAATCAAAAGTACCAGTCAGTATCTGGTGTGGCCACCAGCTGCTTGAAGTACTGCAGTGCATCTTCTCCTCATGGACTGGACCAGATTTGTCAGTTCTTGCTGTGAGATGTTACCCCACTCTTCCACCAAGGCACCTGCAAGTTCCTGGACATTTCTTGGGGGAATGGCCCTAGCCCTCACCCTGCGATCCAACAGGTCCCAGACGTGCTCAATGGGATTGAGATCTGGGCTCTTCGCTGGCCATGGCAGAACACTGACATTGCTGTCATGCAGAAAGAAACTCACGCACTTTTTGCCACTCCTGTCTGGTCCAGCGAAGGTGGGTTTGTGCCCATAGGCGGCGTTGTTGCTGGTGATGTCTGGTAAGGACCTGCCTTACAACAGGCCTGCAAGCCCTCAGTCCAGCCTCTCTCAGCCTATTGCGGACAATCTGAGCACTGATGGAGGGATTGTGTGTTCCTGGTGTGACTCGGGCAGTTGTTGTGGCGATCCTGTACTTGCCACGCAGGTGTGATATTCGGATGTACCGATCCTGTGCAGGTGTTGTTACACGTGGTCTTCCACTGCGAGGATGATCAGCTGTCCTTCCTGTCTCCCTGTAGTGCTGTCTTAGGCGTCTCACAGTGTGGACATGGCAATTTATTGCCCTAGCCACATCAGCAGTCCTCATGCCCCCCTGCAGCATGCCTAATGCACGTTCACGCAGATGAGCAGGGACCCTGGGCATCTTTCTTTGGGTGTTTTTCACAGCCGGTAGACAAGTCTCTTTAGTGTCCTGCGTTTTTAGAACTGTGACCTTAAATGCCTACTTTCTGTAAGCTGTTAAGGTCTTAACGACCATTCCACAGGTGCATGTTAATTAATTGATTATGGTTAATTGAACATGCATGGAAAACATTGTTTAAACAATTTACAATGAAGATCTGTAAAGTTATTTAGATTTTTAAAACATTATTGTTGAAATACACAGTCCTGAAAAAGGGACGTTTCTTTTTTTGCTGAGTGTACATATCAATAACAAAGAGAGAGTTTCTTTTAGAGTTTAAAGGATTTCTCCACAGATCGACTGAAGCTTGGTGCAAATGCTGACCTTTTATCCCATCGTGCTAATGAACTCAAGGTCACAACCCCGGAAACCACACCCCTAGGAAGATGGGGTGCGACCCTAACGAAGCTTAAACAAAATGGCAAAGGCCAGAAGTCCCTACAATTCAACGTTGATCATGATAGTAACATGGAAAGCCTGCCCTTTCAGGACTTTTATCAAACATGTAACTCAAGTACATATAATAAAATTCAATTCAAGTCAGTAACTGTAATGTGATTACAGGGCTTCATTACTAGACAATGTAATCAGATCACAGTAACACATTACTTTGCCCCGCGCTATCCCCAACTGTGATGGTGCAGTATGCCTAGAAGAACGTCAGATTGCCTTTGAAGGTACACCAAAGGCTCATTCAGTAGCTAGTGGGTTACCCAGAGCACCGAAGGGTCTTACAGGTGAACAAAGGCTGCTTTAGGTCTCTGACTAAGACTAGAGAAAATATGGACAGTATAGCAATTCCAGTGCTAACTTTTAAAAGCACAATATAGAAGAACCAACTGTGGTTCATCCAGCATTTTATATTTTATTAGAACTTCTCATTTCAAATAATGGAAATCTAAAAGCTTTCAAAGGCAGTGTGCAGCAGGCCAAACATGATGTGCTTAAACAACCCGAGCTTGTCACATCAGACAAGACAAACAGAAATGTGTTGAGCTGTGTTCTTTTCATTCTTAAGAATAACAAGATGTGCTCATTTCCAACAGCTTGCGACAATATGTCTCCTTTATCGGTAAAGTGTGGGAGCTCTTGAAGAAGCACATGAGGGAGGACTTCAGAGCAGCAACACAGCATCTCATCTCAGGCAGGTGGCACGGAGGTTAAAGCTTTTAGACTAATGGATGAGAGATTTAGCACTGAATCACGGCATTTAGGAGAGACTGAAAAAGTGCCTCAGCATGAAAAAACAAGGGAGCCTTCAATGGAGAGTGCATCTCCGTGAGGGGAGAATTTCATTACTATGAGTCGAAAAGGTAACTTCATAACATACAAGATCACTCCTACCACACATCTGAAATCTACTAACCTGGGGTGGTCACTCAGGGACCCAACTCCCCAAAGTCCAGAAGACACGTTTAGACTTTATAGGAAAGCTTGTGACTCCCAGGGATGCCCTTGATGTTAGTACAAAACTGAGAAATAAATGACCATCTCCTGCCCGAGCCCACTCACTCTGGAGTTTGGACGTGAGTTGTGTTTTGACATTGGCAAGTGGGCATGCCTCCTTACTGCTATTGTGAGGGTCAAACCCAATATGTACTCAGGCTCACTCGCAAGCTTAGGCCTGGGCTGTGTTCGCTCTTTCAGTGACGTGTGTTTTGCATTTTTGTTTTATTTTTCATCTATTTAAAACTTAAAACAAATAAAAACAGCACACATGTACAGGGTGACACAGAAAAACGGGAACTTTTGAAATGCGTAGTGGCAGCCATGTCCAGTTGGCAGCACTCCGGAACAGGGACCTTGAGCTGTAAACAGTCTCGCCATTTAGTAATTTAGTAATCAATTGCAAGGCAATCAATGGCAGCTGTGCGAGAATTGTTTGGTAACCGTGTCATCTCAAGATTCGGTGACATTCCCTGACCCTCAAGATCACCGGATTTGTCCGTTTGTGATTTTTTCTTGTGGGGCTACTTTAAGAGTCGGGTCTACACGACTCGGCCAAGGAAACTGAATGAATTGAAACAAAGAATTCAAGACGAAATTCGTGGTATCCCAGCTGAGATGTTATAGCGATCAATGGGGAACCTCAACAGCAGCTTGGAAGAATGCATATGCACAGGAGGACGCCATCTACAGGACGTAATTTTCAGACATTGATAATTTGGATTACTGTCTCTTAAAAGGCAAGTTGTAGTGGTTCAATTGCTGTCAATAAAATTTTTTTGTTGGATTTCTTCTATTTTTATTGGGTTTTTCAAACGTTCCTGTTTTTCTGTGTCACCCTATATATCGATGCAAGGCCAGGATAAGACCATCATGGACCCCAGGATTTCAAAACTTTAAAGACCACCCCACCCAAACTCCAGGGCAAGCACATGCTCAGAGATTGTGAGCATCACATACGCCAATAATAAATCAGGTACACGGATTGAAATAGAGAAGAAATCCAGAACTTAATATAAGATCGACAAAACATCGTCACAGGTCCTTTTTAGTTAATTTGTGTATTACAATAAATGTAAAAATAAAAATTAATGAGAGTAACATCAAATCTATGAGAAATTAAAGTCTGATAGCACAGTTGACACATATCAATGCAACATTTTTAAAAGGCTTATGCTGCTTTGTGGCAAAAAGCAATATGGAGCTGAATGATTTAGTTTTGTGTATTTGTCGTCTAAACTCAGCACAGACGGTAAGTAGGTTGGAAATGAATCTAGACTTCTTAAGCAAATCTTATGACTGCGCCACCATGCCACCCACCATGTCTGTAGTGTTAATGAAATTATTCATTGAAAGTGTGTAATAGCAAAAGGCTACGCAGACAAATCTCTTCATGAAAGGCTGCCAGAAAGATTTCTTAACATTTGTTTTTGAGTGTCTGTCATTAGTCATAATCTTGGATGAATAAGACACAGATGAGTGTATTCTTAAAAAAAGAAGTTCAGGTAAACATCTTGACATTTATTTTGCCCCCATGCTGGCAGTTAAATCTTCAGCAAATTCTGTTCAAATCAGAAAGTCAGGCCTTAACATCCCCACTCCAATAAGATATCACAACAATCAGGTAGACGCCATTTAGGAAACCCTACTCTGCAACAAGTCTCTAGGTGGGGGTATCCATCCCTCCATTTGAGCGAGAGCCTTCTCCTTAGATGAAGGGAAATTGCGCACTTAATTCAATGTTCTTATACACGCCACTAGTGAAATTACACTTCAGATTGGTACTCTCCAGTGAAGCCCTAAGTGGGGTAACTCCAGTGGTGTGACTTCACTGGAGTCTTCTGCTTAAATGCAAGCAAATGGCACTTTCAGTTTCTCTGTACTATCACTCCTCTGTAAGCTGCGTCGCCTACAGCAGGGAATGCAGGGGTTCAGTGCCAGGGGTGGCACACATTTGTGTAAGGGAGAGTGTCAGCTCCTTCTTCAGTGATCAGATCAGCACAAGGTAGAAGAAAGAGAGAATAAAAGCAAACAAGAAGGACCAGGAGTGTTATAATTCACACTCTTTTAGTGTATTTTATTTATTTTTTTGTTTATTTGCCGTGATTGATGGGTCCACAGACCACAGTTCATTGTTTTAAGGACACTACCTGATATAAAAATGGACCGGCACAAGTAGAAAGTATCCTTCAGTTGGGTAAAAATCACAAATCTCTTGGAGTCAGTTTGTTTGCTTTTCAAGTTGGCCAAATATTAGATTCCTTTTCAGTTCTCAAATTCATTTTTTTGATTTTGACTTTGAATTTTGGTTTTACTCAATTGGTTTGTTTGCTTGATTTATTTTAAACTCCCTACTCAGACCTTTTCACTTTCACTGACTACGATTCTAGTTAACTTTATTATCTTCTGGTCTTTTCCATCACTCACAATAATTCCAAGGTCCATGTCTCATATCAAACAAACGAGAGCAAAAATGTGAAAAACAAGATTGGGGTCAGAAGACAAAAATGTCCCATGCCAAAATACCAAAACCAAATACCCAAACGAAGAATCCAAGAGATCACACAAAATCCAAACTGCATAGTTGAATTCTGAATCGCCAAACACACCACAAGCAATCAAACAAGTATTCAAAAACTGGGACATCCCTGCCATCCTTGGAACACAACAGGAACTCCATAAGAAAGGGCAGAGCAGGCTGGTTTTTTTTTTGGGGAGACTGTGCTCTCTAACGTGGAGAGTGACATCCTTCATGTCTTCTGTAACTCTGTGATGGCCACTGCAATCTTCTACACTGCGGAGTGCTGGGCTGGCACCATCACTTCAAGAGAGGCCCACCGAATCACCAAGTTAATTAAAAGGGCATCTATGGGGCTCACTCTCACCAAAGTGTGTGTGTATATCTATTTATTTATTCATTTATTTGTCTTACTTATCTATCTATTTATGTATTTATTTATTTACTAGCTGTGTAAGCCTGTGATGTAAAAAGCCTGGGGTCCTAGAAACTATTGAAATTGTCATTGAAAAACTGAAATGTAGAGATGTCAGGTAATTGAAAAGAACTGCTGTGGGCATCTCTCCCCTAGAAGGATTCATTTTGCCGACGTGCTCACATTGCTTGTGCATTAGTGGCAAGAGGAAAAATATATTAGTGGCTAAGCGACTTTGTCCCTCATCTGAGGTTTGGTTTTGCAGATGTGCTCGCCTCGCTTGTGTATTAGCGGCGGGAGGAAAAATAAAAGGGGTACTGTTTTGCCGATGTTACCGTCTAAGCGACTTTGTCTTTCTTTGGAGGTTTCATTTTACTGATGTGCTCGCCTCACTTGTGATATTAGCGGCTACGCGAGTTTTCTGTTTCCTCGGAGGCGGAGCTCTTACCTCAACTCCACCTCTCACTTCCGGGCCAGACAGACACACACACACACACACTCCCACGCGTAGACGTCTATATATAAGATTTATTTAAAAAAACTTCTGTTAAAAAAAAAATAAAAATAAACACACTTCCCCCCTTGGGGACTAATAATGTTCTATCTAGTGTTAGAATTTAGCTTTTTTGTAAATGTTTTATATATTTAAACATTTTTCCGCAGTGTTACTGGGGACTGTATCCTGCATTGTTGAATGTGTAGGTTCATAAACCGTGTGTTAATCCTCCCTGACTCATGATTTTTCTCTTTATATGTATATTTTATGATGATGCTCCTCCTGAGAGTCCCTGTGCCTTTCTGTTGGTGTTACTTCTGACCACGTTCCCTGGTCTATGCTCTCTAAGTCACCAATAATTGAGGCTACACGCCTATCTCTTATTTCGGAGCTCTTTACTATTTTAGCTGCTTGTCATGACTCAGGGGTCCTGAATTTTTACGAGATATCTTCAGAAGTGCTACACCTGCCCCTACAAAGAGTTACAAATGCCAGATGTCCCTGGTGAGTTTATGGACATGCGTTCAGATGGACTGCTCAGCATGCCAGACTGCTGTTCTTAGCCGTAGAAGGCGTCTAAATGTGATTTATGCTGAATGTCACGAGCACACGCATACCAGAAGCCATCAATTCATCTACTGTTATTTTTCAGCTATTGTGATTGTAAAGCAGTTTGCATCATGTAATAGGGAACAAATCCTCACTGTCCAACATATAAATTAAAACAAGACCCAAACGAATCCCTGGACTACAAGGGAGTGAAATCCGATTGATTAAGCACACAGCCTCTATAACAGCTTTAAGGCCGAATCAATAGGAGCAGGAGCTGTCCAAAGTGCTTACTGCTTGAGCAGCAACTGGAGAAGCACAGCCAGCCATGATGCCAGATGATATAATAAAGTACTGTAACGGGCAGTTTAGTGGTCAGCCAAGACTAGCACAAAGATGCTGCCTGTGTACATGGCTAAAGAATGGCTGATGGTAATGAAGGAGAATCGACAGTTTTACTCGCAGATAATGGCAGAGAAGTACAACAGCACAGTGCATTCTTCTAGGCTGACCGTCCCTCGTGCTGCATAAAGTACATCCATGCAGCGTGATAATCTGTAGCTGAGTGTGAAAGTGCGGCACAACTGGGAATGTGGATGAGCAGCAGCCAAGCGTCCTGCAGACTGCTGCCTGCCAGTGCCCAGCAACTGTAAGCCTTTAATTGGCGACTTCTGACCATATACAGTCTGGACGAGACCCATGACAGGAATAAATGAAGGCAGCAGGTCACCATGGGGTCTGCTTCTCATCAGCTGTCACTGAGCCAAACTCTGAGTGGGTCTGCGGTAGTAAAGCAGTGTGGAGGTCAGTCGCCTCAGGCTGGAAAGGATCAGCAGGGATAATTAAATAGAGCGGGAGGGAGCAGAACCTCTTTCAGATTCTTCACTTCTTTCTGGGCTGGCTACTTGGGTAGAAACTGTTAGATGTCTATTATATGAGAGCAGCAACTGAAAAGACACCTCACCATTCTCATGGCCAGTGAGGAGTTGAGAGGTGCATCTCTGCTAAGCAACTGCTCTCTGGGTCAAGCCAGGTTAGGGACGCATTAGCAGTTAATCAGTTAGCCTCTATTTTAATATAGCAGCCACTGCAGACAGCACAATGCCAGGAAACCTTAGAAGGTTATCCCAATTATCACAGAAAGTTGACAGTGCCAGACTTGTGTCTCACGGGTCACACGTCTGTGTCACAGATCACTTCTTGTAGACTGCCTAAAGCCAATGTCGCATTACAGCACTTCTAGGCAGAGGAGATGTCAAACCTGGCCACTGCGGTTGCTAATGTTGGTTCCAGAGTATGTCAGATTACATTACTACAATTTGCAGGGTATGTCAAATTAGACAACTCTTTGACAGCTTTCCAGTACACTGCACATTTCCGAAGTATCCCAGTTTCACCCCTTTTTTGACATCAATACCATGTCTGACAGAGACGATGCAGTAAGATGGCTTTACGTCTATGGCAAGTTCAGCCACAATCTCAGCCCACTTTTTTCCATTCTGTTGTGATATGGAAAACCAGTGACATCAGACAGACAAGCTTCTCTTCTGTTTATCAGGCCCAAAACCTCCGCTGTCCTTATTCGTAGTCAGTGTATTACATGAATTGTACTTCCGTTCATTAGTTCTCAACACTAGCAGACATGGAGCTCACCCCTATGAATTAAGATGAAATAAAACCTCTTTAATTTTGTTGTTAGGCTGAGTCCACATGGGATGTCACACTCCATGACTACCCCTAACGTGCTTACATTATATAATTAAAGTGTGCAATTGGAAACCACATGAAAAGTTGAGTAATGTGACATGGCCTCAATATGCAATCCATTTTCTGATCACACTCTCCTTGTCCCAGAGAGGGGGTCTGTTCTGCTTCCTTTAACAGCAAATTTATTGAAAACCTCAAAAATGGATGGATGGATGGATATGTTTGGGATCCTATTTTAGATATGCACTGCACCCTTTCATTGCTGAGTTTCTCAGTTCTTCTTCCGTATAGAGGCCTTTAGAACTATGGCCATCAAATTCACCAGCTGAGTGACGCTATGTGCACACTGTTCAAATTATTGATACAATATCAGCAAGAAAAGTGCCACCACTGTTGTGGGCACCATGAGTTGCCCCTTTGTCATGGATGTCTAATGGATAATGTGATTATCAGAGGTGACTGTGTGCAGAGGGTGCAGACCTATAAATACCTGGGAGTGCAGCTGGATGATAAATTGGACTGGACTGCCAATACTGATGCTCTGTGCAAGAGAGGACAGAGCCAACTATACTTCCTTAGAAGGCTGGCGTCCTTCAACATCTTCAATAAGATGCTGCAGATGTTCTATCAGACAGTTGTGGCGAGCGCCCTCTTCTATGCGGTGGTGTGCTGGGGAGGCAGCATAAAGAAGAAGGACGTCTCACGCCTGGACAAACTGGTGAGGATGGCAGGCTCTATTGTAGGCACGGAGCTGGACAGTTTGACATCCGTGGCAGAGCGACAGGCGCTGAGCAGACTGCTGTCAATCATGGAGAATCCACTGCACCCACTGAACAGTATCATCTCCAGACAGAGGAGCAGCTTCAGCGACAGACTGGTGTCACCGTCCTGCTCCACTGACAGACTGAGGAGACCCCACACTATACAACTCTTCAATTCCACACGGGGGGGTAAATGTTAACATTATACAAAATTATTGTCTGTCTGTCATACCTTCATTTTTATCACTCTTTAATTTAATATTGTTTTTTATCAGTATGATGCTGCTGGAGTATGTGAATTTCCCCTTGAGATTAGTAAAGTATCTATCTATCTATCTATCTATCTATCTATCTAATGCTTTGTTTATGTTAGCCCTTCACTTGCCCAATGTGATGTTCACAGACAGAAAGCAGATGTCAAGAAGTCCTAACTGCAGTTTCTAATATAGAAAAGGCTTGTTCAGCATGTAGCAGTCACCATATCCATCCACACAGTGGCACAGGGGTTTAGAGTCTACCATAGAGGTGTCAGGTGCACACAAGATGGGCACACTTACACTGACATCCACTCAGGACAATCTTATCTTTTAGCAGGTGTATTTTCTCCGAATGGAGTTTTTGTTTTTCTCTGCTCCAATGTCAACTGTCCATAGTTCAACCGCTTAAGTCCTACTCGCCACCACACTATTTGGTCTTTCATTCCATCTGTCTGTGGTTCTTTGTGTGAAGAAATCTTTCTAACAGTTGTGCAAAATCTACCCTTGACAAGTTTCGAACCGTGTTCCAGTTGCAGAATTTATTTTAAAGTAATTTCTGTGATCCATTGAATTAAATCCTGTCATTATTTTAAAGACTTCAGTTATGTCCGCTCTTCTCTGTTTGCTTAAATCGAAAAGGGCTCCTTCAATGTCTCCTAATAGCCCAGACTTCTTAATCCCAAAGTCAGCCCAGTCGCCCTTTTCTGGACTGTTTTCAATGCTGCCATATTTATTTAGTAATATGGATCCCAAAACTGAAAAAGAACTCCAGATGAGACCGCACCAGTGTGTTATATAACTTAGCACAACCTCCCTTTGACTTGTACTCTATTTATAATACATTAATACAATTGCATTATTATCATCATTACAATGACCTGACTGTCGAGTGGCTGAACAAACCAAAATTCACTTTGGTGGATCTGCCTGTCGCCTTTATCTGTAGCATTTACACATTTTAATGTTCTTAAAATTTTTGTATGTTACTTTACTTCTTTTTGTTTATACATCCACATTCTTCTTTTATTTTATCGTGTTTCTTGTTACAGGGTGGTAAGGCTGTCCAGTGTATCCTCACGTCACTTGCACCCTAGTCTTGTGAGGCCAGGCATTTTTCTTCAAACTAGAATAGAAATCAGGGGACAGTTTGATAAAATCTTGGTAATGGATAGCAGCAGCAAAATCTGCCAAGGAAAACGTCACATCCAGAAGGGTTTTATTCTGAAAACCCACCCTCTGTTTCCTCCGAACTGTGCATTGTATACTGTCAGGGCACTGAAAACCGAAAACATAAGTGAAGCAACATAATGATGGCTATGTATGTATTGGATTTGCTAAGGGAACACTAATGCTAAAGTTTCAGAAAGTTCGTCTTAAGAATAAGGTTTTCTTTGTATTGTGGTCCATGTATATTTCGGTATGGTGTGTCTGTCATTTACAATTTGATACTAATTTCAGTTATTTCTTTAGACAGGCTGTCAGAACTTGGATGTTGTGCAGTCCCGTCCTTGTCTGTGGTTCTGGGGTATCAGCGTCATTAGGCCCTCTTACTGTTTTGGGTGTAATGACCAAAGAAATCTGCATTTGTGGTGTTTCTTTGTTATTTTGCTTTTAACTTGGCGTGATGTGACACCATTTAGCTTAAATGCACATGTCAGAGTTCGTGGATATAGCTGCCACATGTATCCCATTTATTCTCATTGTAACTGTGAACGATAGAGACCACCAACAGCAATGCATTGTTCACTTTTACCACTATCCCAGTGGTGTCTTAGACTGCCAAAGTATAATCTGGTCTAACAGATGTTTTTATTTTTAACATATGTAATGTGCTCTCCACATAGGTGACACAGGTTTATATGTTTAACAGGGATCATTTTTGGAGACTTTCAGCCATAGAGGATTTATAAATCGCAGGCTGGCTGTCAGTCAGACGACATTGACAAGAGCACCGTATTTAAATGACTGTCTTCTGAAGAGGCTGGATTGGTCACTCTCAGTCAATTGTCTAAATTCTGCCATCCATATTTAAGCCACATTCGTTCAGGATTGTTTCCTTATGTATAAGATATACAGGGTGGTCCAGATCTAATTATGCAGATCCAGATCATCTGGATGACTTTGATTTATGTGGGGACGATTCCAGTTCGGCGCGAAGATGATTCTTCGTGTTGTCAGTTCGCACACTTCTCAATGGTCCGGGATTTTTCGGGTGATTTTCTATGTAATAAACTTAATAAGTTATAGCGTAATGAAAATTGCATAATTAGATCTGGACCACCCTATACATCTGGCCCTGCAAGACTACTTGGCTCTGGCATTTTGGGTGCAAAGTTTAAAATAGTAGGACTATACAGTCTTCCATTTTGCAATCTACAGTACTTATGCAGTCCAGGGCCGCTGGGGCTGCGCTCGCCGCTCAGTCCCCACAGCATTGGGTGCAAAGCCAGAATTCAGTTTCTTTTTTGTTTAGTGCTCCTCACTGAGTGCAGGCTCAGAGCACTGTAACAAGTGTACAAGCAAATACAATTAAACACTTTAGAAAATATTAATTACATAATGAGTACATAAAAAAGATGCAGATTTGTTTATACACCTGGGAAGACAAAGCAGTTTTAAACTGATTAACATAAATGGAGCCTAACAGCATCAGACAATTGATATAACCGTTAAACCGCTGTGTAGAATGGCGCCTGGGTCGAGTGGCAGTCCATTGCTGGACAGGCTCACACACAGCCACAGCCACAGCCACAACCACTCACATGACAGTCTCAGCATCACCTGTCATGCATTGCACTGTGGTGTGGGAAGGAGACTGGAGCATCTGGAGGAAGTCCCATAGGGACAGCGAGCAAGCTTGACATCAACAGTGCTCAGGTTTGGAGCTGAACCCAGGTCTCTGCCACTGTTAACGATATTATTTGCTTATACGCTGGGCCGCTGTCTCATTAATTGGACTAGTCAGGTTCAAACATGGATGGGTGGATGTTGCTACAGTATATCAGCTCCATCTTCTAAAGGACTCTGCATTGGAAAGCACAGCTTCAGAATAAACATGGATGGATGTTTACAGCAGCTGAAGCTGTCAATGAAGAGTAGCTGATGTTACTGATCCAATCCACCCCCCCATAGTGGAATGCCTCCTCCAAGGCTCTGAGTGAGGAGGTGCAGTAAGAATGTGGCAGAAAGCCACCTGAGTGCTGGCTTTGCGGTAACTATAGCAACGTAAAGAAATGCTCCTACAAATCAAAACTGGCAGAAGTTTGCACTTGTAATTATAGGGATCCGGTGAAATTAAAGATGAAATAGAATGCTGAATAAACGATGACATTTCACAGCTTGCAGAAGAACTTGTGCGTTCCAAGTGCGTGAACGAGCGAGTGAGTGAGCGCAGTGTAAACAGAAAGCAGAGAATATTTACCAGCAGCCATCTTTTCCTGGAGTTCATCTTCAAGTTTGGTTTTGTTCCTTGCCACATTCTTACAGATGGATTGTAGCTCTGGATTGGGGAGCTGGTGGTTGGCCTGAGAGTTTTGCAGGAAGCTGCCTGTTTTGAATGCACCGCATTAAAGATATTATTGCCAGCTTGTAATCTACCAGATGGCACTGGCAGCGTGTTTGCCACTTTTAGCAGGTGGCGCCTGCTCGCTTCTCAGTCAAACTCACCCCCTGCCACTTCAGGATATTGTTATGTCCGTCTTGTCAACGGAGCGTCTTTTTGAAACCGTCTTCAATAATAATGAGCCATTAATTACCAAAAGTGTTTTCTGCAGTTCAGATGCTAAAGGAGGGAGAAACTGCTGCCCTCTGCCAAGGAGAACTCGCTGACAGCTGTTAACTGCTCCCCCTAAAGTTGGCATGGTGCTATAGCAGTGCCTCTCTACACACAGGTTCCATTCTAGCCACTTCACTTACTCGCCCGATTTTGTTTTCCCGATGAGGAGCTTTCCTACATGTCGGTCGCTTGTCATGAGCTGAAAGACAAAGAAGAAATACAGAACAGGAGGCCTCACTGATCCAAATGACTGCCTCACCAATGGTCAGAAAGCTACACCTGTTACACAGGGGTGATAGCCAATTCAAAATGGTCTTCTGCAATTTGACTTATTGTGTTCTGAGGTTGACACCCTGAGCAGAGAACCTTGGTGCTACAGCCATTTCTATTATTAGGCACATGATTTTTGGAGGTGGTAGCACACACACACATCTGCAGAGAGGGATACAAAGTGAATGGACGCATGTGCACGTGGTTGTGTAGAGTGAAAGGGCAGCCACCTGCTCTGGGCGTTCTTGTAGGTTTATGCAGTTCATGCCTGCTGAACAATGTGTCAGACGGTACAATGAGATGATCCAACATAACTGGAAAAACAGGCAATCTTTGATGTCCTGTCGTTTCTTTCATTGAGTGCTGCCTAGAGGCTATGACAAAGAGTACAAGATATCCATTTCTCTCATTCTTGGACCATCCATTCATTTTCAGTGCCACTTATAATGCACAAAGTGACAAGGAGCCATAACCTGTCCCATCAGAATGGGACACAAGTTGGTAACCATCCTTGGACTTGGTGCCAATCTATTATATGACACACTCATATACAACAATCAGTTAAATCAGTTAAAAGTTGTCAGTTAACCTAAGGTGCATAACATCAAGATGCAGAAAGAGTCAATGGTAACATTACGGAGAACATTTAAACTCCACACAGGCGATGAGAGGGATGACATTTGGACTAGGCTGTGAGTCAGAAGAGATAACCACTATGCCAACATATTCCCCCATTACTAAATTTTCAACATAAAAGACATGGAAAAGACCCCCTGAACGCAGGGAGAACATGCAAACTCCACTTAGTCAACTGGGCTGAGAGGTGAACTAGAGCCCCAGAGAGGTAGCTGTACTCATCACCGTGCTTCACTGCTTCTCCACATTCAAATGAGTTTAGAACATTAGAAGCTTAGAACTCTAGAAGAACTAACTTTTGATAAAATCAGGCCATTCAGCTCAGCAAATCTTGCCTATGCATACCAATGTATTCTTCCAAAACAACATCAAGTTGAGTTTTGAAGGTCTCTAGATTCCCACTGACCTCCTCATGGTTCTTGGCAAATTATTTCATGTGTCTATACTTCTCTGTGTGAAGAAAGACCTCCCATTGTTTGTGTGAAATTTACTCCTAACAAGTTTCCAACTCCAAAGTTAAACTCATTTTAATGTAACAGCCTGGGTCCACTGCATTTATTCCCTTCATAATTTGAAACACTCTTAACACTGTCTCCTAAATCCTTCTCATGAGGTGTACTTTAGATTTTCAGACTTCCCACTGTGTATTCATTCAATCCTAACATTTTTACTTCCTACATGTGATACATTTAGTGACATTAAATTTCATCAGCTACAAATCTACCCAAGCCAGTATGATGTTCAAGTCACCCTGTAATGATTCTACATATTCAAGATTATCTGCCAGTTCACCTAGTTTGGTATCATCTGCAAACTTTCTTTATATTTTTATCCAGATCATCTACTGTATGTTGCAAAGAGCAGAGGCCCTAGTACTGAGCCCTGAGGTACACCACTCTTAACAACAGCTAATCTGATAAGGTTACTCACACCATAATTCTATGATTCCTGTGATTTGTCCGTTTTTGCCCCCATCTTCACACTGCACTCCCACTTCCTTTAGCTTACATTTTATTCATCAGAAAACAGCAAATGGAGAGAAAGTATTCAACTTTATATTTTTGTTATTCAGCCAGTCCTTTAAGGAGATCCAAGATGAAACAGAATATTCACAAATCGTATGTGCTTATTGCTATGGATGAGCCAAGGTTTTATTCCTGGATTCCTGGTACATTTCGGTTACATTTGTTATTTTTATTTTTTGTTAAATGCTGTTTTTTATATAATCTTAGTAGCCTCCTTAGCATTATGTTTATCAGTGGAAAAACAAATGAAAAAGATTGATTTTTTTTCTTCCAACAAGAAAAAATGTTATTACATCTAACAGAAACATATAAATACCAAAATAACAAACCCACTGTAAACACAGTAGGAAAGGCATGTCGAGTGTCCACTGCTGTACCGATGCAGATTTAGTGCAAGTCCTTTGAGGACATGATTAGAAACATTCACCAACTGATGTGGACAGTAAAAGCATTTTTATTTTTTTGTGCAGTTTTCTTACAATATTTTTTCCGTTGCCTGTTCATGAGAGGGTAGAACAACACATGTCTCGGGTTATTGCAGACTATCACCGTACCAGTCTTAATGATACGAACACTGGAAGTTGCTGCTTTGTGAACACTGCTTAGGGGCTAATGTTTTTCTACTTAATCACAAACCTTTTGCCACACCATGGTGAACCTCTAGGTCACCAGACATAACCCAGTGCCCCAGTCATACTATGCTGTATGCATCAGCTTCACTATCCATGTCATGGACTGATGACCAATTTGCCTTGTCATTACTATCACTTCATTCAACTAATGCCTCACTTTCAGTTTGTTTTAAAGCTGATTTTACAGCTTCTTCTTTATAGTCCATTGTGTTTTGCCTGAAAGCTCCACACCACTCGTGAACATTGATGAGTTACCTTAGAGCAGCGGTTCTCAACCTTTTTCTCCTTGTGAACCCTTTTAAAAAAACCAGAATAAATTGGCAAACCCCCTGTGTAGTCATTACGATAGGTTTATCCTTGTACATTGGACGTTTTGTTTCAATGTGTCCACAAAGAAGTGATGGTTTTAAACTGCTGTTGGCCAGGACTTCATTACAAATTACACAAAGCAGTTTAGGTTCTAACTCATCCCCGGTAAAATAAAAACCCATTCGTAAATAGTCGCTGTCATATTTTCGTTTCTTCTCTTTTGTCTTATTATGTTTGCCTATTTTTTCCTTGCTTTCAGTCTGGAGAGACGGTAGCTAACTACTTGTACAGCTTTCGGTATCGTCACCCTGTGTTGGTACCAAATCAGGGACTGAAGTAGAAGAAAAAGCAATTGATTGCTCGTCCAGCTTTTTGTCACACTTGATAAAACTACCTGTTTTAACCATCGATCCATAATAAAATTACAGAGTAATAATTATTCACTTTCACATTCAACATGCGCACATTTAAGTAAAAAGTCTTTATTGTAATTTATTTACACACACTACGCACTACCAATTTATCTTATTAAAATCACTTGTGGTTCTTAAGCGTGTCATATGATTCAATTTGACTCTTCTCTCCCTTGTCTGATTGCGCCGTTTTTATATTGGCAGACGTTATTCTCGTTCTTTTGAGCGCATTCGGGGCTCTCGGTTTGCTGAATTGTAAGTTTCCGGATCATACGAGAATGTACACGCATCGCCAGTGGCGTTGCGTCTCAGCGTCTCATCATGTTACAGATTGTTACCTGTTGTGACTCGACAATTGTACAGAATCTTCCGTCGCAATGCATAAGTGACTGAGGTAATATTCATGAATTTGACATTTAATTGATTTGTTGACCCAATATTTTACATTTAATATTTCGTTATATTTTTTACATTTGGGATTTAAAGATCCATTACAAAATTTTTTTCGCGAACCCCTTTTATAAAGTACAGGGGTTCGCGAACCACTGCCTTAGTGTGTCAAAACACATAGAAATTTTTTGCAGCATGATGTTATTTTTTCCACTAGAAGGCCCCAGAATGCTGTTGTGAGAGTAATTTGGGCTTTACACTTTGATGGGGATCATTAAATATCGCCCTGAGTCGGACTTTGGCTTAACTGTGCTTGCATAGAATTTAAATTACATCAAATTTAAAGCCCAAGTTATGGTTGAGGTTAATGCCAAGGAGGTTAACCTTGTTTTTGGTCTTTGTGATCTGAATATCTTTTGTTTCTTTATTGTTAATTATTAACATTTGTTATGTTAATGCATTTGTTATGTACCCGATCACCCTTATGTAAAGTTTCAGGGGGCCGGATCTCCATGACATTTCAGCTGGAGGACTGTCCCCTTCCTATTATTCCAAGCAGATAGTTAGGCCCTCCTGATCGGCATTAAGAGTTGGTAGCAGTGCCACATAGTGGGTTTCATTTGTTTATAGATATGTCCTATGTGCTGTTTGTTGAATGTTAATAACAACACTGGCCGTGCAGATTCCGGTTTGTAAATATGGGGTCTGCGTCTTAAGCAGGTATGCACGGATGTGCAGGGGCTGGTGGGATTTGTAGTTTGGGGTATGTAGACACTGTACTCATAAGAGAGAAGGTTTGTTCATTTTTTGATTGATTGCATCCTCACCAGAAGCTAAACCCCTTTATCAACTGGATGTTCGTAACAGAGAAGTGCATAGCCACCAGATTTAGGGATGGTGGTGGGTTCTTTTTTAACAATCCAGTCCACCGATTCTCTTTGTGTTTTTTTGAGTTTACTTTTGTGGTTTCTGAGTTTGTGATTCTTTGCTTTTTTACGAATTTTATAATATAATTATAGTATTATATTATAGTATTATAACCTCAACATTTTTAAATCGCCAGAGTTTTCACAGTTTCAGTCTCTTTCTCTTTATTCAATTTTGGCACCTGGGATTATTTAGGATTATTCTGATTCTGTGCCTTTCCTTTGTTTGTGCTTATGGCGGATGAAGCCTACTCATCATTTGGGTATTTTGTGGCAGGAAACAGAGTAATTCCTATTTTCATTTAAAAAAGGTTATTCATCAGATTCAAAATTAAATGTCCTCACAAATTCCTCCAGGTAATAAACAATATCAAGAATCTTAAACGCTGATGTTTTACTTCAGGTGACTCAGAGGTTGTTTGCACTTTTCTCAGCTACTTTGTTTCCTTACCTTCACTGTGTATTTGTAGCAAATTTGACATAAAAAGGTCCAAATAAAACTCTGCTTACAGCAGTCACGCATTTGCATATTTATTGCCTTCTTCTGCTTTGAAGCTTTCTCTGAGAAAATGCCAGTTGAGGTCTGAATGAAAACATCCTACTCGATGACTAGAGCCGCTGGCCTCTAACGTGACGGCTGTCTGCTTTATCAGTATTTGTACATTTGGCTGTTGACTTTTTCCAACTTACAAGTTCAGGCTACGATATAACTGTAGAAGGACAGTCCTTACAGTCGGAGGTCACACAGTGGGTCAAATGTGAGAGTTGACTGAGGGTTTAATGCCTTCACACCCCACCGATGGGCCACGGTGCTATATGTAAAGAAATAATTTAAATAATGTCGGTGGAATCAAAAGCTGTGTGTTCATATCCTGAAAAGCAGATCACAACTAGGAAAACCAGTTAAGCTCACCACTCACTCTTGTGTGTCTGTGCATATGTACTTCCTGTTTTAAAAATCTACTTATATACTGTATAGGGGATGCTGTGTTTTAGTGCCAAGTATCCCCTTTTCGGTGTTTAGGGGTCCCAAACAACTGCCTCTACTTGTTGTGTGTCCCGGAGTTTTGAACACAAACAGAAAATGAGCTGCAGCAGTCACTGAGGCCAAACTCCATGTTTGTTGTGGCATATGCATAAGAGCACATACACATTATGAGCAGGGCATGCTGGGGGCATGCTGACGCCATGCTATTATGGTGGAGCCAAGGTTTCATTTCTGTTTGGTTCCTTTAGTTTGCTGAATACAAGATTAGTTTGTTAATGTGGGACTGAATACACTTTGGACTATGTCATTCTTTTATTAAAACTGTATGTAGTTTAGTAAGCATATTCTATTTTACATTTCTTCTTTTAGTGGCTGTATTTGTGACGTTCCTTGTATTTATATGTTGAGCAGGAGGGCCGCCCCCCCGCTATTCTGCAGCTTTACACCTTAATAGCTTGACCCCAAGTCACGTCACTATGTGGAGTTTGCACATTCTTCCATGTCTGCTGACGTGCAGGTGAGGGTTGCATACTCTTGCCGTTTAGCCTTTTGTGCTCTGGCTGACAAGGTCTCTTTCACCTCACTTTACTTTACATCACAGCTAGAGGAGTTCACTATTTTTCCAGGTCTTTCTTTAACTTTAGGCAGTATTGCAATGCTTTTGAACTTGGTAATTCACAAACCATTTTTAGAAAAGAACTTTTGGTCATTAGTCTTGATATTCCCTGTTTTTTTACTGTGATATTTGCCAGCTTGAACTCTTCCAGGTGCCTCCACCCATCTAATGTGAAATTGGCTTTGCATGAGTGAGTGTGTGCGTGCGCAGTATGCTTTGCCTGAAACTCCCTAAAGACAGAACAACTCGCCATCAAAATGGGGCCTGCCGATTCTGCACATTTCACCCTTAAGTGCTGCTGAAGGTGGGGGGGGGGCTCCTTTTCTAATTGGGGAACCCAGTCCTGTGTCTGAAGAGTCTGTCCTGGGATAGATGGAACGATTATCTGCTTTGTACTCATTGCATCAAAGTTAGCCTCCAGCACCCTGTAAACCTAAAATTAGATTATGTGGGTGTAGTAAATGGATTCATGAACATGTATACATTTATTAATAAATGAATCGGAAAACTGCAAAAACTAAATTATCTTAAACAAACAATTCAAATGGTTAGGCAGCAATAATGTGCCAATCTTTCTGAGCTGTGACGACAAGCCTTCCAAGATTAAGATAGCCTCAGAATTAGTAGTCATTGGCCACTTCTTTCTCGTTGCTATACGCATTTCAAGTACAAGCCTCCTAAATTTAGTGGCAGCTCTGAATGGTCCATTATGAGTAAATGTGCGGGTGGGCTTCACTGTGCCCTGCCATGGGCAGATTTCCTCTCTCAGACTGTTTCTCATCTTGCACCAGAACCTGTCACAATAGACTCCAGCCCTCACGACACTGAACTGAATAAACAGTTTACAAAATAGACGAATGGATAAACATTACACAGAATTTGAAACATGTATGCGAATAAAACTGACAATCCAGTTCTGCAAGTGCAGCATAACGAGTGGTCTGAAAATGAACCTCTCTTGACATATTCAAGGTTTGTACTCTGCGGATATGAAACAGCAGCAGTGCTGGGGTGGGCACCTTGAGGGAGTGAACAAAACCTTGAAAGTCATCTTAGGATTAATGACCCAACCATGGATATCGGCAGGGTGCCTTTCCCAGGAAAACGAACAAATGAACTCTAATTCCCATTTGCCAGACTCTAGGCCTCCTGACCACGAAGACAGTGAGGAGGAATTTAGATTTATTTATTTATTCTCCAGCTTGATGCATTGCTTCAGAAGTGAGAGGTGACAGGCTCTTTGATCACAAGCAGGCCTGAGATGCTGCACTCTGTCCCTCCTTGCGGTAGCTGGAGCAGCGTGGGGCACCCAGTGCCGAAAACCTGCATTTATTTTGCAGATGCAACCTTCAAAGAACCTTTAAGTTTCATATCAATCAATTATTTATAATAAGAAGTTGCATCTCCGTGGGCTGCGTGGAAAGCAGATGGCTGTAAAGGTCAAAGTATGAGGTACAAGAGAGGC
>JANRMT010062843.1:16318274-16376502 GCA_026402145.1 Polypterus bichir lapradei | reverse complement strand
CTTGTATTTAGGGTTCTCATGGAAGGACCTGATGATGATGGTCACGTAGACTTCTGGCTTTTAGTCCATCAATGTTGGAGTATCATGATGCTTTGAGTAGTCAATCAGTTCTCAATAAGAATTTAAGGTGTGGTGTGTAGGTGGAAACAAAATTGTCACAGACATGGGAAGCAAAGGGTTATAATGAGGTGAACGTTTTCAGAATTAGGTGATGTCTAAAGTGGTGTCCCTCAGAGATCAGTGCTGGGGTTGCTGCTCTTTCTAATATCCATAAACGATTTGGACAAGAATATAACCAACAAACTGGTTAAATTTGTGGATGATACCAAACTGGTTGAAACGGCAGATAATGTAAAATAAGATAAATTGCTACAGAGGAAGCTTGGGCAGATTTGTGGCAGCTGAAATTTAAGGAAAAATGTTACATTTGGACCTGGTGTATTGTCTTTGAAGGAAGGAAGCTGTCTAATGATGTGATTTAAAAATTAAGTGACAGAAAGTGCAAGTGCAAGAGAAGTAGCCAAGAACACAATCAGAGAGTCCAATAATCATTAGAAACAAAGCCAAGGATGAAACACAGGAGTTAATGTAGCAAATGGGTTAGAAGCCAGAGCACGGCACATATCCAAAGCTGAAATGACAAGCATGAATCACAGTCAGGATCAAAATTAATTCATAACAAGGAAATTAACACATGAAATTCTTTAACTGCACATTTGCCATGTACTGAGATGAAGTTACGTGTATTTTATGTTTTATTATTGTTTATTTTTATATTTAGTTATTATTTTTCACGCCTTTATATTCTTTTTTTATTGGTTTCATATGTGCATATGAACTGATGTAATTTCTCTTTAAATGTAAGTATATTCCATGGTCTTTGTAGATGGACCCCCAGGCCTGTAAAGGCTGTGGAGACAGGCAGTTCGATGGAAATCATCATTATGGTGAAGTTTATTGCAGTTGTACTGTAAGAATAAAGTTTAGTGTTAGATTGTCCAGATTTTTGATTATATTTGCTAAGGATTGTGATTACTGGACTGTGTTTTGGGACCTTGTTTGCTTTGGATTGCCTTTTAGGCAACTCTTGCTGTTTTTGTGCTGTACTTTGTATTTGTGATATTCTTTATTAATACATTTTATTTGCATCAAAATTATTTGTCTCTCCATCTGTGTACAAGTTGAGGTTTAGGGTTACCCTTCACGTTTGGGACTTTTTTGACATTTAAGGCCTGCAAAGCCAGTGGCAGGCTATTTCATTTGGGATTATCCCAACAAGTGAGGTATATTCCAGACAGGAGGTGAAGGCCTGGCCTGACCAGTGAAGCCTTAGAGGAGCATTAAAGGGGCCTCGCAACTTTTTACATTTATGGAGACTCCAAATCATGACAATGCTAATGTTTTGGAGAATAACTGTAAATTCAGACAGACAGGAAGTGTGCAACACTGACCTTTACACTGTTGCTGTAATGACACCATGCTTTGTACACTCCAGGCCTTCCTGCTTAGCAACAACTTGACAACAATGGCATTAAAATGGTGTTTAAGGAAAATGTATTTTATTTTTAACATTGTTAAATGTGCACATAAGCAAAAAAATAAATGTAAATCAAAATTCAGATCATGATATTAAAGAGGTATTTACTGCATGGGCACAACTTTATGGTAGTGGTGGGGCAGAGTGATTTTAGAATGCGGGTTATCAGGTATGATTCCACATATAGATAGGTGGCAGCCTAAAGGTTGGCATCGACATTTCACACATGCCTGCGAAGGGGCGATGTACGAGATTACTCGTACCTCAGTATACAGCCACTGTAGGCACAGCCAGTGGGTTAGCCATCTCTCCTGCCACGTCTTGGTTTTTATTTTTGTACTGGCAACAGTTTGTGGAAAATAGTGTTATAAACAGGCAGTCAGTAGTCATATTGTCATGAAAAAAAAAGATATAAAACTTATGATGCTTTGAAACAACTACATTTGTTGCAAGATGAATATTTTAATGATAATGACAGTGGTTGAGATAGTGACAGTCAATTGGATGATATGGAATCTGTGGGCTCTGATACGGAGGCGTGACTGTCATGTCATCACTATATGGACAACGTGCCGCCCACAGAGCATAAACAGTCACCAGATACCAAATGTGTATGTGCAACAAGCGTGGACAGTGCAAGAAACACATTATATTTGAGGCACATGTGTTTCTAAGCCTGCACTCTGCATGGTGCCAAGCTTCCAGGACTCTCATTCAAATGCATATTTTTAGTCAAGTTGCTCTTGAAAATAAATTGATAATGAAAGCATTGATTTCTAATACATTTCTTTACATTTTTGTCAGTTTTGATAGAGTTCATTATTTGTCAAATACAGTTAGGTCCATAAATATTTGGACAGAGATAATTTTTTTGTAATTTTGGTTCTGTACATTACCACAATGAATTTTAAATGAAACAACTCAGATGCAGTTGAAGTGCAGACTTTCAGCTTTAATTCAGTGAGGTGAACAAAAAGATTGCACAAAAATGTGAGGCAACTAAAGCATTTTTTTAACACAATCCCTTCATTTCAGGGGCTCAAATGTAATTGGACAATTGACTCAAAGGCTATTTCATCGGCAGGTGTGGGCAAGTCCGTCGTTATGTCATTATCAATTAAGCAGATAAAAGGCCTGGAGTTGATTTGAGTTGTGGTGCTCGCATGTGGAAGATTTTGCTGTGAACAGACAACATGCGGTCAAAGGAGCTCTCCATGCAGGTGAAAGAAGCCATCCTTAAGCTGTGAAAACAGAAAAAAAACATCCGAGAAATTGCTACAATATTACGAGTGGCAAAATCAACAGTTTGATACATCCTTAGAAAGAAAGCAAGCACTGGTGAACTCAGCAACGCAAAAAGACCTGGACATCCACGGAAGACAACAGTGGTGGATGATCGCAGAATCATTTCCATGGTGAAGAGAAACCCCTTCACAACAGCCAACCAAGTGAACAACATTCTCCAGGGGGTAGGCGTATCGATATCCAAGTCTACCATAAACAGAAGACTGCATGAAAGGAAGTACAGAGGGTGCACTGCAAGGTGCAAGCCACTCATAAGCCTCAAGAATAGAAAGGCTAGATTGGACTTTGCTAAAAAACATCTAAAAAAGCCAGCACAGTTCTGGAAAAACATTCTTTGGACAGAGGAAACCAAGATCAACCTCTACCAGAATGATGGCAAGAAAAAAGTATGGAGAAGGCGTGGAACAGCTCATTATCTAAAGCATAATACATCATCTGTAAAACACGGTGGAGGCAGTGTGATGGCTTGTGGGTGCATGGCTGCCAGTGGCACTGGGACACTAGTGTTTATTGATGATGTGACACAGGACAGAATCAGCTGAATGAATTCTGAGGTGTTCAGAGACATACTGTCTGCTCAAATCCAGCTAAATGCAGTCAAATTGATTGGGCGGCGTTTCATGATACAGATGGACATTGACCCAAAACATACAGCCAAAGCAACCCAGGAGTTTATTAAAGCAAAGAAGTGGAAAATTCTTGAATGGCCAAGTCAGTCACCTGGGGCTTCATGCATAAACGGTGCGTACCCACAGAAATGTTGCGTAAGAACGTTTCCACGTTCAAATCGCGATGTATAAAACCTACACTTGGTGTAAAGCCATGCACATTTCCACGGTACCTCATACCCTGTCGTACGCAAGTTCTCCGCTCGTTTTGCAGACTGGCAGCACCCAGCGTCAAAGCAGTGCTACTGTTCCTGTGTGGTTATCCTTTCTTTTCCTGACGCAGCTTTATAAATACACTGAAATTAACCGCATATTGTTTATTAGTTTAATGCATCTGATTGTAATTAACCAGTAACAATATAATGGTCCACAGAATGGTCAAACTATTCCAAATACAATAGCTGCTTTAGCGTTGTTACTCTCACTGCACCTTATTTTACTTCTTTCAGCTGCTCCCGTTAGGGGTTGCCACAGCAGATCATCTTTTTCCATATTACTCTCACTGCACCACTCGGAGCAGCTGATCGGAAAGAGAATTATCGGTATACAGCATCAAGCACACGCTGCCTCAGCCATGCTTCATATTTGAACTGTTTCTCACACAGCAAACAGTTCAAACCTTTCCTGTACGGACCTCGTGGTTCAGAAAGAGTTTCATCCCAAGAGCTCTAAACGCAATCAATCAAGTGCTCCTTGTAGAACTGTCTGTACTTATAAATAGAGTTACCTCACTGTAAACTTGCACTACAGTTATAATATTGCACAATCTGCGCCACTTTATAAAGCGCGTATTTACATATGATGACGATATTTTTAAGATGAAATGCAGCAAAATCTGTTTATTAGATTATACAGATAAAACTTTAACTTCATTTAAATAATCTATATTGTTAATAATTAAAGGTTGTTCCTGCCTCGCACTGTATGCTTCACTGAGACTGGCGTGAAGGATAGAATAATTAAACATGTACTATGAAGATATTTCAATGTTCCTTAAATGTTTTGAAGAATCGGCGCTCTAAGCTTACAGATGGCTTAATGTCTATTACAGAGCTGATTGTGTGGCGATCGGTTACTTGGAGAAAGAAAAGCAAGGACTGCAGGGGTGGCCACGCCAATATATATTAATATAAAACAGAAAGAGAAAATAACGACACAGCTAAAAACGCAGCAGCAAATTTCGACAAAAGTTAAACACTTGTGTCATGAGCACGAGGCGGCTATGCAGTGTCTGCAATGGACGTGGCCATCCACCGTGCATAAGATACCATATTGACATTGGCGGGCGAAGGGGCCACCGATTCTTTCTCTGCCCAGGGCCGGCACGAGCCTAGAGCCGCCCATGAGTACTGCTGCAATAAATAATTTCATTGAAGGTCGCGTACAATCACTGCGCCGTGAAACCCATGTTTAATAACGTGCTTTAACTCCTGTCATCATGAAAATGATATCACGTATACATCTCAGTATTTTAGTTATTCAGAGAGCTGTAATATCACGAATGTAATGGATTCTGTGTCCAGTCGGAGGAAGAGAGCCGGTTTAAGAAGCACGTAGTGATTCACACACATAGAGCACATAGAAGATCACATACAAAACAAATCATTTAACGTGCTACTTTAATTACGATGTGATTTGAGAAACTGGTTAATTAAACGATTTTAAAATGAAGTTTATGATGTTCTACTTTAATGAGAAAATAAACTACATGATTAAAGTGAAAACTTCGAGATTGAAGTTGACATTTCGTGCTTTTTCCCCATTGTGTGCCTTTTTTCTTTTCTCTGTACCGTAATAAGCTTTCATATGACACTCAGACGGTGGGCTACGACTTGCCTTTTCACGGCGACTTTGATATTTGACAACTTTTTTTATTTCGGGCACTGTGTGACTTTGTGAATGTGAGTTTTCAAGTTTCTCCAACACGCTATGTCACTCGATCAACTTCCTTTTGTTGATTATACCACGGTTTAAATCAACAAATAGTACGTTTTTCCTTTGCCTCCACTTGGTATTCGCTGAAATTCTTATATTTTCCCCTGTGTTTTTCCCGTTGTCTTTTCACAGAAGACTGAGCTTAAGGGCTATTTATATTGATTTGCATATTCAAAGAGGTGTAATTCTGGGAGGAGTTGGGGCGGGACAGCAGCCGTGTGCACGAGTGTTACTTTTCATGCTGACCGGGATTTATGTAGCGGAAGAAAGCGGAAGTTGGCGAACGCACAGATTTCTGCATCTGGATTTTTCTGTGCGTAAGCACATTTCGGCTTTTGTGCTTACGTCATGTTATAGTGTGAGTTCTACGCACGGCTTTATGCATGAGGCCCCTGATCTTAACCCAATTGAACATGCATTTCACTTGCTGAAGATTAAACTTTGGACAGAAAGGTCCATAAACAAACAGCAACTGAAAGCCGCTGCAGTAAAGGCCTGGCAGAGCATTAAAAAGGAGGAAACCCAGCATCTGGTGATGTCCATGAGTTCAAGACTTCAGCCTGTCATTGCCAGCAAAGGGTTTTCAACCAAGTATTAGAAATGAACATTTTATTTCCAGTTATTTAATTTGTCCAATTACTTTTGAGCCCCTGAAATGAAGGGATTGTGTTAAAAAAATGCTTTTGTTGCCTCACATTTTTATGCAATCGTTTTGTTCACCCCACTGAATTAAAGCTAAAAGACTGCACTTCAACTGCATCTGAGTTGTTTAATTTAAAATTCATTGTGGTAATGTACAGAACCAAAATTAGAAAAAAGTTGTCTCTGTCCAAATATTTATGGACCTAACTGTATGTATAGATCTACATTATATTGCAGTTTTCTGGCAATAAATAGGCCTGCAGTTAATGTGTCATGAGGAAGGTAGGAACCAGAGTTTGAGAGACACTTGGAACAGCTAAGGGGAGTGCCATCAGGACGGTACAGGACAGAGGTTTGTATAGAGTTGAAAGGATTGATGTTGGCAAAGCCTCATTTGCTGGGAGGAGGAGAGGTCTGGAGACAGACAGGACAGAGGGGGTAAACTGAGGAACTATGTGGAAAAGGGCCCAGCCGCCTTTCCAGGGGGACTGACTGCAGCTAGGTAGGCCTGCGGGACTTCAGGCTTTGTTTTCCTTTCTCTGACGGTCACCCCCCTCTCTTCACAGGGGTTAAGTTACGTAGGTACCAAGACCTCCTGCCAAAAAGTGAAATGTCAGACATCCCTCACACCCCCAACTCCAAAACTGCTCTCTAAAACCAAACCAATATATTACATTAAAATGCACTGTGAAAAAATGGTTAGCACTGCCCTTTACTCCTAGGAGCATACTTAAAAAAAAATCTTACTTAATAACAAGTAAAATAAAATTAAATAAGAGAATGCCTTAGGCATACTTAATAAAAGTCTTACTAAATAAAAAAATGAAAGGTGCCTTTGATAAAAGTATTACTTAGTAAAACATCTTAGGCATACTTACTTACATACTTAAGTCTCCATATAAATTAACAGCTCGCCTGTATCGGCATTATGGTGTAGCAGTTAGCTTTGCTGTTTCCTGCTATTGAGTGTTCAGTGATGTCAGCATGTTGAGTTTTCATGTTTTCGGCAGACAATCAAGATTCATACACATCCAAAAGAAGTGCACATTAGATGAAGTGACAATTCCAAAATGTGAGTGTGATGGACTGGTGACAGCGTTCAGGAGTAAGAAGTTTGGATAAAGGGGAAGGAGGATTTTCGGTTAGACTCCACACTTAATAAAAGAGGAAGGTAACTGAGTCACATGAAACAAAGCACAACACTGCGTGCTACCCAAAGCAGGATTACACATAGGCTGAGATCCAGCAGAACTAGGAAAGATCTGGATGGGGGCGTTACTATTTTTTTTTAGGTTAATCTAGGAATAAGCAAAACCACAAAGTGGGAAACCATGAAAAGTGAGGGATGTGATTACTGGACTATTTACCATAGTTTGTAGTATCCCAGCATGTTCCCTAAGCTCCATTATTTCAGTTGTTTTGGTTGTTGTTCATCATGTTTTAGCATTATTTATGTTCAGAGTTAATTCATAAGCACCCCACTGTTATTACAAAGTCAACACTTGAACAGCAGCCCTTTAAAACTTTTGTTCATGCTTTAAGAAGTACATTCTGGAGAAGTGTTTCACTCCTGGTGGCACGGTGGTGCAGTGGTAGTACTGCTGCCTCCTAGGAAGGAAACCATGGTTTACGTCCCGCCGGTGGCGGCTGGTAAAAAAAATTTGGGTGGCGGGGTGCAGGTTTTTTTTTTTTTTTAATGGGGACAAAGTGAAGCAGGACATCGTAGCTCAGGAGAAAAGAAAAAAACACATACTCAAACTGTAATGTTGCCTACACACAGAGGACTTTGAGTAGTGAGAAAAGCGCTATATAAACATAAAAAATTATTATTATTAGCAGTAGTGTAGCTAGAAATTTGTAGGTGGGTGGGCATATAACATTTCAGCCACATAGGAATGTTTATAGAATTTGACCATCAGCACCAACATGAGGAGAGCCTCTAATAAAACCCTTCTCAGTAATGCACACAACATTGGAAGATGCGCACACACAAATTCAAAGACCCAGCCATTAAAAGTAAACATTTTCCTTCTTGGCTATTATAAGAAGAAAACTGAACGTATGGCCTTATGATGATGGAAAAAACAAAAAAAAAAAACAAAACAAAAAAAAAAACAAACAAACTAAACTAATCTAAACAAAAACAAAATTATGAGACATGATGGCGCCCAAACTATAGACACCAATAACACCCTACGGTGAATAACGTTGTCAAGTGAATGTTTTATTCTCTCTCAAGCTCCCGCTCAGTTCAACCTTCTTAACCTGCATGACTGTAACAAACAGTAAGCCTATTACTAAAGCACGCAAAGGGAATAAAACTCACAATGCACAAAAAGAAGAATGTTTACATGTTTTGTAATTACACAGGGAGTTGTTTAGTACTACAGTACAGTATGAATTATGTAAACATGTATAGTTACTACATCATCAGAGCAGCTATAAATATAATAATAATGTCATTACTGTGACATACTGGAAATAACTCAGATTTCAGAAATTCCACTTATTGTCAAAATTATGACAAAGCAAGCCTAAGTTTTGCACATGTCTGTAACATTACTCAAGGTCACTGTTATTGTTATTTTTCCTTCTTAACATTTAACCAGTTGCTAAGATACACAAGTTTGTTCACATTTTCAGATGCCACAGTAGATCTCTTTTAGTAAAAAAAGGGCAGCTGCACAATGCAGCATAAAACAAGAGCATCAAAGACTGATTTTGAAATACCTGCAAGAAACACAAAACCACCTGAATCACAGCATCACAAGTCTATTGTCAGGGTGTATGCAAATAATTTTGTTTGATCGTATTTATTAATATTTAGTTTCAATTTTATGAAATAAAATACATTACTTAGCACAGCTTTGAATTGCTTCTATGATTACTCAATGTGGGTATTTTGAATGCTTATCATTGCAGGAGCTGTAGAATGCCTAGTAATAGAAGGCCCTTTGCTATCGAGGCAAGTGTTGTTACATTACAGGTTTGGGCACCACTGCATTCTCAACCTTTTTAATGCACGGTTTAGAGAAGTGATCACTTACATAAAATAACCCTAAAAAGCAGCATTAAAAACTAAGAATTTAAAAATTTCACATATCTTTGCAAATAATACACACACAAAGACCTGCCCTTTCTGTATTTATAGTTAGGTTACTCTTTGTCATAACAAGAGTTGAAAAACGTCCGTGTGTTAAGCCTTTCCTCGATCACTTGCCTGCTGCTGAATTCTTAAGTCACCGTAGTCTGGTCCAAGTTCCTTTATCTACTTTTTTTCTTTAAGTAAATGATTCATGAAAGGGTTTTCCATTAAAGAAATAAGGAAATTTTCTTTCATTTTGGACGTTCTGCTTGAAGTTGCCATCTTCTGAAGTTGTGCTCCCTTATCTGTAGTTACATAACGTTAAAGGCGGGTGTGAACTGTGAAAGAAAATTTAACTGCTTGCAAGCTACTAAGGGTTAAAAGCTGACACAGCTATTTTAATGTAACAGCAGGTTATTCATACAGGCGTCTGTCATAAGACAGGGTGCAGTAAGCTGACCGAGGACAACTTCCTTTTTAGGAATGCTTCTGTTAGACACAGGAAAGATAATCTTTCCTTCTTTAGGGCATCTCTGACACATACACAGAACAGAAACAGTTGGCCAACGTGCGCAATATAAAATGAAATGCTTAGGTAAACAATATTATGCTTTTTTTTATAAACAAGGGGAAGGGGAGGGAGAAAATATAAAAAAGCCGACTGAAAAGGGGCTTTGCTCTTCTGCCTTGCAATGCATGAATCCTACAATATGTACTCACTGGTGACTGAATAAAGACTGATTGATTGAACTATTCCTTTCTCCTCGGGGGTTACTTCCACAGAACTGTGAATCACTGACGTCAACATGACATAGTGTGTTGATGATTGTCCAATCACAGATTAAAAAAACGTAAAACAATACAAATATGCTGCCAATAAATATGGAAGTGTCCAGGATGCCGAGAGCTGCGCACCCGGGAAAACCAATTGAGGGGCAGTCTTAGGTCACCTGCTTGCCAAAAGGTCAAGAGATGAAGGACTTACATAGACTCTCATTTGGTGGGCATCCGTTGTATAAAGGTATTCACACAGAATGTGTTTATTTTTTTAAATTCACACATAAATTAAACAATTAAGTTAGAATCAATTTTTAATGAATTTTGTCATGCGCTGATACCAGGCAAGTTGTGCAAATAAACAAATTTATGATTTTTTCAGATTACCTAATTAAGTAGTTTTTAAAATATTTTAGGGGCAGTGCCCAGTGCCCTGCATTACAAGCTGCCACTGTGTCCCAGGTCCTTCCTGTGTGGGCTTTGTATTTTTTTCCTGTGTCTGCATGGGTTTGCTTCGTGTGCTCCAGTTTCCTCCCACAGAACACTGGTATAAGTCAGAATTCATGAGGTCGCTACTGGTAAGCACTACAAAATGTCATGAACAAGTTACAGGAACAACATAATGTATGAGTACACATACTGCAAACTAAGATGTCCTTACAGGCATGATGGCTCTGTGCTTAGCACTGCTGGCTCGCAGCTCCAGAACACTGGGTCTGAATGACAACTTGGTCACTGTGGAGTGGTGGCTCTGAGGCTAGGGATCTGCACTGGCAATCGGAAGGTTGCTGGTTCGAATCCCGTAAATGCCAAAAGGGACTCTGCTCTGTTGGGCCCTTGAGCAAGGCCCTTAACCTGGAATTATTGAGTAGTGAGAAAAACGCTATACAAATGCAAAGAATTAATGTGTTCCCATGGGTTTTCCTCCCACATCTTCCACCAGTGCCCTTTAGGTTGGCAACTCTATGGATGACTGTGATTGTGTGTACCCAGCGATGGACTAGAATCCCTGCCATGCTGTGTGGTCTTCATTGCCAGAGGAAAGCTTACTGTGGTTCAGGTGGTATCTCACAGTAGTAATTAAAGATACCAATTCAATGGAGAGACATGGGACTCGAGTCGTTAAGCAGCAGTGCCAGCGCTGGCCCACAGGTCTGCCTTTGGCCCCATTTTTTGACTGCTTTGGAGCTGTTTGTCTTGTCAGACTTCCATCCAGAGAGAGTAAAGCTGCATGTCAGCAGGTGTGTCCTTGTCAGTGGCTCTTATTTACTTTCTCTGTGATGTTTGGTGGCTGCTCTGATGGAATGGGGTGGGCTTGGAGGCTGCTACTGCTGATTTGTACTTGCATATGTAAAAGGCAGCATGAGTTATAAGCACTTTAAAGCTCGTTGCTGGCGAGGTAATGACCTTGTCTTGATGTCTAAGGTTGTTGGAAGAAAAACAAAATGTGTCTGTATCTGAAGACAGCCTCTGGATGAAGATACCTTCCATAATTTTTACTCTTCAGGTCATTTGCTCTCTTTCTGTATTAATGGGTTCCATTATCATATGCCAATCATTTCCAAGTATCGTCGTCATGAATTTCAAGTGAGATTTGTTGCCTGAGCATAAGTCTGCTGCCGGCCATTTTACTGTTTAATGGAAACAGAGAAACCAGAGTGGCCTTTGCGTCCATTTATAAGTGAGATTATCATGTGTAATATAAAAGACTGGAAACAAAGGGTTATGATCAGAGGAAATTTTTCATAATGAAGTGACATTAGAAATTGTGTCCCTAAGGGATCAGTGAGAGCATGACTGCTGATCATTCTGTGTTAAGATCAAAGTCTAGCCTGTTCTCAGTGATTGTCCTCAGATATTTGTATTGCTCCAACATGTCCACAGCCTCCTGTTTAATTAAAGCTGAGACATTGGAACGAGAGGAGCACCCGAGATCTACAGCCTTATCCTTTGTCTTAGAAATGTTTAATTGTAAACAAGAATGATCACACCATTGAACAAACTCGTCAACAACAGGTCTGTGGCTGTCCATCAGTGCAGAATTGCTGAATCTGAAGAGAAAACCCACTTGTACCGATACGTGTGTTAAATGTGATTAGGAGTTATGAATAAAGCGAATGAGGCCTACAGAATAAGCTACAAAAGCAGACCAGGCGCCATACTGGCCTGTCCAGAAACGACTCACCCCAAGGCACACTGACCTCCCAACTCCAAAGACTGACTTCAGCCTAACTAGGTCCAAAATGTGGAAACTGGTATTAAAAGATTCAATTTATATCATAAAGTCACAAAATATCCCAAGATATCTCTAAAAACCTTAAAATTCTAGCTAGTACAGACACTCAGAATTGAAAAATCATTATTTCTGAAATGATTGATTCTAAAACGCAAAAATGAGTTGCCTAAAAGCCAAGAGAAGAACTCCCAGGCAGAAGCAAAAGTAGAAAACCAGAAAACGTAAAAATCAAAGTTCTATTTACAAAACTCCAACTCACTTAGTGGACTTGCTACTGAGATGTTTCCTCTGTCGGGGTCTCAGCAGGGGGCGATGTCAAGGTGGCCCTGTGTCTTGGGGCACCCCACTCAAAGCACAAAGAACAAAAAAGAACAATAGTTTACATGTACATAATAAATTCAACATAAATGTAACCATATTACGAAAAATTAGATAAACACCAGAAAAATTCTTCAGAATAAACAGAAAAAGAGTGAAAACCTAAGCCAGAGAAAGCCTGTCTAAAACCTAAGAGCTTGTTAATGTGAGGGGTAAACAAGGCTGGAATGTCGATGCACTTTGCTTCAGCAATAAATTCTCACATGCATGTGGACGGCCACTTTCACTCGAGTTCCTGCACTGATCGTTTTTTACCCAACGCTAATTTTAATCCCAGGACCACAGGTAGATTCCTTAACCCACTACAATGTCCTGGAAAAGAAAAGTTAATAATGAGGGAGGACAGTTTCAAGAGACATGTGTCATGATGATCAGAACTTTGTTTTTATTTATTTATGTTTTACAGAATTAAATAATGCAGTGTTGGCGTTTTGGAGGTCATGGAATTTAATGGTCTGGTCTGTTTTTTGATTTTGGATGTTTTGAAATTTTTGTTTTTGTTTTTAGTATCAGTACCCCCATTGGTCAAGTTTATAATGCTGGTTGGCAAGACGTCCGGGAGTGTGAGATGCATGACGTGATTACGTATCATGCACTCCTTCACTATCGGAGCCTGTGACAAATTCAAAACGTATACCTCTAGTGTCTTCATTGCTGCCTAGGAATTGTGTTCTGTACTTTGACTTTGATTTAAGTCTTGCATTCTGGCTTAAGCCCCTTGAAACAGGTTTTTGACTCTCTCGCTACACCTCTCGATTAACGATTTTGTCTCACTTGCTCATTGTTGTTTATTTGAATGTCATCCTCCCGGTTTTGACCTTGGTTTACTATTTCTATTATGTTCTTCTACCTGATTCCATCCTACTTAAAACTGCTGTGGCCCTGTGCAGTCATTATAAGATGGGAGGCAGAGTACATGTTTGTGATGAGCAGAGAAGATGTACGTATGTGTCTTGTTTGTAAGAACATTGTGGCGGTAGTTGTGTCTCGCTACAGTATATTCCATCCCATTGGGTATTATTTCTGGTCCTATGTAATGGTGAGACTGACACTCCTACTCGAGTTGATCAGGAGCTTTGGAGTGCTATCTATGTATTATTACACTCTTTGGTCTAGATTAAAGTCTTCATTTTGGTGACCGTGTGATTGAGCAATGAGCAATGTATGTTTTTTTTGTATATTCTTGGACCTTCTTATTTTGGATTTTTACTTTTTTGTCTTCTTTATCCTACCCACCTGTCTGGTTGCTGATGACTGTTTGCCAGAACTCCATTGTTGCCTTCTGGCTGCATCTCTCCGATGTCGTCTGTTTCTTCAACTTCCTCCTTATGACTTGTGCGATCGGTCAGAGGCAGGAGCAGGACATGACAGCAACTGTAACAATTGGTATGGATGCAAGTGGAGATGCTGTCATTATGACAAAAAGAGTTTAAATGGCGGAGGAGAGGGAAGGCCTGCAGTTTTACTACCACTTGGCTGCTTGACGTCAACTTTATACTGCCAGCAGGTTTCCGCTTGAGTGTGGACATCTAAGCTGAGATATTTTAAAAATAATTTGCATTACTTTATATACTCAGTACCTCATTCTACAGTCCACATAATAAATAATTGATTGTGCCATTCATTAAAGATAATTATTTTCTGAGCAGATATCATTTTTATTATAATTCAGGGCAATTTCTCAACTCATAAGAAAAGTGTAGGAATAACACAAGAGAATGGTACTGGATCAACGTGTTGATGAGTAATGACCAGAGGGTAAAAGCACAGAGACGATGGTGACCTTGTCCTAATGAAGGAAGCTCATATGAAATGAGCTCGTAATTATTAGGGTAAGATTTTAATATTCACTCATTCATGTCTGTTATCAAAATTGAAATATACTATCTGACAATGTGATTTATGAAGTAAAGGCAGTTCTTTCAGGCAGGGACCATAAGAGATTAAAGCAGGCCTGACCCATCGCTTTCAGGTAGAGGCTATTAGTCATTTGAGGAGGTGCACTCTGCCTTCGAGAGCCTAATCACGTATGGCATTGATCACAAATAGCTCACTGAATCTGTACTCATGGTGCGTCCGAGAACAGCTAGCCAGAAACCGGAAGGATGCCTCCTGCATGCTGGTGCACCAGAACTTGTGAGTTTCCCCTTGGGATTAATAAAGTATCTATCTATCTATCTACCGTCATCAGAATTCCCACTGAAGAACTGGATGATGGTTGCACTGTTCCAATGGCTTTTCTTCGGCCTGGATTTGTATGTATAAATAATTATACTACAAAATATATTGGGATTGAAAGCTACATTTTAAAGCAAATCATATATATATACACACACACACTTGTATATATTATATACACATAAATACATATATACAGTATATAAATGCATCTATCTATCTATCTATCCTTTTATACCATATTTCTCTTGTCTTGATATCGTCACAATGGTTACTGAAGCGGTATGTATTCAGGTTCAAGTATGTCCTGCATTTCTTAAAAAGAACACATTCCCAGCGAGCAAGCACCTCCTGCTGGACGCTGTGTCTTACTGGAGGCATTAACCGTCATATGCATAAAGCCACCATACAAAAGAGACCATGATTATTGTAGCTGAAGTATCAGGCCATCTTTTTCATTCTAGCCGGAACGCAAGGGTGATTAATTTTTTCTGTTTGTTTCTTCCATAACAAAGAGCACAAAAACCAAACGCTTCATTCATTGTTTAGGTGAAAACATTACCTATGTTTAATTAAAAATAAAATTCATAAATGTATTGGCAGAGTATCCCAAGCTTGGAGCAATGCCAGAAAAAAGCTGACTTGAAAAGACCAGGCCAGCTGCGTTTGTGTCCATCTGTTGCTCCAGACTGTGTCTCACTTCTGATTTTTAGTCATATCCGATTTCTTTGGTTTAAATGTTCAAATGTAAATGCAAGAGATTCAAATTCAATATGACTTTGTACTGATACCTAACCTGAATCTGCAAAAGCAATAGAAGTTAATTCGTCAGATGGATGTGACCCAGAAGACAGACAGCCATGAATTCCTGCTACATGAAGACGGCTGACTGACTTGAAATGGTGTGCAGTGCAGGACGTCTTACAAAGGCAAGTGCTGAAAGACGCTTTGAGTGGAATCGTCACTCACACGTCTGCATATACAAAACCCACTGACATGAGAGAGAAGTTTTCTGAATTTTGAATCTCATATTTCTCAAAAAGGTTCAAATCTGTGTAATAAAAGCTCTAAACATGTAACAAACTATTATTGTATTGAAGCTCTCTATATTTAACTTGCCGCCCAAACCAGTGGCTTACAGTGATGGTGATGAAATAATCAGAATCTCAGCATGCATCTCACAAACATATAAATTAAATTTTGGTCCTGGAAATAAACTAGCCAAATATAATCAAAAACTCAGTGAAACTCAAGTATAATAATTATATTTATGCATTTAACCACGATTCCTGTTTACGGTATCCTAGTCTACAGACAAAAAAAAAAAAACCCAACATCCAATCAATGCTCAAGTGACAGCCCGACTATTGAAAAGTGTTTTTGTTTTTAGTGTGCCAGGAGTGAATGTGAAGAGTGTAATCAGACAAGTCAGATATGCCAAGGCGCCCGTGCAGGATTCCCATTTTGTAAATTTTACTGGTGCTGTTTTGCAGTCCAATCCATGTTAACCATTACAAAAACACATTTTCTGCCACACTGTATCCTAAATTTTTCCCCTTTTGTTATTTATTTTCATTTTCGTTTTATTCCTGTCATGGTCAGAAACACATCTGGTTCTGCTAGTTTAGCTGACCTCAGCTTTAAGGCCAGTCTTGTTTATCGTGGTGCTGACCAGCGGTGATGTGTTGCATGTCAACTGGACGTGTATGCAAGAATTTTACTGTACTCTGTGCAGGTGACAATACTAACTCTACATTAAAACTTGACAACTCACATTTTTGTTTTGATATATCATTAGGTTTTGTTTCTTATTTTTTTTTTGGAAATTCATGTCATTTCACCCCATCACACATTAGTTGTTAAACAGTTAGGACAACCTGCAGCTCAATTCAGTGACGATATTCTAAAAAGTTCAAATTTCTGGCTTCATTCTCTACCCAGTGCTTTGGATGCCAACATCTTACCAGTCATAGTGACATCACATGGCTTAGTAAAGGGAAGGTTTTGAAAAGTGTGTATGAGCTACATCGATTACATAACCCACCCCAATAACCCGCAACAGCTACACACAAAAACTACTAAAACACACACACACAGTCCAAAACCACCGTCTAGTTTCTTAATTGAAATAAATGTTGATACACAGAAATATACCGGCACCTTTGTCCTTCAGTGCCGATGATCGTCCAACGCAGATTTATAGTGGAAGGAGCACGCTCTGTGTAACGGGGCTCCAAACAAACATGTGGTGAAGAAAGAACACCTTTAACCTGGTCAAGAACTGTAATCCTTGTGAGTGATAGTATTATAATATCCAAAGGCAAGCATGAAAAATGAGTTGCTGCAGCTTTCAAATTGGCACCTTAATAAAAAGCTTCCCAGGAGCCCCTGCACAGTAAATCAAACCAAACTGTTGGCACAGTGATCCCTCTGAATGCCTATCAGGTACCACTGCTACACCAACATCAACAGTCCGTCAATGAACTGCCAATGCAACGTGAGAAGGTGTTTGAAACAGAGTTAGGAACAGGGCAAGGCCCGCTGGTCAAGATAAACTGTAGGTGTACTAATGAGTAGCAAATAGGCTCTTTAAGTCAAGAACGGCACCTTATGCCATGAAGCAAAATGCAGAGGCTGAGCTGAACAGCCTCATTACTGAAAACATCATTAAGTCTGGGAAGTCCTTGAGTAGGCTGCCAGTCCTAAAGCCTGATTTCTCATTAAGAATTTAGGAGATCATAAACTGTCAATTTGGTGTGTATAATAAGTACTCACTTCTCAAAATTGAGGGTCTGCTCAGAAAACTAGTTTAACAAACTAGGCTTGAGTCACATGTCCAGCAAATAGACAATTTTGGATGTGGTACTACCAGTGGTGAAATTACGATCAGGGTGGTCTGCCTGCATGCCCAGGGGTCAATGACTGCAAAGAGTCCCAACCCCAAGCATCTACGGGCCAAAATGATAAGGGGGGGGGGGGGGGGGAATTTATGAAACAACTGAGTATCTGTCCGCTGCTGAAATAACCAATGGAGACTTAAGAATCTTGCACTAAAATCAAGGGTGAGAGATATTGCGCTGCATTAATGAAAGTACGAGCAACTCTCTTGTTCTGGAGCCAAGTCACCCAGAGGTCTTAAACTGGCTTTGGGTACTGGGCTGTCATATAAATATTTTGCGTCACCGATGGCACTAACAACTAACTATATTTTCTTTTTCTGGATTTCTGTGGTGGCATCCTGCGCAACTGCCACCTGATCCAAGTCTGTGGTTGCCATTAATTTTGGGAAAGACGTGAAAGTGCTAAACCACTAAAGAGAGCTGCTGCATTAAATCTTCTAGTATGGATCATCATAACAATAATGAACTACTTTATTACTGTAATAGTAAGTTATGCTTAATTCTGTCAGGGCCATATTATTGTATCTATTTGCATGTTTTTTATATTCTCCATTTATTTATTTATTTTCTTGTAAGTCTTTCTTCTATTTCTTGTAAAGCACTTTGAGCAAAAATCTTTGCAATATCAACCCACACAAAGGGTTATTTACAGTAAGTCACCTCCCTTTTGGTTTTACACACATGTAGAGATAAAAAATGTTCCTATTGCAGATAAGATCATATCTGTAAAACGCCGTACTAGTTAAGGTAAGGCCATATTGAGGGTCCCAGCTGGCACTTGAGCGGAGTCAGCCTGCCTCTTCCCTCCTCTACTTACCCATCTCACTCTGCAAAGTTTAGTGCTTGGTGTGAAGCTGAAAAGAAAGTCTTTTGGCATTTGTGGTAGAAGTGTTGTCATTTATTTTTATTATAGATAAATATTTATATTCTGTCCCCTTCCTGATTCATATTACTGTAAATAAACCACAAGCAGAAAAATAGTATTGAAGAACAGCCAAATACATCACTGAGTACTGCCATTTAACAAGCCCAACTGCAAGGGCCGCAGACAAGAAAGTCTCGGTTGGACATTAGGCACTGTGTGTCCATTTGGACATGGCAAACCAATAACTTTACTTGAGGGTTAAATTCTTTGGTAGCTAATCTCATCAATAATTAATACATGACTATCTAAATAGTAACTATCTAGTACCGGTCCTACCTATCTACCAAATTATTTTCTATAGTTTCTTTCACACCCATGTCTTGTCAGGCATGAGATCCCCGTGGGTGTCTTACATGGATCAATGTACTGGAGCTCTGGGGGGTGTGGAGAGCGGGTTACACCGTACACGTCTGCCTTCCATTTCCATTCTTAGGAGAGAGGAAGTCCCAGCCGGAGACTGCTGACATCACTTCTAGTCTCACCAAAATCCACCTGTTCTGTTCCACTTGTATGCCCCCACAGCAGGAATAGCACTGGAGGTCAGAGCTCTTACTATTTTCTTTTATTGATCCACAACATTACAATTAAACACAGCTAGGACCCCAACACTTTACTAATTTTTTTGTCTCCTCCTTATACTATCTATCTTTGTCTCCGTAAGTGTTTTGTAAACCTTGACACCAAACCCACAAATGTCTTTCCTAAGTTGACTGGAGTTCGATGCCTTCCTTGAAGAACTTGTAGAACATGAGTGACCTTGAATGACGCAACACCTAAGAGCTCCGTAGAGCAAAACATGCCGCTGGTTGAATCTTCTACCAAAAATGAGTCATGAGCGCTGCTTACAGTTTTCAAAATAAATTATAACTGGGTAAAAGCAATCTGCAGACGGGCCTGCAATGAGTAGAATGATGTATAGGTCTAATTAAATAAAGCCTGCATACATCATAAAATTGATTTGCTGTCTTCATGACTTTTTCCAAAAGTGAAAAGGTTTCTGACAACTGCAGATCTGCCCGGCATCCATTGTAGAAAAAACACAAGAACTGTCAGACATTGTCAAGCTTCGGAGACTCGTTGTTTTAACATTAATTCTCACAGGTTTACTCACAGCAGTCAAGATGAGCATCGCTCTTACAGAATTAGAAACTCACACTCGGGGGATCAGAGAGCACACAAGATCCAGATTTTATTATGAAATATGTGAAGGAAGTGAGACGTTGGGCTTGGGCTACCTGATTAATGAATCATTTAAATCAAAACCTCAGAATGTCAATCCAGTCACTCCTTTTTCTAAATTGCTAAAGCTAAATTCAAGGTCACAGAGAACTACAGCATATATAAGCGTTACAGGGTGAAAGACCATAATGAGGCAGCTGGCCATTGTAAAATAAAACAAAACCAGGCAAGTGGCAGGTGAGGGGGTGCAAGAAAGGAGATGGAGGACCTCAATGTGGTAGAGCCAGTCTGCTTAGTGTCCTTGACGCAGTTTCTCATTCCTAGAAGCCAGCAGGTCACACTGATTTAGTTAGTCTGTCTTCCACTTCAGTCTGGTAACAGGAAAGGGAAGAGAATAAATCTGAGTCGGTCATCTGCCACATGTGTGTCCCTAAACCTTAATGGGCAACGTGCCGTTTTGCTGTCACTTTTGAGAGTATTAACACTCTCATTGCTTCAAATGTGGTGTATTTCTACACACACACTGATATGACATTGCTGGAGCAAATGACACCAGGCCCGGCTCTGCCCTTTTACCACATATACATTATATTTAGGCCCTTGAACTAAACTGACTAGTCTAACATAGTCAAAAAATTCAATTAAATTGAAGTATACAGACTAGCTCCAAATATTTACCCATGATTCCTGTTTATTACATCCTCACTAAAAATGCAAAGAATGTAATATCACCATCCAATCAATGCACGGCAACAGTTTTCCAGTGAGAAACCATATGGGGGACTTTTTAGTTAATGTAAAGCATGTCATCATCAAGTCCTTTATGGTGGTGAAGAGCAGAGGATGAGATGTGTGGAGTTTTAACGTCAGCCCATCTGTAAGATACATATATTTTGAATGAAATCAGTCTTTAGTAATGCGTTCAGTCTATAGTTGCAGTCCTGTTGCCGTGCTGATCATTTAATTTGACTTTGGCGCGTGGACGTCTGCTATGATATGAAGTTTTTTTTTGTGTTCTTACGAGAGGTAAGGCTGGGGGGCTGTCAAAAAACAGGGCCTGTTGGAGACAACTGAGGCATTTCTTGTGTGATTTTGGGCTGTACAAGAAATAAGCTGTTGTGGTAGATGTTGGCAGTTTGAGGATTTTTCTTCTTCTTATTACTATTGTTGCTGTTGGATTATTATCTGTGTTGTAGCCTACAATTTCATGCCCCCAAAGTTTATGACAGGTTGGCATAAATGTGATCACACCGCGTTTACTACAGACTATATCATTTTGTAAAATTATGTTCATTTCTGGAATCTGTTTAAAGTGTCACTCACAATATCTGTTAAAAGGCGCCTTTTAACTTTCAGGAGAGTCTGAAACAAGCTAGATAATTAAAAAAGCATGCTGCAGGAGTGATGTGGATGAGTTTTATTCTGCATTCAGTTTACTATTATACATTTGAAATGTCTATCTTGTATTTTACTGTTTCAAAGCTAATCTTTCATTTTTTTCTAAATATATTATTTTTGTCTGATGCTCACTGTATTGTGAGGCCTGCATTGCTATATGTACTGTATTTGGAGAAGGTGCACTGTTTCATGACTAGTACAGATTGACGGTGCGGGGAGTGGGGCGGTGCTGACAAAATGTACCTTTCCTCAGGGAACATTATTTACCATGCCAGGCCCAACCATAACCATGAAGAACATGGTGGCGACCATGCCAGAAGACATTCCAAAGGCAGAAACTAGGAGTACACAATGGGAAACAATGAGGTAAAGATGTTGTGTGAGACCGACCGGGCTGTGCTCTTCTCACCTTCAAACTTGGTGAATTCTTCTCAGTACGTGGCTGAGGTTTATCAGTGCAGACTGAGAGTGGTGCTTGTAATTGTGCCCCACTGCAGCTCCATAGTGCTGACCTTTCAATTTATTTATTTATTTTAAATTTCCAGGTATAGACAACTGGAGTCAAACAAGTGAAGTTTGCTGTATGCATCGACTCCAATATCATTCCTGTCAAGTTTAAGAATAAAGTGTGTTAATTGTGCAACTCTGGACCAAATACATGACAATGTTAAAATAAGATAAGAAGAAAAGCATATTATGGCATTACTAAAACTAACCAAAATTTGAAATGCAGATGTTTAGGAAAAGTTGGGGTAATACAGGAGAATGAGACGCACACCGATGCACTAATATGAATTAATAATAAATTTAAGAACACTGGTGGTACAAAGAGCACGTCTAGTGTTAAAGCAGAGCACTTGGGAGACGTGTAGCCTTGTAACAGCGTCATGTGTACCTTTGTACGGATCCCCATTAGTGAGGGAGGTTGCTGTTTTTTGTTTTTTTTTATATAAATCATTTATGGATTCAGAGCACACCATTAGAGGATTGTAGGACAGGGAATGGACCAGTCCCCACTGGGATACTCGGAGGAAGGGGAGGTTCCAGTACAAGAAGTAAACTTTAAATGGAGAGGAGAGCAGGAGGCTAACATTTGACACTGCAAGAAACCATGGCCTTTAGCCATGTCTCGAGCAGATGAGCTATTAGAAGTGGTCCCATAGTAGGTCTTCCTGGATTCAAGGAAATCAGGATACTGTAGATCTCCTAATTTCAAGAGAACATGACCCCAAAGTGTGGTGGGCGAAGGTCATGGCAGCCAAAGACTTATTCAATTTACTGCCTAAATCTGATGACCCCAAAGAAGGAGGGCATATTCTCAACTAGCAGGACAAGTGTTTCTCCCAGAACTTCAATACATCTTTGTCTGAAAAAAATCCATATTCATTGATATATGGTGAATATACATAACTGGTGAATTCTACTTGTAGACTTGACCACAGCATAGCTAGAAGACTCTTTAGACAAAAGTAAAAATGGCAACAAGTGTAACGAAGAAGAGTTAAGATGACAGCGACTACAACAGAGTCAACAGCGACTGACAGAGGAAGAGACAGAACGGCACAACGGGATCAGTCTCAGCCTTCAGCAACCCAAACGTGGAGGTCACCTGAACAGAGGGTGTGGAATGAAGATAAGTTGTAAAGTCTACTTCTCGCCTCTTAGCATGGACTTCACTTGACACTAGGGCACCACCAGTCCACACAGTAACATGGCCTGGAGAAGATGAGTGCTAGTTAAGAGTGGTGGACACAATTAGGAGGTCAGACAACCCAGCAGAATATCAGAGATTAGTGTTTGGCAATATTTTATATTTTATCCTGATTTAACTTCACTAATTCCACAGGGTATGTCATCACCACCAACAATGCAGTCTCTGCCTCCACAGCCTGTTTAGTGCCCGAGCTCACACACACACAACCCCGGAGGACACGGAAGAGGGGACTTTGGAGATTTGACAATATGAATTAGTTACCAAATCCTTTACTCGCCTGGATTTCTTCTCACATCCCAAAAGCATTCCAGCTAAAAAACTGAGTGTGGGCACATAACCATAATGCACTGGTATCCCGTCCAGGGTGGGTTCTTGCCTTGCTCAAACTGACATCTGGTGCTGCTGCAGACGGGATTGAGGAATATAGAGGGATGAAGTGGCTTAAAGACAAATTCAGTACATGGCACCGACCAGCTGTTCTGAAACGTTGAGGCTGGCAGTGAAGAACATAAATGCTTGAGAAATGAAAGGCCAGCAACTAAGCTCTTCATTTTTTTTCCCATCTCATATTCTGGCTGATTACTCAGGCTATGAACTATGAACACCCTCCAGCTAATTTTCTGAGGACTCCAAACATGACGGGAGTTTAATTAGCTTTTTTTAGGTTCATAGCAACTGTGCAGAATGCCTCCTCAATTAATATTCACTCTCTGCAAATTCAAGCCCAATTACCAAGTGCTTCATATTCTATTGTACTCTGAAATATTCAATAAAATGAGCAGATGGAATTGAAGTGGGACAAATGAGTAGGGTCACTTCTAAAAAACGGAAGAAAAGGGTTGGCTTTTAAACCTGCAGCACACATGGACGATACTTTGAGAAAACAAACCCAGTTATGAGCTTCTTGCTGATGTTTGTAACAGGCTGCCCCTCCACAGACTTGTCTAACAGACCCTGGGCTAATAATGACATGTGGTAAGTTCAGACAAATAGAATTAAACATACTATTATTATTCAAATAGAATTAAACATAACATATTAAGATACGCTCGCTCAGGTGACCCACTCTGTCCCACAGCATGGCAGATTATAAACCCGGACACCTGGAGGTCCACTGACATTTGCATGTAACTGCTGCTGCTGCCTTCTAATTACAGGACATGCCATAACAATTTTCAGATTGTTTAATCTAATCCTGCAACATCAAGACAGGACCTAACATGGCTGCTCGATTGGAGGGTCTGTTCACACACATGGTGGTCTACGAATGTTCAGGTAGCAGACAAAAAAAAGAAAGAAACAAACAAACAAATATAAGGAGATGTGAGAAAGTCATTGCGAAATAACTAGCAGGGTCTGAGCCTACACATCACAAGGAGCAAAATCCAAACAAAACTCTCTGTCCAAAGTAAAGTAAAAGTTCCAACTACCTAAATTCATTTTCAATAACCAAATACACTGAAGAGACAGTTTTATAGAATCCGGAAACCTGGACAAAAAGAGCACCATGCCATTGCTTTCTTATAAAGTGAGCAACCAATTGTTGATTTTTGATGAACAATTTAGAAACATGGCTGCACAATGTGGCAATCAGGAAGTTCCATTGGCTGAACACTTAAATCTTACTCGATACTATGGAATTTCCAATACATTAGATATGGTAAACGTTAGACATGCGTATCCAAAGTGATAGGCAGATGAATTACATTAGGCACAGATATGCAATCTGCAAAAAACCCACAGCATCACTTTAAGTGTGTACATATCCTGAAGACGCTATTCACCCCCCCCACCCCAAACTCTTTTCACATATTATTGTCTCATATTCTAAACTTACAACATACAGTGCCCTCCATATTGTCTTGAACAAAGACACATTCCTTTTTGATATCCCCCTCTGCTCCACAGTTTAAAATTACAAATCAAACAATTCAGACATCATGATTAAATTGCACATTGCAGACTTTCATTTAAGGGGATTTGCATCCATTTTGATCACACCATGTAGAAATGACTGAACTCTTTTAAATGGTCCCCACATTTCATTCCGCCATTATGTTTGGGACACAGCAATGACAGGTCTATTAAAGCAGTCATATTTAGGACTTTGTCACGTATCACTTGCATCCAATGAATGCTTGACGTCTGCAATTCATGGACTTCACCAGATGCTGAGGATCTTCTCTCATGATGCTCTGCCAAGCTGCTAATGCAGCCTGCTTTTCTTCTTCTCAGCATATGGAAGGCCTGCTCAATTGGATTTAAATGTGGTGACTGGCTTGGCCCTTCACATGCAGGTGCGTCTCGCCCCAATTACTTTACCAACTTCCCTGCAGCTGCATGAGCGTGCCCATGGAGAAGAAGCCGGCCAATTCATTATTTATTTAAAACAGCCAATCTTTTTGAGCTGCAGACCCGCTACACCACAGGGTGTTATGGTTTGGGCATGTATGGTTGCCACAGGTCCTGGCACACACATCTTCATTGATGATGGAACTGCTGACGGCAGCAGCACAATGAATTCTAACGTGTATAGAAACATCTCACCTGCTCAAGTTCCAGTAAATGCCACCAAAGTCAATGGATGTCGCTTCATCCTACAACAAGATGATGATCCCATACTGCTAGGATAAAAAATGGAAAATTCTTTAATGGCCAAGCCAGTCACCCAATTTAAATCCACTTGAGCAGGGCTTCCACATGCTGAGGGGAACACAAGCAGGAACTGAAGATGCCTGCATTTAGGGCTTGGCAGAGCAACACCTGAGAAGATCCTCAGCACCTGGTGACATCCATGAATTGCAGACTTCAAGCACTCATTGTATGCAAGGGATGTGAGGCAAAGTCCTAGATGCGACTGCTTTAACAGACCTGCCATTGCTGTGTCCCAAATGTTATGGTGCCCTGGAATGGGAAGATCATGTAGAAAATGTGTTGTCATTTCTACATGGTGTGACCGAAATGCATGCAAATCCCCTTAAATGAAAGTCTGCAATGTGCACTTTAATCCTAGAATCTGAGTTGTTTGATTTGTAATTTTAAACTGTGAAGCAGAGGGCAAAATGGAAGAGAAACCTGTCTTTATTCCAAGCATTATGGAGGACACTGTATTAAAACATTGTTCCAGCAGTGTACGATATGACAACAACATAAAAACCCTTCAACAATTTGCTTAAAAGAATAAAAGTTAAGTTGCGACATTTTAAAGGATTCACGTGGTTTGTAAATAGAAAGTTAACTTTCCTCAGGTGCAGTGATGCTGTCTCTTACCTGACTACCTCACCCAATCTGTTGATGGTCTCTGCCTGGTCGATCACCTCTTCTCTGCTCCTTTATTAGGTTAGGATAAGCCCCCCTCTGGCTGAGGTCCCACAGTATGCTAGAGACTTCCACAAAGCAAACTAAAATGACAACAAAGGAACACTCAGTGCAAGTCAGGGATAAAATCATAAAGATACACAGACCTGGATGAGGGTACAAGATGATCTCCATCATGCTGAACTTACCTCGGAGCTCAAAGCAGTCCAACATACAGAAGTGGAAGAAACAAACCACAGCCATGCGTGGTATTGTGCTGCCGTTACGTGACCGTCACACTTGTCACAGCACCTACTAACACAGCGGCACAAGTTGTCAAATTCCAGAATCCGTCTCCGTGTTTGTGCGTTAGCAGCGTACCCTCTCGGTTCATAAGCTGCAGATCGATACTTTACAACTACAAATGCTGTATTTTGTTTTGCTTGGTCTTCCTCGCACCTCCAGGTCCTTCAGGCTCACTAGAATGTATTCCAAACACAACTTAGTCCAGTGGACAGCCAGCCCATTAATCTTTTTTTTAAATTTTTTACATTTTTATTAATTTTATTGAAATCGCATAACATTCCATACAAATAGATAATGTTTTACAAAAAAAGGGATCGAAAACAAATCAACCCCCACCCCGAGAAAGAGAGCATGGCCTGCTGAGTAAAACTTAAAGCTAGTAAAAATAAGTAAATAGATAAATTAATAAGTGAATAAAGATAAATGGAGAAGGAAAAGAAATGGGGAGAGAATCTGCTTCCTCAGTGCTTTAAATGCTTATTCTAAAATGTTATTGATTAGATCCTGCCAGATTTTGAAAAAGTTCTGCAGAGATCCTCTAAGTGAGAATTTGTTTTTTTCCAGTTTCAAATAATATAAAACATCAGTTACCCCGACAGAATAGGAGAGTTAGGATTCTTCCAGTTGAGTAAGATGAGTCTGCGTGCCAACAGTGTAGAAAAGGCGATCACAGTTTGTTTGTCCTTCTCCACTTTAAGCCCCTCTGTGTGCCCACCAAACACAGCTGTTAGTGGATTAGGAGGGATTGGGACACCAAGGCTGTCTGAAAGGCATTTAAAGATTTTGGTCCAGAATGATGTTAATTTGGTGCAGGCCCAAAACATGTGACCCAGTGAGGCCGGAACTTGATTGCAATGTTCACAAGTTGGATCCTGCCCTGGAAACATTTTGGACAATTTTAAGCGAGACAGATGTGCTCGATATATAATTTTGAGTTGAATAAGCTCGAGTGAATTCTCTGCATTGCTACCTTCCACTCCTTTTCTGATATGTTGAGTGAGAGATCCTTTTCCCATTGTACTCTGGGATCTTTGAAAGGGAGGGACTGTAAAATGGTTTTATATGTTAGAGAAATGCTGTCTGAGTTCTCAAGACTGATCAATATTTTTTCCTGGCCATTAATCTCAGTCAGCTGCCCAGTAACCCTATGAGACTGGTGACACTTTCACTGCTCGCTTATTTTAATTATTATGAACATAAATCGGTTTTCTACATCAACACACATGCAGTTTCGAATAACCTGAAATGTTCCTATGTGATCAGTCGATGCCCAGAACCTCACACCTCCATGTAAGTGGGCCACTCCACACTGCAGCTCACACTTTTATTTATCAAACTTTGCTTTCATACAATAAAATACTTTATAAAATGCACCAGATAAAAGTAAATGGAAGTGCTGTTTAGAATGACGTTACACTTGTTGTCGTGGAGGAATCTGTAAGGTGGCACTGCCCTGGCACTACAATGTAATGTTTATTCTTAGCTTTTTTTAATCATACATTGATGTTAGACAATATATTTATCACTAACACTGGTATTTGGTGTGTATTTAAGCAAGCAGCCAACTGAGGACTTGCAGCCTGATGTTCACTCAGGCACTTGTGTATCTGCGCCTTCCACTTCTATTACTATCTTTGGTGTGCAGATTACCTTCTTCTCGGTGGACAGCAGTGGACACTTTTGTATGAAGTCTTCAGTTTCTTGGCAGTGTGTCACAGGGTCTAACCTTCATTTTGCAAAACAATGATAGGTTGATGGGTTTCTTCAGAAAGGTTTCCTTAGGAGACTTCATTCCTTTAATGTAGAAAGCAACATGATTGGCATCTTCTATAACATTATAGATTTTCTGACTATTAAATTATTTTTCGGGGCGGCACGGTGGCGCAGTGGTAGCGCTGCTGCCTCGCAGTTAGGAGACCCGGGTTCGCTTCCCGGGTCCTCCCTGCGTGGAGTTTGCATGTTCTCCCTGTGTGTGCGTGGGTTTCCTCCGACAGTCCAAAGACATGCAGGTTCGGTGCATTGGCAATCCTAAATTGTCCCTAGTGTGTGTGCCCTGCAGTGGGCTGGCACCCTGCTTGGGGTTTGTTTCCTGCCTTGCGCCCTGTGCTGGCTGGGATTGGCTCCAGCAGACCCCTGTGACCCTGTAGTTAGGATATAGTGGGTTGGATAATGGATGGATAAATTCTTTTTCCAGCCAAGTGCTTAACCTCCTTGGTGTTAACCCTGAAGGTCTCTTGGGCTCAGAAATCTATGACAGTTAAGCCTGAGCGTCCCTTGAGTTAAGTCTGATGTACTGTATTAAACCCAATAACTCTCAGGACAATGTTCTGCTGTCATCTAGTGGATAATATTGCATTGCGCTGCAAAAAGGTTATGATTGTTTTTATGCATTAAGAGTAAGGCAGAACCTTCATCCAATGGCAATGAAGAGCTGTAGAGCCAGATTTAAAACAAACTGATTCTGAACCACTGGTGGGCTCAAGTGACAGTGACGGCAGTGTGAATTGGTCATCAGACTCTGGCACTGAGAGTGAAACTGATGTACGATATAGCGCTGTACGACCGACTCTGCACAATATCCTGGTGACTTTAATCGATTCCATAAGTGATCGTATTGTTCTACTGCCTGTGTAAATCTGAGTATGTTCACAAGTCGGGACCCCCGTCAGTCTGCGCCCGGGCCTATAAAGGCTGTCAAGAAAATGGAAGTCGCGCCTTTTGTTTAGTGGAGTCTGCCTCACAGTATTGTGCTTTGTTAACTGAATTTCATGTTTTTTTTTTTTTTTTATTATTGCTCTTGTTTGAAGGATTTTGATGAGCAGACTGTGTTACTTATAAAAGTTAATTTCTTTACGTTTAAGTCACATTTCTCTGAATCACATATAAAGCACACACAGTTTATCGACTTTCATTAAAAAACAAAAACTTTACGCAGAATTCTATTATGAGTGAAATCACTTAAAGATATAAAGACGGAAAAAAAAAAAAAATCTCCTTTCCATGTAATAAGAGGGTACAATTGACTTCAAATTCATGAACGTTAGCAGTGAAAGGACTCCATAAATGAGGCCCTGTAGGTCATGAAATTAATGAGAATTTTATTATATAACCGATTACGCTGGCGTTCTTGGAAGTTTTCTTCTGTGGTGTCTATCAGTACATCAGTTATGGCTCACTGGACATTTTCAATCATTTGGCTTTTTAGCCAATTATTCATATTAAGGAGAAGAAAACAAAATATATTTGTTGGTGACAGATCTGGTGAATATGGGGGCTCCAGACACACTGGAAAGGCACTGGGGCCAAAACTCAGCAGCAGACAGCCACAGTGAGGGGACGCACGGTCGTGACATTTGCAGGTTAGAAAATATGGGGAATATTTCAGGAAAATTTGAAATAAATGTGGAAATAATAAATAAAAACAATGATGTCAGCATATATTATGTTAGTGAAAATAATGAAATGTTTCATGAAATATGTTTATAATTTATGTATTTACTTATTTCTTTTATTTCAGTGCCACCACACAACATGAACTCTGACTGGTAATGAGGCCTGTCATTTTCTCTTGTCAGAGTTGAGGGGGCGGGCTCTAGCGAGTGCTGTGTTTGGATTGGTGTGTCGTCGCTAGAGTGGGTGTAAACTTGGGCTATCAAGTGGTGCATTGCCAGGCAGACAGCACACGTCAGATGCAGACCCCGTGAGTGGGCAATAAATTCAGTGTTTCTTGAACTGAAGTAGCAGCTTTGGGCACTCATCCTGGCCAGCTTTATCTTTCCCTCTTGCAGACGTACTCACTCACATGCACTTTGCTTACCTTGGGAATCCTTGTGCAAAATTGTGACCTCTCTACAGACGATTCACCAATCAAAACTTGCTAGAGCCTGCCCTTTCAACTTTGAGAGGTGACAATGACAAGTCACCAAAATCAATATATAAAGAAGTAATTCAATAAATACATAAGGAACTAATCAATAACATTTTAGAATAAGCATTTATATTGGGGGGTTAACTCCATTCCCTCTTTACTACTCTCAACAGTTTCACTCGGGCTGTTGGCCTTTCTCATGGGTGGGGGTGGATTTGAATTTAGTTTTGTTAAGTTTGACTTGATTGAATGGAAGGTTATATGCTTTCAATAAATTCAATAAAAGATCAAAAAAAAAATGTACGTATGGTCAAATTTCATAATACATTTATTTATTTGTGCATTCAGTTTTGTCAGAAATATTATATTATAGGCCTGGTGCCAATAAAAACTTGAGCTTGGAATAAAACTTTCACACAAAATCTGCTAGCATAATGCTGAGTGACATTCTTGTGTTCCATTTGTGACGAGTCTGACAAATGGTGTGTTAAACATTTGCATCTGAGAGCAATCAAATGTCAAAGTGCTAGATGTTTATGGAGACAGTGAAATCACAGCATGTTTAATAAATAAATAAATAATTAAATAAATAATGATAGGACCTTTGCAAAGGATTGAGGAGGAAATGTAAATTTCGATATTACCAAAAGACAACACAAAGGCATTTCATTCAATGTAAAGGCCAACTGTGGCCAGGCTACCACCTGAGAAAAGGACCGTGAGGCCTGCAGTTCCTGCCCATAAACTTCTGGCTGCACACTCGGCAGGTCAAGAGCCCAGTGATGTGCGATCCTCCACATTCTACATACAGCGCCTTCCACAAAGTATTCAGACCCCTTCACTTTCTGCACACATTTAATTTCAAATAGGTACATTTGCCATTCTTGCCCAATACTCTTCTCTCAATAACCTATAATGACAAAGTGAAAACACATTTTCAGAAATGTTTGCAAATTTTTTACATATCAAAAACTGAAATCCCTCATTGATAGACATATTCAGCCCCTTAATTCAGTACTTTGTAGAAGCCCCTTTGGCATCAATTGTTGCTTTGAGTCTCCTGTCTCCAAGTCTCTACAAGCTCTGCACACTAGGATTTGAGTATTTTATGGTGTTCTTCCTGGCAGATCCTCTCAAGCTTTGTTAGATTGGGTGGGAAGCACCTGTAAGGTGCTGTCTTCAGGTCTCTCCACAAATGTTCTGTGAGGTTTACATCTGGGCAACTCAAGGAGAGTCAGAGGCTTGTTGTGAACCTGCTCCAGCTTTGTCTGTAAGGTATGGTCATTGTCATGTTGAAGATGAACCATCACGTGCACTCTGGAGCAGGTTTTCTTCATGAACCCCTCAGTATTTGGCTGCATTTGTTCTTCCCTCAGTTCTGATCAGTCTTCCTGTACCTGTGGCTGAGAAGCGCCCCACAGTGTGATGCTGCCACCACCATACTTTATTGTCGGGATGGTATTAGGCAGGGGATGAGCAGTGCCTCGTCTTTATCAAGCATAGTGCTTGGAAGTCTATCTAAAGAGGTTAATTACATCTCATTAGACCAGGGAATCTTTCTCCTCAGTGCCATGTGGATGATTCCAAACAGGGGTTAGCCACTCAGTCATGAATGCCTGATTGATGGAGTGCTGCTGAGATTGGTTGTCCTCCCATTAGGTTGTCCCATCCCAGCAGAGGACTTCTGAAGATCTGCTTGAGTGACCATTGTGTTCTCGGTCGCCTCCCTTAATCAAGGCCCTTCTTGTCCGGTTACTGAGTTTACCAGGCAAGTAGTTCCAAACTTCTTCAGTTTTACAATAATTGTGGCCACTGTGCTCCTTTGAACTCCAAAAAGTGTTAGAAATGGTTTTGTACCCTTGCCCTTATCTGTGCTTCACCTCAATCTTATCACAGAGCTCTACTAGGAATTTCTTGGACTTCATAGCTTAGTTTTTGTCCCGACATGCAGTGTGAATTGTGGGACCTCATATGGGCTGGTGTGTGCCTTTCATACATACAGTGGTGTGAAAAACTATTTGCCCCCTTCCTGATTTCTTATTCTTTTGCATGTTTGTCACACAAAATGTTTCTGATCATCAAACACATTTAACCATTAGTCAAATATAACACAAGTAAACACAAAATGCAGTTTTTAAATGATGTTTTTTATTATTTAGGGAGAAAAAAAAATCCAAACCTACATGGCCCTGTGTGAAAAAGTAATTGCCCCCTGAACCTAATAACTGGTTGGGCCACCCTTAGCAGCAATAACTGCAATCAAGCGTTTGCAATAACTTGCAATGAGTCTTTTACAGCGCTCTGGAGGAATTTTGGCCCACTCATCTTTGCAGAATTGTTGTAATTCAGCTTTATTTGAGGGTTTTCTAGCATAAACCGCCATTTTAAGGTCATGCCATAGCATCTCAATTGGATTCAGGTCAGGACTTTGACTAGGCCACTCCAAAGTCTTCATTTTGTTTTTCTTCAGCCATTCAGAGGTGAATTTGCTGGTGTGTTTTGGGTCATTGTCCTGTTGCAGCACCCAAGATCGCTTCAGCTTGAGTTGATGAACAGATGGCCGGACATTCTCCTTCAGGATTTTTTGGTAGACAGTAGAATTCATGGTTCCATCTATCACAGCAAGCCTTCCAGGTCCTGAAGCAGCAAAACAACCCCAGACCATCACACTACCACCACCATATTTTACTGTTGGTATGATGTTCTTTTTCTGAAATGCTGTGTTCCTTTTACGCCAGATGTAACAGGACATTTTCCTTCCAAAAAGTTCAACTTTTGTCTCATCAGTCCACAAGGTATTTTCCCAAAAGTCTTGGCAATCATTGAGATGTTTCTTAGCAAAATTGAGACGAGCCCAAATGTTCTTTTTGCTTAACAGTGGTTTGCGTCTTGGAAATCTGCCATGCAGGCCGTTTTTGCCCAGTCTCTTTCTTATGGTGGAGTCGTGAACACTGACCTTAATTGAGGCAAGTGAGGCCTGCAGTTCTTTAGACGTTGTCCTGGGGTCTTTTGTGACCTCTCGGATGAGTCGTCTCTGCGCTCTTGGGGTAATTTTGGTCGGCCGGCCACTCCTGGGAAGGTTCACCACTGTTCCATGTTTTTGCCATTTGTGGATAATGGCTCTCACTGTGGTTCACTGGAGTCCCAAAGCTTTAGAAATGGCTTTATAACCTTTACCAGACTGATAGATCTCAATTACTTCTGTTCTCATTTGTTCCTGAATTTCTTTGGATCTTGGCATGATGTCTAGCTTTTGAGGTGCTTTTGGTCTACTTCTCTGTGTCAGGCAGCTCCTATTTAAGTGATTTCTTGATTGAAACAGGTGTGGCAGTAATCAGGCCTGGGGGTGGCTACGGAAATTGAACTCAGGTGTGATACACCACAGTTAGGTTATTTTTTAACAAGGGGGCAATTACTTTTTCACACAGGGCCATGTAGGTTTGGATTTTTTTTCTCCCTAAATAATAAAAACCATCATTTAAAAACTGCATTTTGTGTTTACTTGTGTTATATTTGACTAATGGTTACATGTGTTTGATGATCAGAAACATTTTGTGTGACAAACATGCAAAAGAATAAGAAATCAGGAAGGGGGCAAATAGTTTTTCACACCACTGTAGATAGATAGATAGATAGATAGATAGATAGATAGATACTTTATTAATCCCAAGGGGAAATTCACATAATCCAGCAGCAGTATACTGATACAAAAACAAAACAAACAATATTAAATTAAATAGTAATAAAAATGCATGTAAAAACAGACTAATAATAATAATAATAATAATAATCCCGCTAATAATGCTAGGATTTACTCCTCAGTGTGGAATTGAAGAGTCGCATAGTGTGGGGGAGGAATGGTCTCCTCAGTCTGTCACTGAAGCTACTCCTCTGCCTGGAGATGACACTGTTCAGTGGATGCAGTGGATTCTCCATGATTGACAGGAGCCTGCTCAGCACCTGTCGCTCTGCCATGGATGTTAAACTGTTCAGCTTTATTCCTACAATAGAGCCTGCCTTCCTCACCAGTTTGTCCAGGCGTGAGACGTCCTTCTTCTTTATGCTGCCTCCCCAGCATACCACCGCGTAGAAGAGGGCACTCGCCACAACCATCTGGTAGAACATCTGCAGCATCTTATTGCAGATGTTGAAGGACGGCAACCTTCTAAGGAAGTATAGTCGGCTCTGTCCTCTCTTACACAGAGCATCAGTATTGGCAGACCAGTCCAATTTGTCATCCAGCTGCACTCCCAGGTATTTATAGGTCTGTACCCTCTGCACACAGTCTCTTCTGATGATCACGGGGTCCATGAGGCTCCTAAAATCCACCACCAGTTCCTTGGTCTTGCTGGTGTTCTGGTGTAAGTGGTTTGAGTCGCACCATTTAACAAAGTCCTTGATTAGGTTCCTATACTCCTTCTCTTGCCCACTCCTGATGCAGCCCACGATAGCAGTGTCATCAGCGAACTTTTGCATGTGGCAGGACTCCTAGTTGTATTGGAAGTCTGATGTATATAGGCTGAACAGGACCGGAGAAAGTACAGTCCCCTGCGGCACTCCTGTGTTGCTGACCACAATGTCAGACCTGCAGTTCCCAAGACGCACATACTGAGGTCTGTCTTTAAGATAGTCCACGATCCATGCCACCAGGTATGATTCTACTCCCATCTCAGTCAGCTTGTCCCTAAGGAGCAGAGGTTGGATGGTGTTGAAGGCACTAGAGAAGTCCAGAAACATAATTCTTACAGCACCACTGCCTCTGTCCAAGTGGGAGAGGGATCGGTGTAACATATAGATGATGGCATCCTCCGCTCCCACCTTCTCCTGGTATGCAAACTGCAGAGGGTCAAGGGCGTGGCGGACCTGTGGCCTCAGGTGGTGAAGCAGCAGCTGCTCCATGGTCTTCATCACATGTGACATCAGAGCAACAAGCTGGAAGACATTCAGCTCACCAGGACGTGATACCTTTGGGACTGGGGTGATGCAAGATGTTTTCCAAAGTCTCGGGACTCTCCCCTGTTCCAGGCTCAGGTTGACAATGTGCTGTAGAGGACTCCCTAGCTCCAGCGCACAGGCCTTCAGCAGTTGTGGCGATACTCCACCTGGACCCGCTGCTTTGCTGGCACGTAGTCTTCTCAGCTCTCTGCTCACATGGGCTGCTGTAATTGTGGGTGGGGATGTCTCTGCTATGCTGGTATCAGCAGAAGGATGGTTGGAGGATGAAGTACTCCGAGGTGAGAGTGGGTTAGGGTGGTCAAACCTGTTAAAGAATGACGTCCAGTCAAGTTCTAGAAACATCTCAGGGAGAAATAAATCACAATTGTGCACCTGAGCACAATTTAGAGTGCCACAGCAAAGGGTCTGAACACTTATGTGAATCAGAGATTTCAAAAATGGAAAACGTACCCATTTAAAATGAAATCTACAATATAGTAAAGTGTGCCGAAAGTGGAGGGGTTGGAGTACTTCCTCAGTCCACTTGTAAGCCCCTGTTTCATTGGGGTGCCATTTCCTCAGTACGGAGCAACCATCCCAGCATTCTACTCGGAGAGGACACTGGGGTCTACCCTGCCCTGGTCTTCCTGCCACTCTCTTCTGTTCCTGTGTGGTTTTCTCTGTTTTTTGCTCATGAAGTGGTTGACCTACTGAAACAGAACATGTGTATATAATGTTACCTACAATGACATACAGCATCTCACAATGTTTGCATTCCTTCGATCTCAGGTTCTTAAAATTAAATTATGAGGTCAAAACTATTGACTTGTCCTCTTCTGCAGACAATGGAAAGCCAATTAGTGGAGGTGAGGTAGGAATTAAGTCTAAAAGGAATTGAATGAAACAGTTTCAGATTGAATTAGAGCTCAGGTTTATTGTCCTGTCCTGGCTGATATGTGTTGTATGCTTACACTGTATCTGATGGTTATGGATTTATTTTCACTTTGGAACATTTCCTTATCTGTTTTTCTAATCTTTGCCTGTGCTGTCTTTCTATGATGTACTTTTTGGTGTTGCATATTTCTACAGAAGTGAGGCTACCATCAAAAGACTTTCACTTAAAATACCCCAAGATAAACAGAAATGCATTGAAGGTCACGGATCAGAAATGGAAGACAGAAAGGACTTACTTCAGAGTTTGTGAGAAAATCCTCGAAGTCCCCTCGATTAACAGGAATTGGTGCAGCAGGCCCACCATGACAGTCAGACCCTGCTTTTCTCACTCCATGAAGTTGAATTGGCTGGGTTAGTTTCCTTGGGTGCATTGTGTGGCAGAGGAGTCCTCAGGCTGTCTCTTTGGTGGGGTTCACAGGTGATCTTGATAACCCTGCCCACTTTGATGTTGATCCCATCTGATTTCAGTGTCCCCTTGTTTGAGAACTGGCAGCTCATATAGGTGTAGTGGATTTTTCGAACTGTGGCCATTCTTCTTGCACCTCTCTGGTCACAGCAGCAGTGGGAAGTTGCAGAGCCCTCCCACAGAACCCCGAGAACTCCAGTGAATGTTGTTCATTGAGCTACTCTCCTTTCTCTTTGAGAACACTTACTATGGCCGGGAGGGAAGTGAATGAGTATGGGTCATCAGTGCAAAAGGAGCACAGGAGGCAGAGGGTAGGGTCTCGCAGGATGTTGCAATCTGCACATATTTTTCACCAAACTACTTCACAGAGCTTCAAGTCAGTTTGTTGACGGGGAGGAAAACTTCTTTTCACCGTTTAAAGGTCTGAACTATTCTGCTGTGTCCTGTGGCCCACTGTTTGACTTGACAGGACTCTGGGAGGTAGTGGATGATGAAGATGCATCTCACTAGTGGATTGAAGACAATATAGTCTTCTAAGTTGTAGTGGAGAGTAAAAAAGAAAAAAAAGTAACATCTAGCATATCATATGTGGCAATAAATAATTGTGTACATTGTCTAAACATTATTAAAGTAAAAGTATAATGTCCTTGCTCAGGCACATTTATCAAATAAGACCACTGCTGAAATTCCTAAGCAGAAACTTACTAGCCCACTAGCCATGGGGAATACAGATAGCCAAGATGAACTGCCAATCTGGCCAGGGAATGGAAAAAGACAGAGTCACAATAAACAGAACTGAAATGAACCCGGGGAGTCGGCCCTGCACTATGACATCCCATTGGTCAGGGAGGTACATCAAGAATTAGCATAAATAAAGACCCCTGGTGCCTCAGTTTCATCCATTTAGAGGGGCCATTCTGTGTCTCTCTCTCTCTCTCCATCCATCCAGTGGACATGCTGGATCAAGGGCCTTGCTGGACCAGACACCAGTCAGCGTACTAAGACAGCCAACCACCTTCTAGTAAGCATATCGGATGCAAGATGAACTGCTTACATCATGTTATATTATTTTACTAACACTCATTTTACTTTAGTTTTGGCAAATTATGGAAATGTTATGTTAAGTAACTTTGCTGCCTGTTCTGGTACTGTTCCTGTGAACTTCAAGATAGGGCTGCCAAATCAACAAGCTAATTAAAAGGGCAAGCTCAGTTACAGGCCACACTCTGGACCCCCGGAGGTCGTAGTAAAGGAAGACATTAAAACAAAACTGGGTGTCATTATCAACAACGCTGCACATCCTCTCTCTGACACACTAACACTGAGGACTTTCAGCCAATCAATCATTCAGCAGCAGTGTGTCAAGAAACGAGACGGGGCTCCTTTAAAACAGCAGCAAAACGCCTGCATAAGGCCTCACTGGGACTGCCAAGACAGAAGTCGTCTTTCTTTTAAATTTTCTTGCTTTATAGCTTTTATCTACCTATAAAGAGCTTCCATAAAAAGCCAAATTTCCCCCAGGGGACAAATAAAGGTTGTTTGCTTTATTTGTCTGTCGGTTTATCAATGTGATTGCCCGGGTGGTTATAATTATAAAACAAAGTGGGATATATAAAACAACAATAGCAGTAAATTCTGAAAGTGACCAGGGCTAGAGAAGGGATCTACATAGCAAAGAGTCTAAAAAGGAAAACAGGGTCACCCAAGAACCCTACTGTGAAGTATAAAGAAGCTGCTGTAGCAGACCACACAGATAAACAGATCTGATTATGCGGCTTGCCAAGGACAGGCTTTCTGGGGCCTCCTTCCTCTTTGAGGGCAGCACACTTTCTGACCACTTTCTCCATTTGCCTGTAAACCTCAGGACAAGAGTGAATGGATGGCTGGAGTTTACACTTTTCCTAATCCAGATGTCTATTAAGAATGCATTTACTTAAAAGGAGTGGGGCAAATTAAACCAGTCCAAAAGGCCAGGCTGTCAGGCACCCGTTTATCGCCATCAATGACTTGGTGTCACAAGTGGAGCTGTTTCATGACTTGCACCCAGAGCCGCTCCAGAATGGGACTTCCATGTCGGGCTATTAATGTTCTGGCCACTGTGTGGGAATCCTGGTCCAGAGGGTGAGGAGCCCTTGTACCCCTCCTTGCTTTCTTGATCAACCACAATTTGACGGATTCAATCAAAAGTAGCTAATGAAGAATATCACAAAGCAAATCCTTATCAAACTGCTTCTTCTTAGAGTGGTAACTGAATTTCTTTTCATAATTATGCTAGCTCAATTAAATAGGCCTGTGTAGAAGAGGTCCTTACCAGGTTATGACACTGAAAATGTACAAAATGTCTTATTGAAACTATTTCTTGTCAAAGACCCACTTGGATTTAGTGATAAAAGCAACAAAAAAAAAGGAACAAAAGTAAACAATAATTTATCTTTTTAATATTAACATAAATTTACATGTGAAGAACTGTCCTTAAAAAATCTGCCAATCATTTCAGTAAAGCAAAATCTTGAAAAAGCTACTTACCCAGTGTGATTATAAATTTTAGATAAATCTTTACAAAATTCATACACCAGTGGTTTTTGAAAGCTAAATACACAACCTGAACTCTGGGACTCCACTCAAGCAGTGCTGACTGGACATAAGAATACCAGCTAGCGACTCGCCTGGAACTCCCGGCAAGAGAAACGTCAGGTTCAGGGCCGAGAATTCAGATCAGACAGGAAAGAGCAAATAAAAACCTGCCATGGTGGCCTAAGCTGTTGGCACTGAAATATGACAAGAGTATCAAAAACGTAGACTTTCAGGAGTTACAAGAATCCATTTTAAAGCACAAATTTGTATATTCTAAGCATTTATTTTGTATTTATTTGTGGCTATTTAGGATATAAATTGGCAAGTACTTCCAAGTCTTTCTATGGAAAAATAAAAATCATCATTCTGCAGAGTAATGCATGGAAAAGCAGCCCTGCTTACGGCAAAGAGCCCTCCCTACCCAGGCTCTAGAAGCCAAGTGGGGGTCTCCAGGCATGTTTTGTTATGTCTGTCATCTCTCTGTGAGTGCTGGTGGGAAGACAGGAGTTCACCGGAGTAGTGTAATGCCATTGTGGTCCCCTCGAAGTTCACACAGGCATGTTAAAGCTGACTTATAATGAACAATATCCCGTTATAAGTGCTCCTGTGAAACAAACCATTCAGCACTTGGTGAAGAAAGTGGCATCGACTGCTCCTGTGGGCAACACATCAGAATTAAAAAACCTTTCTGTCGTACCCCTAAAGCTGTTGGCACCATGGCAGATTGTACAGTAAGAGGTTGATGAGGTGAGCATCAACAGGTGTGTCATGAACTTCATGCCAACATGTGCTCCATGACCGAGGGCTACTTTTTCGTGCACCACCCAGTATGTATTAGAGAAAAGACGTGTATTATACATGATCAACATACAACACGGGCATATTTTAATTTTGATCACATGGCGTGTAAATGTTACTGGTACCTCTTAGCACACATGTGCCTGCTAATACAGGATATTCTAAGCACTAAACATCCACAAATAAATACCCAATACAGTAAATGCCTTTTAATGCAGTCGCTATTCTAGCTGGAGCAATGACCCACATCTGGAATCCTGCAGGGATCACACAGTGGCCTTGAGTTGGTAAAACCAACCATTTTAGTGAAGGGAGGGCGAGTAAATAGAACAGACACACACATAAGGACAAATCCCGCTGCTACAACTTTCTTTGGGTGTATTTCTACTTGACGTTATAATGAACTTGCTCCTAAATTATTCCTCTTGACCTCTGTCAGTCAAGGTCCACCTTTGGTCTCTGGAGCTCTGTCATCAATCCCAGCACTAATGCACTCCCTGAGTAAAATGCTGTGTCAATTTGGGGCAAACAACCCTGTTTAGAATCACACATTAGCTCCCTTTTGGGAGGTTCCCTGGCTGCTTGTTACGTGTAAGAGCAGCATGGTGTATCCGCCATATGACCACACAAACGCTCTTGCTGGATGGCTCAGGTTTTCCAAGGTAACCTAATTTATTTACAAATTTTTTTCCAGCCCCCTCAGAAATGCTATTTGAACTAGAAGAGATTATGTCTCAAGACACAAAGCCCTCATCATAAAGTATTTCAGAGCTTTAAAAAACACCCTGCAGATTTGAGGAGATGATCACTAACAGGTATGCATACATCTTTAGGATATTATTTGTAGATTAATACCAGCATCTGCTTCAGCACTTGACACATACACCACATAACATCCTTTCATTTCCTCCTGTGCACAGCATTTGTCAGTGACACCTGCCTCGATATCAGGACGCAACTTAAAAGCGGCTTTACTGTTTGCTTTAAATTATTAATTAGTAACTGACATTTTAACGTTTAATACAGTCAGTTTGTTGTATTTTAGTGTGATTTAAATTTCTCCAGGCTCTTCTCATGCTCTCAATAGTTTGCAAGTCACCTTGAATTGGTTGTTTTTCTGAAATGTGTTACATGAAGTAGAACTGGATGGACAGATAGATGGAAGGATGGATGGGAATCTTAATCACGTTTATAAAAAACCCCAAAAAAGCCGCTTATGCATGCAGTTTCATCAGTAAAGAAATGGCAGGATATAACAAGTAGTGCACTCCTTCTGATGCTTAGTTATTCTGAGCACATTTTTTTCTTTGCTTTTTTTTGTTTGTGTGGCCTTAATTTTTCTGCTGACATTGGTGAGTGAGGACCATCAGACAGAGAGTGGCAGCGGTTAAGTGTCGCTTTATACCCACTATGAAGAGAGGCAGGTGCCATGCAAAACAACATGAAGTTCAGGAATAATCTCCACCTCTCTGGAAAAGCATAAAAAGCGATGTCCACTTCTGTTTGAACAAATGAAAGAATAGCCTAACAAAAAAGTTCTTTAAGGTTAGTAAAACTATCTGTGGCTACCGCTTGGCAGCTTTGGCTTACGCTTTTTCAAGTATGAGGTCGGTGGTTGGTGGGCCCTCAGCCCAAACACAACAGTGTTTCATAACTTGGAGTACACAGAAAAACTCAAAGTTAAAATGTACAGCGGACTGGAGACCAAGAAGGAGGTCACAGTGTAATACAAACCAAAAAAAAGGGACATCTGCTTTTGGAAAGAGTTGTTTATCACAGCCAGCAGTGTGACCACTTTGGGTAAAAACTGAAAATTGATCAACATGTTGTTTCAGTCCCATCCAGCAAAGACCTCTGGTGACTTAAATGTTTTTGGTGTTGCTTTTTAAACTACTGTTGGAAAGGTCCTTTAATTTCTTCATTTTTTTTAATGAGCCATTTTTTGTTACAAGGTAAATTTCATGAATTAGCATCATCACTTGTGATTTTGCACTTTTGGGTAGAGTTTAGTGGAACACTTACTGACAACAAATAAAATGTTAAACTGCATTGCAGTTTCCGCAGCGTCTACTGAAAGGTCACATCCCGCTGCTGGCTATCCAAGAGCCTTAAAGCAAGTTCCACAACCTCTTTGTTCTAAATTTGCATGAATATGTAATTTACAAATGCATCTAAAATAACATGAATAAAATATTTTATACAAAATAAAAGTGACTGCTTAATTCCAAATGCAATCAGTCATCAAGGACCAGAGTGGCTGTAGACCTTCATCTCTTAATCCGAGGCCAATTCTTGTCTTTAACAAAAATTCATATTGAATTATTAGTCTTGCATCTGATCACATGGCACTTGGATGAAACGTCATAAGATGTGATGTACAAATGTAGCTCTTTACTGGTTTTACTCCATTTCATTATTCACTTAAGTCTATCCTTGCTTAACTTGGAAGTGACCCCCATGGCTATGATGAATAATTTGAGGTTATTTTAACAAGGCTGTGACAATATAAAAATTTGCGTGTATTCATATAAAAACTGTTTCTCTGAAATTCACCCACCTTTCCTGTCAGCATGGCAGTTAAAAGATGTGACGCATATTTGCAGAGCAGTGAGTGATGACCGAATACTGCGAGGACACACGAGGACTGGCCCGGTGTTACTGATATGCACTTCTTTGCAGAATTGAATGAAGAGGATCACGTCACGATTTTAGGCTGTTTTTCATTCTTTCCCCCCCAATTCTACTCTGTGCATTTTCATGATTTTTTTTTTCTCCCATTAGGGTTTCTGAAACCTGAAGAATAATTTTTTGTCATCATTATTTTTCATTTTTAGACATTTTGTCTTTCTTGGAAATATTTTACACCATGATACAACACCACATTTGTTTCTCATTGCCACCACCATCTTGTTAGTTTGGGGTGTGGTTTCTAGCAGGTGACAGCCAGTAAGTCGTGATACAGGACATCGAAATTACGATAGTTTCAAGATCAGTGCTGCACACTCTCTTGGTTGTCCAAGATTATGGATATAAAACAACAAAACCATTTGTAGTTCTAGCATGGTGTTGATTTAAAGCCTTCTTACTAACTTTAGCATGTTCATTCAAATTGTTTCCAGTTTACTTTTGGATTTTGTGATCTCTGTATTTTGTTGACGACCCCTGCTAAGTTTGATTAGTGGACTGATTTGTCTCTGCCCTTTGACATCACTGGCAGAACAGGTTAATATTACATATGGCACTATTACACTGTGACTGAATTTCCAAATCTGGTTAGCAGTAAAGTAGACGTCTACAGCTGGTGTAGTGAACGATGAACCGACAAGCTCAGCAGTGCACAGTTGACACACAGAACTGACGCAACTTTCTTAAACACTGACGGGAAGCACAGCCTAAACCCATCACCTAAAACATTTTGGGACACCTTTTATCTTGTTAAAATGAGTACTATTTAAAACAGTCAACTGAGATATATGGATTTAACCTCAATTTTCTCATTCTGAGCATCCCTGAAATTTGGAAGGTGATAAATAAAAATGAAAATCTGTGTAACATCAAAAGCAACTCTGTGCCTTCTCCTGATTTCGTAATGGTACACTGATTTGTCAACACCCTATTTATTATGAAAGAACATTCAGGAAACAAACATTCACTTTCGCATATGAAGGTCCTTACTCCATTCCTCTGATGAAGATAAAAAAAATCCTGCTACATATTTCTCGAATAAGACGGGAAGTTAGCAGTATTTACGAGACAAATTACAGGCAGGAACTAACGTGTGATTGAGAAAATAGTTGGATAGTTGGAAATGAGAAGCTAATGGTCCTGATGCTCCAAAGCAAAGAAGACTCAGTCCTCTGTTTGACAGAGTGAATCAGCTGAAACTGGTGGTCCTCTCTGTGGCTTTGCACGTCCGCAAAAAGTCACAAAGCAAGGTGACCTCACACATTTAATCGTGTGTCTTGCCCAGTTTGATTCAATTTCCTAAATGAACTGTGGATTTAAAATAAAAACTGAAGATGTTTACATGAAACGGGTTTCTTTTTTATGCCAGCTAAGGCTTTACATGTCATTGTTCCTTTGTTCACGGAAAATACACAATACAAAGATACCGACATTTAAAATATAAACGGTTCATAAAAGGTGTGAAAAAATCTTGAGTTGGAACGGAAATCTGCATTCTTTTACATTCAGGGCTCCGCTTTCTATGCATTTCCTTTGGCCAAGGGTTTAAGCAGCAAACAGCAAGTCGACTACCGCTGTACGTCTGTATACCAGCAGGCACAGCTGGGGGGCTATACAGTACCTGTCACGTTATATAATCTATAGCAGCATTGCGAGCCCTGAAGCTGAGAAAGAAAAATAAGTACATATAGCTGTTTAGAAAAATTATAATACAATATATGTATTGATTCAGTTATAAAGAATAATTAAATAAAATATCCGCTATTATCAGAAATTGGCATTAATTCTCCTCACAGGGGCAAATAACCATAAACATTAACTGTTGCTCCCACTTTAAAAAAATTTAACTTTCCTCCCCAATACTGGTAGACCATCTTGCCTTTCTGTCTCACTGATGCAGAAGAAAGCGTAGACAGCACAAGCCAGAGGAGGTGAGGCGCTAGTGTATATTTTTTTCATTTTCTTTTTGTCTTTAGAAAAATAAACCAACTTTTTTGTATTTTTTGTTTTTACCAAAATGAAAAAAATTCCAGGACTTTGAAGAATTAGTGCTCTAACACATGTCCTTAGTGTAGTAGTCATTTTCTCCCAACATAGTTAAAGTGCCGCAGGTCCCATGTGCTCCGATGCCAACACCGTGTCTATCCTCTTGTTGCCGACTTTCAGACACAAGATGACTGTACTGACATCCCAGTGTGCACTCAGAATTCAGGGTAGCAGAGTTATGAACTCTCCTAGTGTTTGATTTCCCACTAACTTGAGTCCAGGGCCTTCGTCAGTCCTTCCTCATAGACACGTAGGATGGCTTCACACACAAAACGATATTGACTCTAACAACACAGAAGGAGAAAGAGGAAAAGGTTAGGCTTGTATGGGTATCCCATAATAAGATGATTTATCCAGAGTGGGTGTAAATAGCGCAGCACCCAAACTTCAGTCAATAAGCAGACTCTGTCTTGTACCAAGAAAGAAGTGGAAGGCCACAGCTTACAGGAGATGGACACCACCATCTCACTATTCTTTTCTGAGCACAGAGGTGATCTCTAGGCACACTTGTTTCCAATTCATTTCGTTTTTCTACATTTCAAAGCAATCAATATCCAACAAGTACAGTGCACCATACGTTCTGAAGTAACGTAACCTAGAAGGCCAGTGGAGAAGAGCATCAAGCATTCAGTTATGTTTTCTGACACCTTGAATGTTGTATCTCGATTATTTATTCTTGTCTGTTTTCTAAACCATCTGCAATCCATTAACAATACCTCAGATGATACAAATGTTGCTATTACTAGAATCCTTTTATAAAGTGTTACAAGTTTTATGAGTCGCGTAGACTTAAAGAAGCCAATCCATGACAAAACCATGCCGAGATGTGAGATGGTTTATTGTTAACATCAACTAAAATTCTGACTCAAAACATCTGTTAATGACAAGCATTTTATCTACAGTAATGAAGATGATGATGATATGACAGAAATACTGTATAGTGACAACTCGTATGATGACTAACCAGATTTACAGGTCTAAAAACACAGGAAGGCAAATGCATACTGGAAGACACTGTATGTGGATTTACAGTACGCCATCTATGCCATGCTCTGGATTGACGAGAAACACTTTGAAAGGGGTGTTTATTTGTATCCTTGTTGTAATAGTAAAGTTCTACAAATGTAATTTCATGTCATGTATTGACAGTTCAACTGTTAAAATACTATAATGATGGCTGCTTCTCTGTAGCTAAGGAAATCAGCAGAACCTTCAATTCACCATGTAGGCAATTTATTAAGGTGTGTCCCTGAATCGATTGCATGACACCTTGTGCTCCGTTTAAGATCAGGCTGCCTTGACCTGCACACACCAAGTTCTTTCTTTCTCTTATATTTTAATCAGCTAAACCGGTAACTTTTTTTTAAGTAGAGTCTTCTGTACCAACCGTACTGATCTGGACTGGACTGGAATGTCTGGTTATTTCATAACATTTCTGCACTCCCATATACAGTATCTTGTAGCAGTTCACCTTTATTTGTGTAGACAATTTTTGTTTCCTTGTAATTTAAAATAAATCAGATGAAAAAAATGATTACCTAATGCTTGGTGTTATCTTCATATTCTGAATTGTTCTCTGCTTTGGTTTGTGAAGTGCATTTCAAAAGAATAATTGAATAAAAATTTTGCAGTGCCGCCATTAATTAGGGGACACAGGAGGAAGCCCGATATTATCACAACCAGTTTAACTGCCAGTTTTCAGGGTCAGCAACTCGCTTAGTTTCTCTCAACTCCTCTGCTGACATGGCTGTGTAGGTATCTCTTCCACTTCTCCTGTCCTTTTATCTCTACCAATCATCTTGGTCTTTCCAGCATTATCTGCCTTTCACTTCCAAACTCTCCATTTCCGTTATCTTCTCCTTCAATCCTGCTTCAATTTTTACCACCAATACAAAACCATCAGGGTACCTAACTCCCATAGCAATCCTCTGTGCACTTGTTTGGTTACCACCTCTACTACAATCATGGAGAGCAATGTCCCCATCTACAGTAATGACCTCCAGCACTGAAATTACCAAAGACACTAACCGTTCATCCTAACCCTTCTCAAATCTCAAATGCCCTCTCCAGATGAACAAGTACATAATTCATCTTCTTTCCCTTCACTTGATACTTTTCTTGCATTTGCCTGACAACAAAGACTGCATTTGTTGTTTTTTTTTTTTTGTTCCTTCCACCTGCATTTTATTAACTCAACTGACCATTAATTCTTACCTTTAGCAGTCTCTCGACCACTGTGGTTACCTGCTCGTTGATATGACCCTTTCCACTGCACACTGGAATAACGACACCTCTTTTCCCATCTTCAAGAGTTTTCCGTTCAAGCACAGGACTGTGCAAAGGTTTGTCAGCCATTAAACTCCAGGCCTCTGAAACCAATCCAGTTCAGCTCGCTGCTTTACCTATACATGGTGTTCATGCAACCACCTCTTTCGTTAACTTACAGTTGCTTTTCCGCTTCTTTTTCAGTTAAAAGTCTTTAACTTATCCAAAATCACATCACTATAGTCACATTAATCACAATGTTCCTTGTGAACATTCCCTTCCACATCCTTCATTCTTTTGCCACCTGCTTTGTGATCCCGAATGCTTTTCTCTTTCCTTCCGCACTCTGAAGTCCACTTGCAAGCTCCAGTCTCTTAGCTTCTTGCGCCCTCCCAAGTGCTTTTTGAGCACTTTCATACAGAATGCCCTGTCATCTTCTATCATCATATTTTTTGCAACTCCTAATGGCATCTTCTTTTTTCTTGAACTGCCATCTCTACCTCAGCATTCTACCTATCATATTAGCTTGTGTCTTTGTGCCTGTGTCCTGCTGTTTTTCAGACATTTTGTATAAGTTGGATTAATCATATCAGAAGTATGATTGTGATCTCAAAGTGAAATATTGTGTATAGTTGCTTTCTGTGCACGTCTTTGTTTATTTAGTGCAGCAGTTATCATGTGCAAATTGATAATAATATTCATGGCAACAAATCAAATTTGTCTTGTGGAGATTAAAAAGCAGCCAGTGAGCAGCGTTGAACGTGTTTTTATTTTAATTTTGAAAATATTTGGCTGGAGTTGGTTTATTTCACAGCACTGGTTGATTTTAAAATTCTGCAACATGATTTTATAGCCCTACATTGGAATCGGTTTTATTATATTAATAGAATTAGATCTGATGCTTTGTACCACCTGCCTCAATTCCATGCTTTTCTGTCAGATTTTTCTTTCAAATTTGCATTACACTTAGATGAAGAAAAAAAAAAGTTGAAAAAGGGTTAACAGGGGGAAAAGAAAAAGTTGCAATTGAAGCTGGGTAAGGAGAGGTGACACGTTTGTTGCAATGTGGCCTTTTTTGCTTTTGCCATTCAAAAACAAGAACATTTTTTTCACACATGGCAACAATATAGAATGAACTAAAAGCCATCATGAGCCAGAAACATCTCAGCTCACTGTAACTAATGGCAACAGAATTACAATTTGTTCAAAGGTCATATTTTCATGATGTGGTGGGTGATTTCTCTGGGAAGAAGAGCAGGAAGAAACCTAACACTTGAAATAATACAGATAAGTTATTTATGTATTCATATAGGCCATCATTTAGTTATCTTCTTTCTTAGTTATGCAGAATGCTTTTAAATGTTTGGTTATAACTTCTAACAATTGCACTGCCATAGTTATGTTAGATATATATATATATATATACTGTATTGACTACAGACATTTTAAGAGGATGAAAGTCTATAAAGTTTCTTATTTGTGAGTGTCATCTGATATCAACTACTGGAAATTCAGTGAAGCTCCATCAAATCTAAAGTATCTTGTGTGATTCATTTGTTGCAGCATTAGCCACTGTATCAGTGCATTTATTGGATCATTTGTGCATTTTCTCTTGTAGTTCTCAACTGTGCTACAGAGAAAGCAGCAAATTAATGACTACTCTGGCATACTGTTTGACTAAAATGTTTTGTGTGGTCTTCTCAACAAATAGAAGTAAACATATCTATCATGGTGCTTTTCATACGTGATAAGCTCAGTTAACATTTCTGCTGTGTAGCACACTCATTCAAACGGTGGCCGTTTTTATTACTCTTTAATTTAATATTGTTTTTTGTATCAGTATACTGCTGCTGGATTATGTGAATTTCCCCTTGGGATTAACAATCTATCTATCTATCAATAGTTTGCAGGCCTGTGTTAAGGCATGCAATGGAGGAAAATGCTTCAGTGGTGTTTGTGGTCAGTGGCCTAAAGACTTCATGATCTGTCCATGGTTGCTAAACTACTAAATTTTGGTGTACCATTCCATAGCCATCTAGGGTGGCCTCCATAATGTTATGTCTGCATGGCTGTTACCACTGCAGTGCTAGACTGAACGATCTCCATCCAAGTGGAAGATGTATTTTGATTGCTCACTGTTTGGCAGGATATCAGGATGATCAGACTCTCAAGATTGCTCTGATCACATAGGGGGCCGACACTCTGATATTCTAATGCATGCCTTGCCCTGCGCCGCAAGCACTCTAGTCACATTTAAAAAGTTATTTTTACACCTGCTCAGTAAGATCACTCCAAACTCACCGATGTCTGAACCATCATCGCCCTCTGGTCTCGCATTGTGCGCACAATGTCCAGTGGGTAAACAGGCTGGCTCCTTTCAATCAAGCACATCGCTGTTTCCATGGTGATCAAAACACCAGTCCGCCCAATTCCAGCGCTAGAAAATAACAGCACACATCACAAAGTTACTAATCTTGATTTTATATAGCACCAATTAAATGAAGTTCAGGAAATCTTTGGTTTATAAATAAATGGAAAACAGAATGTGAATGCACACCACATTATAAAATAGAACAAAAGATAAAGACTCAGTGTTTCAGCGTTTGAGCTTTCATCAAGAATTGCATATCATCTTTGATTAAGAACACTCTCTACCATGCAGAGTGCTTTCTTAACTGAATGATGTTTATTTTATGAAGCAAAATTCCTCAGAAAGCAATTCAGCTACTTTAAAGGGAAAATTTAATCATAAGAAGTAAATATTATATTTATATATATATATATATATATTTATATATATATACATACACACACACACACACTGTACATATACACACACATTTTTTTTATTTACACAGTGAGTTTTCTATTAAGCACTATTGAAAATCTATTAAGAAATCAAGCTACATTTCATAAGGAAATGCTTATAACAACTAGTAATTGCTTCGACAGCAGCCCTCAGATCAGCCAACACACCTTATGTCAGTGACTTTTGTGATGCACACAAATAAGAAGTGAAATGCACAAATGCATGTTAAAAAATGCTGCTTAGGGCAGAAAAAAATACATATAGACACAGCATCAAAGTGCATTTCATGAGCAAAACATATAAGGTTTCAGAAAAATAAAAAAGTAAATTAAACACCGGAGTAGACATTATTGGTGCTGAAAACAAAGAAGAGGAGAAACACTCCAATGAATTTTAAAGTTAAAACAGATACATCAGGTGGAACTCCACAGTCAGATAAGCAACACTTCAGGAAGACTCCTGACGATCACTGAACAGAAACAGAAGCAGAATGCTCTGACATCTTAGCTTATTCTGTGCCTCTAATAAGCATTCAGTGAACCAGTGGCATCCAAAATGTTAGGCACTGTGTGCCATTCTGCTTCAGCACACTTGGATGTCCTTCCCCTCCAGTGTTTATGTTTTACAGTATAGAAGATGGCCGATTATTTCAATTTCAACTGCTGATGCACTCACTAGAGCTCCTGTTCCCAAAACCAAATAAAAAAGTGTGCAGAATTAAATAACAAACACAAAAAGCAAAAGCATTTCAATCAGTAAGAGTAAGTTCACAAAGAAAGCACTGTACAAAAACTAGTTGATTGTGCTCTACACACTTAACACAAGACATTTTATGAAAACATTTTTGCATGTATAGGGATATGGGAAGACATAGGCAATATTAAATTAAACTATTCTCTGTAATCTGTTGAAGACGTAGTCAGCTCTCTTAGCATGCAAGACTCCGAATTGCAAAGTTCAGTCCCTACTAAAGACTCACAAGTCACTTGGTTAAGAAGCACTGTACCTGCAGAAATTTGAAAAACAAGACTAATTTGTAAGTCACTTTGCAAGAAAACAGCCAAGAAGAACAAAACTAATGAACAGCAGTGGGATACAACAAAATCCTTAAAACAGGGCAGACTGCTGTTCGAGTGGAACGGATTTCAGGCTCTGCTCTTAAAACCAAAACACGCTGTTTGTGGGTTTTGATCAATCAGCTTTGATTTTATACATGTCTGTCATCTTTCATGATAAAAACCTTCTCAAAGCACTTTGTGCATATTGTATAAAAACTATGTATTCTTTTTATTTTTGTAAAAGCTTTTAAGTGGGTTGCTGGGGACAGCAGCTGGTGGAACTCCTAAAGTCACTAATGTTTATTTATACCTACCTGCAGTGGACAAGGAGGGGCTCATCCGCTACTCTCTTCTGCCTCACAAAGTTGACAAATTCCAGGAAATCCGAAGGGTCGTCTGGAACTCCATGGTCTGGCCAGGCCACATATTGGAGATGTGTGACTGGCCTCTCCTCTCCAGTCTGTTAAAACAAAGGCTCAGCTTGAAATGCTTGAGACATTTGCTTCTTTGTACACAACAACAGAATTAGCAAAGGACACCAAGAGGATAGTCAGAACATGACATCTCATATAGACATTGTTTTTGATACTAAGTCCTTGTGAAATAAGAAGATCGCAGGTGTACTCTGACAAAAACTGCTGTACTTGGCTGAATGTATGTCTATCGTCACAGAGTGGATAAGCAGTAATTTTCATACAATTGATAAAGAAAAAAAAAAAAAATTCCATTAAACGTCTATAAAGGAAAAAACAGGGTGCTGATAAGTATCTGAACACATAACACCAGTTTTATCCACACTTCACTGGCTTCCAGTAACTTTTAGAATTGATTTTAAATTAGTCTCAATTTAAGTTGGTCTGTATGCTTTATTTACTTTTTATTAGTTTTTTTTTTTTTATTATTTCTGAATCCTATTACTAGTAAGTAATATGAATATTGAAATAACTGATATTGTAATTTTTACAAAGCACATAAATTATGACTAGCCTCAACAGCACACCCTGCTGTCCATGCAAAGAATGCAATAACACTGGCTGTAAGCAACAAAAAGTAGGATGAGAAATATATTTTCACACGCTTCTATGTATACATGCAACTTGTATGCTTAAGTATTTGTAATATATACAACGCTTGTATGCTTTTCCACAAACAGTCTTCATTCAGAATTAGTTTTCCTTGGTTTTCTGTATCAAAAACTTTATCTTTTGCTCTTGTGGTTGCTCTAAACCAAGTAACATATGCATGGCCTTGTTTAAAAGATGGCAATGATAAACAAACAAACAAACACTTTGACTCCAAAATGTAGAACAAAAACTAATGGAGCAATTCACTTTAATATAAAGGACAAGTGTGCATCTTTATGTTTGCTAGCGTTAGAAAGAAAAATAAAAAAAAAGGCAAAACATGTGCAAGAATGGTGAAAAAAATACAGAATAATAAAAATTTCAAATAAGGGTCCCTAAATAAGAAAAACGGTCTTGTCGGCCTACTTTATTGTCCGATGTTCTACACTGGCTACAACAGCCTGGTAGTGGTTTTCTTGCGCTAGCTCAGGGTTAGGATTTATATCTGTAATGCTAATGACTGATAACTTGTGTAGTGGGCAATGGATGAGTGAAGATAAATCAACCAGCATGATATAAAGCCCCAAAATGACTAGGTTAGAGTTGCTAAACCAGACCAATTCAGTAGTGAGCACCACCACATTTTCCCAGCAAAACACTCTGACAATAAGATGAGCGATGGTGAAAAGAAGCGTCAAAAACAAGCTGCTCTATCTTAAATGGAAGAGGCCACATCAAGGTAAAGGGATCGTGTGCGTATTATTATTCTAGACCAAATTAACAACCCATGTATCAAATAAAACATGAGGTCTACATTTATTACTTAGGTATTAAGCCACCATAAACGGGTAACACAGCTAGTACAGTTATAAAAGCACACATCCGCATCAGCCTTAAAATCTGTATTCTTTAAACGGGATGTCCAAATAGGAGTTTCTGATTTGTGTTTATTTCTATCTACATATTCACCGCATTCCTTTCCGCATGTTGCGTAGCTAAATGCCATCCACTGCTTGGAAGTATATATGCCAGATTTAAAGTTGTGAAATCCAAAGTGTCAGCTGTGAGACATACAAGGAGATATAAGGATATGTGCTACAGAAATTATTATTTTTTTTTTTATTATTGTCACTACATATTAACTACAGTCAACTCCACTAACCTGCAATTCGATTAGCTGCAATCTCCGCCTAGCTGCAATGCAGGTTTTGGGCCCGTTTTTTTCGCTGTACACTCCATTGCTAACTGCATTCGGTTAGCTGCAATTCGCTTCTCTGCAATTTCCAGTTTGCTGCAATGCCTTTAATATTCCCATTTCATGATTTTCAGGTCAGTCTGCTTTGGATAGCTGCAGTGGCCGTGCAAGTCCGTTTTCCGCTTACTGTACAGTCTACTCCGTTTAAGTGCATGACCTCCAGACGAGATCGCCACGTGTGCTTAAGCAGAGTCGACCGCTCTTGACTTTATGCAAATAGGGACTGTGCAAGTCATGTGAAGCTAAGTAGAGTGTGCGCTCAACTGACGTGCATGCAAGAGGAGTCGACTGTAGTTGATACACTGTACAGAGAGAGACGACACCATATAAAGTCGACACTGCCAGGCATATGCGTGGGTGGTGTCTATTATTTCAGTAATTTAGAAAGCCGACAGATATGAAAAGAACATCAACTGATCGACATAATTTAGTTTTTTGAAAAGTTGCTGGAATATCATTACATTAAGTCTAGTCTAATATGGCAGTGAGTAAGACTTCAAAAACATTAAAAGCCCTGTCATTAGCGGATAGAGTAGAAGTGTTAAAACGAATTGATAGTAAGGAAAGTCAGGTGTCTGTTGCCAAGCACTTTGGTGTTCATCCAAGTCAAATCTGTCACATTGTTAAGCAACGGCAGCAGGCGATTGATGACTAGTAAAAAAAACGCTAATCCTGACTGAAAAAGAAAATGGGCAGGAAAATCTGATGATGTTGAAGTCGTTTTGTTGCGTTGGTTCAGCCAAGCTAGAAGCAGAGAGCTGCCAGTTAGCACACCGATGTTGATTGAAAAAGCCAATCAGCTTGCTGTTAGCGTTGGCATAGAGGGATTTAATGCTACAAGTGGATGGCTGGAGCGCTGGAAGCAACGAGAAAACATCCAATTTAAACAGCAACACAGGGAAAAGCAGGACGCTGATTAATTTGGTGGCGAACATTGGATAGTTGAAGTTCTTCCTGACATCATCAAAGAGTATGATGAACACGATATCTTCAATGCTGATGAAACTGTGCTTTATTGGCGTGACATACCCGATGGAACATTAACGTTTAAACACCATGAAGCTGCTGAGACTAAAGTGCCAAAAGACAGACTGATGCTGCTACTGTCCTGTAACATGGATGGATCAGAAAAGTTGCCGCCACTGGTAATAGGAAAAAGCAAACAGCCAAGGTGCTTCAAAAACGTCAAGAAGTTTCCAGTTACATATGAGGAAAATTGCAATGCCTGGATGACCAGTGAAGTTTGGGTGCAGTGGCTGAAGAAGTTGGACAATTCAATGAGGTCCAAAAGATGACAAATTGTTTTGCTGTGTGACAACTGTGCAGCACACAGTGATGATATCAGACTGACAAACATCAAGCTTGTTTTTATGCCGCCCGGCACAACAAGCTTACTTCAGCCCATGGACCAAGGCATAATAATAAATTTCAAGCGAAATTACCGATCCCTCATGCTTCGCCGTCTGATGGCTATCATGGATCAAGGTGACAATGAAATAATGAGAGCAACTGAGCTGGCCCGTAAGCTGACGCTACTTCACAGTTTGCACATGCAGAAAGATGCATGGAGTCGTGTCAGTACGTCAACAATCATTAACTGCTACAGACGGGCAGGCTTTGTGAAAGCTGTGGAGGGAAAGAGCACTATCCCAGTTCCTGGTGCCTCCGCAGCAGTTGTGGACGATAGCAGCAGCGTGGGGCTACAAGCCGCCTGATGGAATGTCAACTAATGACTTTGATCGTTTCGTTGAAATCGACAGTAATGCTCCAATAAGTGCAGATAAAACAGACAAAGAGATATGCGAAAGCCTGAAGGCATCTACTCCAGCCCCTAATCAACTAGAAGAGTAGGAGAGACTGGACACGGCCGACGTCAATGACGTTAGAATGCACCTGCCATGGCACTGACGATCACTAATGCAGTGAAGAGTGTGGATTTTATACGAGCCTACAAAGAGTCAACTGGTTGTGATTCGTATGAAATATTATATGCATTGTCCAGCCAAATTCATGACCGTTATCCGAACCAGGCACAGACAACAATAACAGATTATTTTCGTTGAGTAAACAATGACATTGCTTAATTAAAAATTAGCAGCACTAGGCCGGTAAGGCTGTATGTATATTACACGTACTGTACTGTAATCTAATTGACTACATTAGACGATTAAACTGTATTTGAGGCTGGTTAGTAACAATACATTGTGTTTGTTCCTTACCGCTAGGCACTGCAGTTAGGCGCATCCTTTATAAAATGGTGACAACAGTGACGCAATACATGCATAAAGGGCGTACCTAGCATGAAGTACATGGCTCACAGTCTATTATAAGCTAACTCCGCTTACCTGCAATTGGGCCTTCAGCCCCCAAACATTGCAGCTAAACGGAGTGCACTGTAATTGGCAATTACACAAAGCAATTCTTGATTTCAATGATTTATTTTCAACTTCAATATCTTTTATGTGTCTTGTGTAAAGACTGATCGCTGTCTATTAAGCCAAATACTGAGGTCAAGAAACCAACAGGAGAATGGAACAGACTTCCTACTGCCCTAAGCAGCTTTGTTTTCTCTCTTCAGGTTAAAGCCTGGTGCCATCCTTTGGACTGAACTACCTTATAAGCCATCAAAAAACTATAAAGCTTTAGCAAGAGAAAAGCCGGCCTCACTTAGAACTGAAACTTCAACAAGCTGTGCATAAGGAATTTGGCCAAAAAAGAAAGCAGTTCACTACCTTGATGGAAAATTAGGAACTCCATCAATGAAGTAAGCTGCCACTAGACACCTGTGTTTTTGCTCGGTCTTCCACCCACTGATAGCTATATATATATTTCTGTTTTTACGTCTACACACACACACAATGAATTACACAAGCTCAAAGCAAGAAAAACTTGGCAACTGATTCTGTGCAGTCAAAATAGTATCTGTCATTTTCTGTTCCTGAGTGAGGCCTCCTACTAATTGCAGCCTAAAAACACGTACAGGTACTTCCTGGATTCACTTTGTCCCCAAAATGTGGGGGTGTCCTTCATTTCACCACAGAACCCCTGTCCTAAGGCACCAACATGACTCTCAAGTAGCAGATCTGTTGTTTGCTTTGGCTTTCATGTTACACATCGGCCCCATGTTTTTGGCTGCTTGTTTTTTCACTGTGGGGTGAGATGGGACATCATCTTTACATGGTGCGTCCTGAAGCAGATTTACTGATAAAAATAAGGCAAAAGGGGAAATGGCATGTAGTGCAGTGTACAAAAATCTCTCAAAGATCAAAATAAACATTACATTTAAGGTATTTATTTTTTAAATTACACTGCACAAAAGAAAAAAAAGTCATAATTAGTCTATTTTGGGTAGAATTAAAAAGATTCAAGCAACAAATAAAAAGGGTCATAATGGCAAATCATTAAAGAAGAATTAAATCCAAAAGTCCAGTACCTTAAGAAATTGGGAAGAAGTGTACCATCACTAGCTGACCAACGTGAGATTGTGGGCAAAATAAAGCAGTGTGAACGTGAAGAATGTTGTAGGCACAAATTAAACCCCCTAAAAGTTACACACATTTCGTCATCAGCAAATAAAATGCCTCCAAATTTAGTAACACATCTGAGCACACAGAGATAAAGAAAGAGTGATCAGCCAAGGACTTTTCAGACCTTGTGCTGAAAGTAATTGGCAGGCAGAGCAATTTGTCAAGGCTGTATTGCTGTAATCAATATCTGCGATGGCATGTGTTCCAGCCTCGCCCGTCTGACTCAACAGCAGCCGCTTATGTAAATGGCTTTCCATGACATTTGGTATAATTTTTACTAGACAGCACCTAGATAATGCAGTGCTGTCACGGAACATTATCTTGGGTAAGCAAAAGAGACTTGTCACTCAAGGGGGTACAGGCAAGCCCCCATTAAATAGGCTGTAAATACATTCTACCTTGGAGGTTCTAAACATTGTATACTGTAACTCATCACTACATAAACAAACAGTGCTACTGTCAATCCTGGGATATGTCAGCAGACCTATGGAAAACAAAAATAATCACCTTCCAAAAAATTCAGGCAATCAGGAAAATACATACAGCAGCACTGCACTAATAAACATCACCCAACAGAATGCACTGACAGATGATTACTAATGTCAAGACTGAGTTGGCGGCTAATCTTTTAAAACAGAAAAAACTCAACGTTACTTGTTTCTGAGACCATGAGCTAGTTAATTCATCTGCCTGGGCACATCATCTTAAAAGAGGTCTGGCTAACCAGCAGGCATAGTGCCCACCTAGCTGCTTTGACAAAACGTGCTCTACTGAGTGAGAGCCATTCAAAGTCACAGGTCCTACTGACTTCATGCTTGCAAAGAATTATCATCAAGTATTCTGTTCTGTAGGAGAGGAAACAATTACTAAAATTTGTGAGAAATCTAACCCTAATGACCTAAAGTTGGCTGTGCACCTGTGCTCTTTTTAAAAAAACAAAGTTAATGTAACAGCTGGTGTTACTAATTCTCTTCATAATTTGAAACATTTCTTTCATGTCATCTCTTAATCTCCGAATGCTTAGCTCGCAAGTTTCTTCAGAGCAGCACTAATAACCAGCAATTAAAACATCCACTTCAAAAGAAATAATTTCAGCATTAATGATGAAAAAAACTACTTCAACACAATTGTAAACTTAAAGGAAATTAACATCCAAACTGTGCTGGTGAAAAGAGTATGTGCCAAGTACCCAGAGACAAAATAGTTTACCTATTGACATACAAAAATGAACTAATATAACACAGTATGGATTTACATACAACAGTCGGAAGTAATTATTATTCATTTCTCCATTTTCAGAACCTCTTTTCGTCAGTATAGGTTCACATGGAGGGACAGGTAATCCTGGAAGAAGAAGTGCACGCATGAAAGGGACCAGCCATCTGTCGGGAGCAGATTAAAGGAGAAGTTCAGTATTTTTCAAGTGGAAGTTATTTCTTCACAGTCATGGTATACAGTGGTGTGAAAAACTATTTGCCCCCTTCCTGATTTCTTATTCTTTTGCATGTTTGTCACACAAAATGT
>JANRMT010062843.1:16304349-16317874 GCA_026402145.1 Polypterus bichir lapradei | reverse complement strand
TCTGAAAAGTGAAGGAAAGGAAAAGTCAAGATTGATTGTGATTTTTTTTTTTTGGGGGGGGGGGGTGATAGGCAGCATAACCTTGTCATGTTCTTTTTCTCTTTTTTTAGGACTGCATTTATTTATTTTTTTCAGCATTTTTGCATAATAAAATTGTGATTTTGGTTTGCTTTTTTTCTGCTTTAGGTAAGTTGTTAGTTGATAGGTTTCAGTATTTTCAAGCTTTATTTCCAAGATTCTAGTTTTATTCATCACACATACAGTTATACAGGTACAACATGTAGTGAAATGAAAAGTTGGTCTACACCAAGATTGTGCAAAACAAAAGCAAACACACAGCAGAATAAATAATAAGAAAAGAATTTTCAAAAATAACTAAATTAAATAAAACGAACTAAAATTAACTAAGTTAAATTAAGTTAAACCAGGTTAAAATTAATTTAAATCTGAAACCGTAAAAACAATAAAAAGTATTAAGTGGCTAAGCAGTAAGTTAAAGTGAGTTTTTGGTCCAAATGTTTGTTGGCATATCAGAGTTCAGGAATCTAATGGCCTGAGGGTAAAGCTCCTCTCTCAGTCTTTCCCATTACACTGCACAGCCGCTTGTCTCAGCTGAGCAGGCTAAACAGTCTGTTGCCAGGGTGGGTTGGGTCCAAAATTATTCTAATTATTCTACAGCACTTGGTGTAGATGTCCTAAAGAGAGGACAGTGCCAACCTTAAGATGCACTCTGCTCATCGCACCGCTCTCTGCAGGGCTTTGTAATCTCGGACATGAGCAATTCCCAAACCATGATTTGCAGCTCTGTGTTAGGATATTCTCTATGGTGCCAGTGCAAAAAGTTTTCAAAATACTTGGTGCGACCTTGAATTTCCTCAGCCGCCTCAGACGATAAAGGTGCTGCCTTCCTTACATGAGTTTGTGTGTGCTGGGTCCATGTCAGGTTCTCTGTGATGTACACACTCAGGTACTTGAGTCCCCTCATCCTATCAACAGGAACATCATTTATGCTGATGGGACTGTAGATCTGCTGCTGCTTCCACCTGAAGTCCACCACAGGCTCCTTGGTCTTGGTCTTCAGTGAGAGGTTATGAACATGGCACCCTACTGCCAAGTTCTCTGCCTCATTAAGACAGGCCTCTTCATCGTTGTTGGAAATGAGGCACAAGACCACATGTCATCAGCAAATTAACAATGGTGTAAGAGCTGTGCTTGGCCACGCAATCTTGTGTAAACGGAGTACAGCAGGGGACTTGGTACACAGCCTTGTGGAACTCCTGTGTTGATAATGATAGTGTTAGAGAAACAGCTGCCTGCTCTCACCACCTGAGGCTTGCCTGTTAGAAAATTCAGCACCCAGTCACAAAGGGGAGTGTTCAGACCAAGTCTTTAAGCTGTGTAGCCAATAAGCGTGGGACAATGGTGTTAAAGGCCGAGTTGTAGTCTGTAAACAACAATCTTACATAATCCCCCATGTTGCTGTCTACATGGGACAAGGAGGTGTGTAGAATATGCGAGATGGCCTCATCTATATGCCTGTTTTTACACTTTTCAAACAAGTGGATCAAAGTCCTGTGGAAGGAAAGAGCAGATGGAATCTTTAATAATCCCCTCGAAGCACATCATGACGAGACATGAGTGCTACAGGGCGGTAATCATTAAGGAACGTGGTTTTGTTGTTTGGTATGGGTACATTAACAGATTTTTTTTAAAACGGGTGGGACCCATACTAGACTAAAGAGGCATTAAGGATGGATGTAAACACTCCAGCTCGCTGATCAGCACATGATTTAAGAATGCACCTGGAGATTCCATCCAGACCTGGTGCTTTCCGGCAGTTCACATGCCACAGAACACTAAGAACATTATGCTCTGAAACAGAGATCGCAACTCAGCTGTTCTGAGCGGTCCTAATGCTAGCCGTATTATTTTCAATGGCCGAAAAGTTAATGCTAGCTTTGTTAATGTCAGACTGTGTATAGAAAGGGTTCAGATCGTCAGCCAGAGAAGAATCAATGCACACAGTCGGTAATTGTCTGTGGTCTCTACCACATTCATCTTCTGACCCCAGATGAAAGTTAGACTCCACTTTCTCCTTGTACCGCCTCTGCCTTCTTCATAGCCCTCCTTAGGGAGTAGCAGGCTGCTTTGTACTCGCTATAGTCTCCAGTCCGCAGTCCCTCTTTGTAAGCCACGGTGCACACATTTACCCCTTTCTGGATGGTTTTGTCAACCTGACTGGGGAAAAAACAGATTGTTTTTGTTGGAACGATGGACTCCACCAGTATCGCAACAAAGCTGACAGCAGCATCTGCAAACCCACTGTCATCAATGGAACTCAACCGAAACACGTCCCAGTCCACGACGTCAAGCTCGTCCTGTAGCATGGCTTCTGATTGGACAGACCAGTGTTTGATCTGCCTTGTTACCTGACCCTCTCTCATGATACATTGTTTATACTCTGGTAGAAGGAAAATGGAAGCATTGTCCAACATGCCAAATGCCAGTTGTGAAAGAGATTTGTACCATGACTTAAACTGAGTGTAACAATGATCCCGTGTAATTCCCCTTCTGGTTGGGCATGTGATATACTGCTCAAAGTTCAGTATGACCCGTCTGAGGTTAGTATTGTTAAAGTCCCCCGCCACAATAAAAGCTACATCCAGGTGCTTGTTTAGATGTTCACTAAGCACATTGTGGTGTTTGGACAAAGCCTCATCTACATTAGCCTAGGGGGTTTATATAGACAGAGGTGATGATAATAACAGAAAACGCATGTAGCAAGTAATGAGGCTGGCAGATGAGCATCAGATGTTCCAGATCAGCAGAGGAAGAGCTTGAGAGAATCGACACGTTCCTGGGATTGTACCATTTATTGTTTGTCATAAACCAACCTCCTCCACCTTTTACTTTACCAGATTCAGCCATTCTGTCCATCCAAAAAACAGAGACATACTCAGATGGGGTTACTGCTCAGTCTGTTAATGCCACGTTTCAGTCAAACAAAGAATATTGCAGTCCCTAATGTCCCTTTGGAATTTAATCCTGGCTCGGAGATTATCCATCTTGTTTTTGAGTGATTGGACATTTGTGAGCAGGATACTGAGCAGAGGAGGATGATTTGGTTTATTCCTCAGCCTGATCCACATGCCGGCTCTTTTGCTACACTGTTACTTTCTTCATCACTGCAGTTTGGCTTCAGTAGCTCCTTTGTTATTGTTCCCTTCATCATGTAGGATCATGCTGAGAATCTCACCTGGTCACGATTTCCTTGAAATAGGTGAGTAAACTGGTTCCCAATGTTTTAAAGGATTTCCCGAGTCATAAGTAATCAAAGTGGTGGTAGTCTGTGCAAGCCTTGTGATGAGAAATAACCAAAAAGTTAAGTAAACGCGCAATCTTAATGAAGTGACCAAGATGTCAGCGAAACTCAGCGGCTCCATCTTATGATTCCATTTTATATGTTTAACTTTTACATTGTTACATGAGCAAGATTTTAATTGTTTTACATTTTTAAATTAATTTTTCATTCACAGTATTCAGTTGATATTTTGGTAGAGTGGACGCCATGACTGCTAAGAACCTCCTCAAAGCATCTTGAAAGCTTCATAATAAATTCGAGCAGAGCAGCAGGACTCCTTCTATCCGAGATTTTGGTTTCTTTAGCTAAGCCCTGAGAAGTGAAGGCCTTTAGAGAAAAATACATTTTCAAGTTTGGAGTTTGAATTTTTGGTTTAGCGCACCTTTGCAGTGTGTGCTTTTTTCAGGTGATTAATGCTCACCCAATAGTCACAGAGAATTTCTGAGTTTTGCAGTCACACGCGGTGAATGCTCATCTTCCAGTCACAGACGACCTTCAGAGTTTTCATTTTTATAAAGGCTGCTCTTATAAACAACACAGTTCTTTCGGATGTTGTTTTTATGGCAATAGCTTATCTCATAATTACAGAGAATTTTCAAGTTTTTGTCTTGTGGCATTTTGCTTGCAGTGTTCCTCGTACAAACTCGGTCAGTGAATAAGTGCTGTTGGAAAGTCGTGTTTTCAGTATTGTGGTTTTGACTCTTGCTCTATCATTCTAACACAATTTTCATCTTGGTGTTTTGGTTTTAGTTACTTAATAAGATTTGGGTGAATGATTCTTTGTAACTCTAACCTGACAATGACTACTTTGGTTTTGAAAAACAAATTTAGTTGCTTTTGATTTTACTTGTAGTTCTTAAGACAAAACTTGTGCATTTCTTCTTGAAATAAAAACAAATGTCCTGATTTCCTGCTTTCAAAATCAGAGCAATACCTCCTAACGCATAGTGTCTGTGGTCAATGTGGGGTGGCTGGCTTGGCGAGACGGATGAGCAGTTGATGTCCAAGCTGCAAGTTTCTCAGGCTGTTTCATTTTTTTTTTTTTTTAAAAAAGGCATAAGAATCTAATACAACCATATGCACTTCTGGATTATGCCTCTAATTGTGTCCTGTTTTGGAAATATTTTGTCCTTTGGTAGTTAATGTCAATGATATCTTGTTTTTGTGTATACTTGTTTCATCTATCCACATTCCAAAAGCAGCTGACAATTGTGACATGCTCTAAATATCCCCAATTCCCACTGCCGTACATCTTGGGCTACACCACACTTTGTAAGTGTCACAGAACTGAGCAGAGATTATTTGATAATTAAAAAGATTTAATGCCTTATCTTTAGGCCATCAAGCATACTACGTTGTGATGGGCATACAAAAAAGTACTGTATATTCAAAAAAAAAATAGTTATAAAAATCTTCCAAGACTTTCACAGCTTACAGAAGTACAGTATAACTGAAGAATCAGTAATTGTAAAAGCTATTTAATGTGGAGAGACCTTTTTTGTATTTGCACGTTTGAATGCTGTTTCACTCTTTCAATATATATGCATATATTATATGTGTGTGTATTTGTATATGTATGTGTATATGTGTGTGTATATATATATATATATATATATATATATATATATATATATATATATATATAAAATGTGTGTGTATGTACAGTGGTGCTTGAAAGTTTGTGAACCCTTTAGAATTTTCTAAATTTCTTCATAAATATGACCTAAAACATCATCAGATTTTCACTCAAGTCCTTAAAGTAGATAAAGAGAAACCAGTTAAACAAATGTGTCAAAAATATTAAACTTGGTCATTTATTTATTAAGGAAAATGATCGAATATTACATATTTGTGAGTGGCAAAAGTATGTGAACCTTTGCTTTCAGTATCTGGGGTGACCCCCCCATCCTCCTTTGCAGCAATAACTGCAACTAAACGTTTCTGGTAACTTTTGATCATTCTTGCATACTGGCTTTGAGGAATTTTAGCCCATTCCTCTGTACTGAACAGCTTCAACTCTGGGATGTTGGTGGGTTTCCTCACATTAACTGGTCACTTCCAGTCCTTCCACAACATTTCGATTGGATTAAGGTCAGGACTTTGACTTGGCCATTCAAAAACATTAACTTTATTCTTCCTTAACCATTCTTTGGTAGAACGACTTGTGTGCTTAGGGTCGTTGTCTTGCTGCATGACCCACCTTCTCTTGAGATTCAGTTCGTGGACAGATGTCCTGACATTTTCCTTTAGAATTCTCTGATATAATTCAGAATTCATTGTTCCATCAATGAAGGCAAGCCATCCTGGCCCAGATGCAGCAAAACAGGCCCAAACCATGATACTGCCACCACCATGTTTCACAGATGGGATAAGGTTCTTATGCTGGAATGCAGTGTTTTCCTAATTTAATAACCCTAATTTCTCCAAACATATTTAAACCAAAAAGTTCTATTTTGGTCTCATCTGTCCACAAAACATTCTTCTAATAGCTTTCTGGTTTGTCCACGTGATCTTTAGTAAACTGCAGACGAGCAGCAATGTTTTTATTGGAGAGCAGTGGCTTTCTCCTTGCAACCCTGCCATGCACACCATTGTTGTTCAGTGTTCTCCTGATGGTGGACTCATGAACCCTTCAGTTGCTTAGAAGTTACCCTGGGGTCCTTTGTGACCTCGCCGACTAGTACACGCCTTACTCTTAGAGTAATCTTTGTTGGTCGACCACTCCTGGGGAGGGTAACAATGGTCTTGAATTTCCTCCATTTGCACACAATCTGTCTGTCTGTGGATTGGTAGAGTCCAAACTCTTTAGAGATGGTTTTGTAACCTTTTCCAGCCTGATGAGCATCAACAACTCTTTTTCTGATGTCCTCAGAAATCTCCTTTGTTTGTGCCATAATACACTTCCACAAACGTGTTATGAAGAGCAGACTTTGATAAATCCCTGTTCTTTAAATAACACAGGGTGCCCACTCACACTTGATTGTCATCCCATTGATTGAAAACACCTGACTCGAATTTTACCTTCAAATTAACTGCTAATCCTATATTAGGATTATTATTCGATCTTTTTCCTCAGTAAATAAATGATCTAGTATAATATTTTTGTCTCATTTGTTTAACTGGTTTCTCTTTATCTACTTTTAGGACTTGAATGAAAATCAGATGATGTTTTCGGTCATATTTATGAGAAATATAGAAAATTCTAAAGGATTCACAAACTTTCAAGCACCACTGTGCGTGTATATATGTATGTATGTGTGTATATATATATATATATATATATATATATATATATATGCATATAGTCTTAGAAAAGCTTAATGAAATTCTACCATGTCAAAGGTGGATTTTGCCTTGGTGGCTTCTTCATTTACCAATCAGCTTGATACACGAGTTACATTCTTCTCCAGCATCCAGATGAAATGGTTTCTCTATCTCTCTGATGTGTCTCGATCTCTAATGTCTCTTCCTATGTTGTTCTTTTTTGGTCCCGTGGATGAGCCATATTAATGTTAAGGTCACACTTGGGCAGACGTGGCAGAAGGACTCATGTTCTTAAGTGAAAGTGCAAATACCCACTGGAAAAATACACTGGTATATTACCATTCAGTAAAATTTACTCAGTTAAAAATAGTTCCCTAACTAGGCATTTTTAATGCTTGCTTAAAACTGCCTTCTTCGTTATGCATTACAGTGAACACTAACCACAATAAAGCAGAATACATTGAAATGATTGTGATGACAGCAACATACATCTAATGATCTGTTTGTGCACAGACTTTTTTCACAACATTTTTCAAAAACATGAGATCCATGTTGCAAACTCCTCTTTAAAATGCCTTATAGTATGTTCTGTTTAATCTCAGCTGAAGTTCTGCGTTTGACGTTGTGGTCTTTTAGGGCTAAGGATCCATTCTGCACTGCTAAAAAGTCTCTCACATGATGCAGAGACCCGGCGTTCGGCTTAAGTAACTGTTTAATTCTTGTCACTTGATTGCTCGCTATGTGTGTGCTTAACGTCTTTCTCAATAGCTGTCACTAGACAACCAGAGCACATGCAGGCATGATGTCATTGACCACAGTATTGCAGTACAATACAGTATTTTTTTTTTTTTTGAGTAGCATGAATAACTTTCCATATAACATAACTGGTTAGCTAGGTAAAAAACAAATATAACTCCGTAAAAGTATATAAGTTAGATCTCTGTGCCTCTACACGTTTTTTCAGGTTTAAGGAAGAATTCAGCTTATGATTTTTTTTTTTTTTTTTTTTGCTGGCATAAAATATAACGTGTTCGCCAAGAATTGCTTTTGGAACCTAGAGCTTCAAATATTTCTTTTAAGTACAGCCATGGGTGTGAATCACCCTGCAGTGCATTTGTTTCTTCTAGAACATTTGTCTGTCCAGGATTACTTGAAGCGTACTCATTGCTGCCTTGTGAAACTAGTGTGGCACTGAGGTCATTCCACAGCTGAACTCGTTAATCACGTTTCTAGTTTCTACACTAGAGATTCTTACATTTTTTAATCTAAGGACCCATATGAGAAAATCAGTACTACACTGAGAGTCGAGGAGAGGAATATTATAATAACAGCACAGTCATAAAGAAACAAATCACAATGGCTACAAAAGTAAACGTTCTGTTTCCATTCAGGCATATTTCTCACATGAATATTGGAAAAACAGAAAAGTGGGGAAACGAACATGTTGTTTGAACGATACCCCATCTGTGCATTTTACAGACCTGTTTATCTTGAGCAGAGTTGCGGGGTAAGCAAGAGAGTGCTATGCAGGAAAATCCCAGGAAATCAACAGAAATACTCAAACCAGCCCATCTAGCACCAACAATCATGCCAAGGTCGACATCACTGAGATCACATTTTATTTTCCCCTATTCTGGTGTTTTATGTGAACATTAATTGAATCATTTGTTAAACTGGTGGTTCTTTAAGTGAGTTCATTCATTTTGCTTGAATAGAATTGAATATTGAAATGCTTTAAAGTCTAGAATTCACTTGACTCTACTCAAGTCAAAACAAGACATCTTCGCTAGAACTGAGACGTGTGCATATAATGTCAGTCCTTAAATTACTTCCAATTAAATTTAGAGATGATTTAAAATCTGTTTTCTCACAAATCATTTAGTAAATTGTTTAGCTCCCTATTACCTTACAGAACTTAGGACTTCAGGCTCTTTCAGTAGCTGAGTATAGTCTTATTAGAGCTGCTTATGTTCCCTGTTTGCCATTACTGTTTGATAATGCTGTTTTAATTAATTGTAGTAACTATTTCTGCTTTGACTAACTAGTCATTTGCATTTTCTTTCTCTTCTTGGTGTCCATGGTGATGCTGGTTCTGCCATGAAGTAGATGCATCATTACATGTACTGTATTTTGTCAGAATGAAATTGTCATTATTTGTCTATCAAGTAATCCTTTTTAGCATCTGACTTCAGACATGTGGTACATGGACTTAAAACCATGTTCTCTCTCTGCTGTGTTTATTAATTGATGGTGTGCTTAATAAATACTAATCCAAACTGAACATTTATTTTATGATCAAATATACCAATGCTGTATTTGATCTCTCTGGGTGCTCCGGTTTCTTCTCCCTTTCCAAACATATGCAGGTTAGGTGGCTCTGCGTTATTAAAGTAGTCCGTGTGTGTGTGTGCGCCTTATGATGGACTGGTGTCCCATCCAGGTATTGTTCCTGCATTTTGTTTGATGATTAATAGGATAGGCTTCAGCTGCCCCATGACCTTGTCCTGGATAAGCCGGTTAGGAAGATGGAAGGATGAATGTGTGCCTTTATTTCCTGAGTTCTTGTCACTTGATTGCATGCTGCACACCTACCTGCTCAGTATTCCATCTCACTGAAGCACACGTGTGCATTATCAGTCTGGAAACAGCGGGCAGTGACTTTGTAAAATGAAGAAATAAGCTTCTGTATAATGAATGAATATAAGCAATCATAAGTCATTATTGTCTGCTTGTCTACAGAACAGAGACAGCCGTTCACACCTGGGCATCAGTATTCAGTGATGCCAATAACGGCATTTGGCAATGACTTTCCAAGGTGAATCCATACCCCGAGACTGAAAGGGTGCCACACGGGAAGATGAAAATGGTAGTTGGCAAAGTGAAGCACACAGCCAGTCTCCTTTTAAAATGGCTGAATCCCACAACAGTGCTGTGCATTTTGCTTTCTTACCTTCTTAGAACAACATGGATACACTGTTTTGCAATATGTGTGTTCTCAAGATACAAATCAATACTTGAAAATATTTTTGGCTTAAAACATTAATATATTGCTGTTTTTAGAAACTTTAGAACACAATTTCATATGACAAACTAATATACAATGGTGTGAAAAACTATTTGCCCCCTTCCTGATTTCTTATTCTTTTGCATGTTTGTCACACAAAATGTTTCTGATCATCAAACACATTTAACCATTAGTCAAATATAACATAAGTAAACACAAATTGCAGTTTTTAAATGATGGTTTTTATTATTTAGGGAGAAAAAAAAATCCAAACCTACATGGCCCTGTGTGAAAAAGTAATTGCCCCCTGAACCTAATAACTGGTTGGGCCACCCTTAGCAGCAATAACTGCAATCAAGCGTTTGCGATAACTTGCAATGAGTCTTTTACAGCGCTCTGGAGGAATTTTGGCCCACTCATCTTTGCAGAATTGTTGTAATTCAGCTTTATTTGAGGGTTTTCTAGCATGAACCGCCTTTTTAAGGTCATGCCATAGCATCTCAATTGGATTCAGGTCAGGACTTTGACTAGGCCACTCCAAAGTCTTCATTTTGTTTTTCTTCAGCCATTCAGAGGTGAATTTGCTGGTGTGTTTTGGGTCATTGTCCTGTTGCAGCACCCAAGATCGCTTCAGCTTGACTTGACGAACAGATGGCTGGACATTCTCCTTCAGGATTTTTTGGTAGACAGTAGAATTCATGGTTCCATCTATCACAGCAAGCCTTCCAGGTCCTGAAGCAGCAAAACAACCCCAGACCATCACACTACCACCACCATATTTTACTGTTGGTATGATGTTCTTTTTCTGAAATGCTGTGTTCCTTTTACGCCAGATGTAACGGGACATTTGCCTTCCAAAAAGTTCAACTTTTGTCTCATCAGTCCACAAGGTATTTTCCCAAAAGTCTTGGCAATCATTGAGATGTTTCTTAGCAAAATTGAGACGAGCCCAAATGTTCTTTTTGCTTAACAGTGGTTTGCGTCTTGGAAATCTGCCATGCAGGCCGTTTTTGCCCAGTCTCTTTCTTATGGTGGAGTCGTGAACACTGACCTTAATTGAGGCAAGTGAGGCCTGCAGTTCTTTAGACGTTGTCCTGTGGTCTTTTGTAACCTCTCGGATGAGTCGTCTCTGCGCTCTTGGGGTAATTTTGGTCGGCCGGCCACTCCTGGGAAGGTTCACCACTGTTCCATGTTTTTGCCATTTGTGGATAATGGCTCTCACTGTGGTTCGCTGGAGTCCCAAAGCTTTAGAAATGGCTTTATAACTTTGACCAGACTGATAGATCTCAATTACTTCTGTTCTCATTTGTTCCTGAATTTCTTTGGATCTTGGCATGATGTCTAGCTTTTGAGGTGCTTTTGATCTACTTCTCTGTGTCAGGCAGCTCCTATTTAAGTGATTTCTTGATTGAAACAGGTGTAGCAGTAATCAGGCCTGGGGGTGGCTACGGAAATTGAACTCATGTGTGATACACCACAGTTAGGTTATTTTTTAACAAGGGGGCAATTACTTTTTCACACAGGGCCATGTAGGTTTGGATTTTTTTTCTCCCTAAATAATAAAAACCATCATTTAAAAACTGCATTTTGTGTTTACTTGTGTTATATTTGACTAATGGTTACATGTGTTTGATGATCAGAAACATTTTGTGTGACAAACATGCAAAAGAATAAGAAATCAGGAAGGGGCAAATAGTTTTTCACACCACTGTATATATATACCCCGATCTACATACTCTCAAATAGACAAACCACATGCCGTGGCGCAATGGTAGAGGCTTCGCCTCTAACGCCGACGACCGAGGTTCGATTCCCGAGAGGGGGTACACTGATTATGTACGCGCGCTTCCCGATTCATTTTCCTTGGTTTGAGACGTATGAAAAAATATGCGGTTAACGCAGAAAGACTTTATGAATAATAGATACTTTATTCGCAATCAATGATTGTTTTGGTAAAGCCATACTCAGTGTATTCATTAGATGAACGGTAAAAAAGTAAGAGCGAGGGGAGGGTCACTTATTGAGGCACGCAGGCGAAACCACAATAGCACGCGGGCTCGATGCGTCGGTGCGCTTCAACTCGATCTGAATTGCGCGGTCACATTCGAAAAAATATATATTTTCAAGTTCTATTTAGTTGACACAAATATCTTTGATTGGAATGTAAGGCGAATTTACTCTTTACATTTGTATGGTGAAGAAAAATTTATGCAATGATGTCTAAATTTAACTATATAAAGTCAAAACTTGATTATATAAAGTCACTGTCGGAATAAATAAAGTCAAAACTTGAATATATAAAGTCAGCGTCGGTATATATAAAGTCAAAACTTGTTTCTGAATATATAAAGTAAAAACTTGAATATATAAAGTCAGCGCTGGAATATATAAAGTCAAAACTTGAATATATAAAGTCATTCCCAAATATATAAAGTCAAAACCCGAGTATATAAAGACGGCGTTGGAATATTTAAAGTTAAAACTTGAATATATAAAGTCAGCGTCGGAATATATAAAGTAAGCGCTGGAATATATAAGGTCAAAACTTAAATATATAAAGTCAGTGTCGGAATATATAAATTCAACGCTGGAATATATAAAGTCAAATCTTGAATATATAAAGTCAGCGTCGGAATATATAAAGTAAGCGCTGGAATATATAAAGTCAAAACTTGAATATATAAAGTCAGCGTTGGAATATACAAAGTCAGCGCTGGAATATCCATCCATTTCCCAACCTGTTGAATCCGACCACAGGGTCATGGGGGTTTGCTGGAGCCAATCCCAGCCAACACTGGGAGCAAGGCAGGAAAAAATCCTGGGCAGGGCAGGGCACATGCATCATTTTCAAAACATTAACCGAACAGTGTTTTTTAATTTATTTTTCTGAATACGTTTTTGTTAACTTAGTTCAGTTCAGAGTCGTTTCAATCAATATATTTTGACTTTGACTTTATATATTCAGGAATGAGTTTATATACTCCGATGTTGACTTTACATAATCAGGAATGACTTTATAAATTCCAACGCTGACTTTATATATTCAGGTTTTGACTTTATATATTCCGACGCTGACTTTATATATTCAACTTTTGACTTTATATATTCAGAAACAAGTTTGACTTTATATATACCGATGCTGACTTTATATATTCAAGTTTTGACTTTATATATTCCAGCGATGACTTTATATATTCAAGTTTTGACTTTATATATTCAGAAAAAAGTTTTGACTTTATATATACCGACGCTGACTTTATATATTCAACTTTTGACTTTATATACAGTAATCCCTCGCTATATCACGCTTCGACTTTCGCGGCTTCACTCTATCGTGGATTTTATATGAAAGCATAACTAAATATATAACACGGATTTTTCGCTGCTTCGCGGGTTCTGCGGACAGTGTGTCTTTTTACTTCCTGTACATGCTTCCTCAGTTGGTTTGCCCAGTTGATTTCATACAAGGGACGCTATTGGCGGATGGCTGAGAAGCTAACCAATCAGAGCACGCAGTTAAGTTCTCCTGACTGAGAAGCTAACCAATCAGAGCACGCAGTTGAGTTCCTGCGTGCTGAATGCAGTGTTAACCAGGAAGTCTCGTCTCGCTCATTTAGCATCAACGTGTTTCGCTGTGTAAAGAGTTGTGCTCTTTTGTGTTTATCTTTGTGCATAGTCAAGCCCTTCATTATGGCTCCAAAACAATCTGCTTCTGCTTCAGGGGCCGTGCCCAAGCGCAAGAAGAAGATGTTAACGATTGCCGAAAAGGTAAACGTTTTGGATTTGTTGAAGGCTACGATTCTTTTTATTTAAAAAGTAGGAAAGGAATATAAGATCTACGGCCGCAGTGTCCTTTTAACCAGGGTGCAAAACGAGTTGTAAGTGGATGTAATAAG
>JANRMT010062843.1:16248730-16289349 GCA_026402145.1 Polypterus bichir lapradei | reverse complement strand
GGAGAAGTACTGTGTTAAAGAAGTTATGAAAAAGAAAAGGGAACATTTTAAAAATAATGTAACATGATTGTCAATATACAGTAATTGTTTTGTGACTGTTATGAGTGTTGCTGTCATCAAGGATTGGATTATCATTATTTCTTTCAATCAGGTTCGTATTTGGAGGATGTGTTGTGTTCAAGTTACATTCCATGTTTGTCAATCGTTGTAAAGATAACAGGTTTCATTCATCGATTCGTTTCTTACTGCATCAATAAACAGCTCGTCTTCCTCTTTATCTGAGACCTGACACATTGCATGTACGGGTTTTTTTTTTACACTGTCTTCCTTTAGCGGGACATTGACTTTTTCCACCGTGTGCTTTGTTTCCGCAGTAGCTGCACTTATGAATATGCTTGTATGTATCACACGCTTCATATTTTTTTGCTGCCTTCTCAATTGTGTAATTCGGTTTTTGTTCAGCACTCTTTGGAACTGTTGCTTTTTGTCTGTGCACTGTGTCATTTCACGTGAGTCGCTCGGTGTACATGCATCGAAGCTTCTTAGCTGTGCTGGTGCCATCTCGTGCGATGTCCACGGCTGTATTATGTTAGCTAAGACCCGGCACTTAAAAGTTTCTCTCGCAGTTTCGCCGAGTTTGTGCCAAACACCACCCTGACCATCTGATCTTACTCTGCATAAGCACAGTCCTTCACCCGTGAATATTTAGCGGCAGTGTTTCTATTGGATTGCCGCTGACGGACGGCCTTATATGGGCAGGCACTAAATTACGTGGGAGGCGTAACTCTGCCTCCCACGGCATCGAGCAGAAGTCTATTATAGTCCATGGACGAAAAAATAGGTTCCAGTTATGACCATTACGTGCAGAATTTCGAAATGAAACCTGCCCAACTTTTGTAAGTAAGCTGTAAGGAATGAGCCTGCCAAATTTCAGCATTCTACCTACACGGGAAGTTGGAGAATTAGTGATGAGTCAGTGAGTCAGTGAGTGAGTGAGTCAGTGAGGGCTTTGCCTTTTATTAGTATAGATAAAACTGAAATCTGCAAAACAACAGCTAATGACTTTACAGCTCTAATTCCATAACAACCCCGAATAGCAGGAAAGGGAAGGCTGAGAGAGAGAAGCTTTACTCAGATATTTGTTTTGACTTTAGCTGTCTACCTTCCTTTTCCATGACTTGATTTTCCTCATATCTGAACATTGACTTGTTCCTAGCTGTCATACTGTATAAACTCAAGTACAAGGAGGTGTGACGGAGTGGGTGGGTTTGGGGTCAGGGTCCTTTCTAGGTTTTTTCTGTTCTATTTTACTTAAAACTGCTATAACTTGACATTGTAGGCTGGGTGTTGTTAGGAATATGTTTTATGTATGTTTATTATTTCCAGTGTTTTTGATGGCATAATTTAACACAAGAAAAATGTAATAAAATTGAGCATGGCTAAAAAAAGGTTTAGATTGCATACAATTTAACCCCACAACACTAAACTGGTCAAAATGGGTATAGAAAAATGGGTGGGTGAAAGATATTTGCAATGTAAAGAATGCCTGAGCTTTTTAATGTATGGTAATTTTTTAATAATAATCACAACTAAAGATGTTACAAGAAGACAGAAATGCAAAAGCATTAAATGGTTAGTCTGTTGCATGTAGTTTCTTTGTGAGCAGTGGTACAAAATTTAGTAATGAAAAACAGTTAATTTTTTGGTTGTTCTTTTACTGCAACTAATATTGAATACACCATATGCAAAAGTAACTTTTTAAAAATATTGTAGCGTGTTTTGAAATAGTTGTTATTATGAAGCACTATATACATTCGTGATCAACTTCTTTAGCGTTTGCAATATTTTGAATTAGTGGCTGTTATGGAAGAGACTATATACAAAACAGAACCCATAACAAATTCTTAAGTGTACACAGAAAACTATTGCTTTGCAGGATTTTAAATACAGCTCACTGCAAAACAAGCTTATATATAATAAAAGTTAATTCATATTAATAAACATGATAGAGCAAATTAAATACAAAACCAAGAGAGGGTGTTGATTACAAGTGGAAAGTTCTCTCCCACAGAAGCTTATTACACAATCTTTTAAAATGCTTTAGTCAGATATGTTGGCAGCAGAGTTGGAAATTATTTCCAGGATCAATTCCCATTCTCTAAACACCCATGTGATATGAATGATTCAGGTAACATATATTAACTGAGCTATTCATTTAACAAGGTTTAATTTGTCACCAGAGAGCGGGGAGGCACTGGGGACCTCAGTCTAGCTGGTGTGGATGCAAGGTCGCAGCTGTGTGTCCTCTAATGAACAATCAAATTCACCCTCACAGTGGTTTTCTTTTCTAAAACGAAGCACTTCTGCTTGCCGCTGCATTCAGCCAGGCAGTCTCATCCCCTGAAAGATAATTAGACTGAAGGTATCTGTGAAGATGGTTAGAATACAGAGCCACCTCCTCCACAGTTCTGGATAGTCAATATTTGACATATAAAATTCAATTTTCACCCTTAATACTGAAGCCTGGAAAGAGAGTCACAGTTACATACAGAAGGTGGTGCCCTTATTGCTGCTGCATGGTGCCCTTATTGCTGCTGCATGCAGCCCTCCTATTGAAGACCTTGGGCATCAGTGGTGTTAAGACGTCTGTATTTAGCAAAGGTCATAAAAAATTGGTAAATGGAGAAATCAGCAGTGTGGCTAACAGTCACTCTGCCACTCTAAGCTAGTCATAGAACCTGTCTGATATACTTGTGTATTACATTTGAAAACAGGTACTTCAACACATATTGCTTAGACCTGTGCATAAAAATGTTGGCTAGATGTTACAGCCCATTATCTGAGGGATTACTAGTGAAGGGTGCGACTCTAATGGCAGTCTGACTTTGTGTGTTGGACAGGAGCTGCAGCATGTATGCTGGTATCAGAATGAATCTCACAGGAAGAGCATCACCAACAAGCAAAGGCAGCTAAGGATAGAAATCCATTAGTGGAGCTGCAAAGATAAATAAGCAAGTGACCCTAAAAAAAAAAAAAAAAAAAATCACCAAAACTCTTTACACTTTGCAATGCACTATGCTCTCAACACATGTGGACCTATACTGTAGCCTCAAAAGCAGTTTGCAGGTCTTAGTTCTCATTTTGAATGTGACGCTTTAAGATGGTGAGGATTAGTGTTTTGCATTCTTACTATTGTTTCCTTTGTTTTTTTAATGATCAAAACTTATGTGCCACTTTACAGTCTCTGAGGCACAGGCTGTAATTGTCTTGCCTTGCTCTGTCTTTCCATGCTTATGGCTATGGATAGTTATGAGCAAAATGATTGAAATCAGTGAAATGGAAAAATTAAAACTCACAAGTGGAGATCGGCTGGAAGCAATGTGTCTGCCTGTTATTTATCATTTAAATAAAGACAAAAAAATAAATGCAGGGAAAAAAAAAAATCATCACACTCATTTCCTGTCGCGTTGAGATATTTTGTTCAGTTCTGAGATGTATATTGTTATATGTATATTATAATATATATGTACAGTATATTATGTGCTCTGATGCTCACTTTGCCATTTCATGATGACAATTGTGGCTGCAATCAAAAACATGTGTGGAAGATAGAAATGAAACTTGAAGGTCCACAGTGCATGGAGTGTGGATATCTTCAACCTCACCTGCAGTTCTCCAAGATGAAGTAAAATTTAGAATAGGATGATACATTTTATGCAGCTATAGAGGAAAAAAATCAGAAGTGGCATTAAATAATAATAAGAATAATAAGTATAATATTCTTAGACCAGCTTATCAATGATGGCACAGATTCAGACCTTCTTCTTCATCTTCAGGATAATCCGTGTTTCTTTCAAATCACATTGACTTCATTCTAAGCTAACTTTTTTTTTTTTCTCTCTCCAAAGCATTAAGAACCTCGTACTTCTTAATCAGGTTTTGGCCCATCCAGGATGCTCCCGGGCTGAGATGGTGTACAGTAATACTGCACTTTTTTTTTTTTTACACAGACAGCTTCTTTTTATTTCTAATAACCTTTAACATGCATCATTAAAATACACATTACTTTGTATTAGTAATATTTCCTTATTTGTAATTCTTTTGTCACTTCCATTTGTCCTAAGCTTCATACTTAATATTACTTAAATTATTATAAGTAAATAGTAAATTATTTAAAAAAAATCAATTTTCTGTGTAGCACACTTGACAGTTTGAATAATAAAATGCTGAAAAAATGAAAAAAAAAAAAAAAAAAAAACGCTTGGTTTAAAAGTTCCATTTTCGGAGTGCCACTTGACAGAGAACTGGTTTATGTGGTTTTCAACTGACACTCTAACTTCACTCTCAGCTTAGCGTTTCATTTTGAAGTTTTTCAACACAACGGCCATATCATGACCTGCCAATTTCAATCTCTCATTCTCATTGTCTCTCCAGTCCATTTCTGGCCCAATTCAATTCTTTGGCTCAGCTTTTGTTGGTGGGCTAGGGTGGTCTGATTTTTTTTTCACAGAAACTCATGATAAAGTGCATCTGGTAAATATCTGGCTTGAAGAAACTTTATTTAAAATAGCCTCACATCAGGGTTAGCCTTCTCTCTTTTTCACAGCTGGGACGCTAAACTCCAAAATAGAAACACTATAAATGAAACCTTATAAAAATAAAGGCACACCAGAAAAACTCAAACAACTAACAGCAGCATCTTCTATGTTGTATGTTTGTCTGTCTCATTTGTCTTGTGTCCCATCTTTTTTACCACTATAAGGTCAATTATCCTATTTCTATAATTTTTGGATTCATCAATAAATTGTATTATTCCATTTTTTTTTAATGAGTTGGATCCAGTTATCTAAAACAACACTTATGGTTTGGAACTGCCATCTACAGAGAAAAGTAAGAAAAATAAAGTGGGATCCTTACTGAAATGTCTCATTAATTACTGGCACTGAATTGTCTCATTATACCGCAGCGACTCTGAACATTCGCCAATCCTCCTGTCAATCAGCCACACACTACAGCTGCACTGCGTGTTTGCTTCTGCCTGCCTGTCTCTGTTGGCATTTTTCATAAAACTGATGTGTAATTTGCCCAGAATCCTTGAGAATAATGTGACATTCTTTGCCACAACCACTGGTGACTGCGTTGGAAACCCTGGTTTGACAAGCTGAACTGTCACATTTGACCCTAAGCTCTACTTCTGGACCATTCATAATAGTAACAATAATGTCACCACTTACACACATTGCTAAGTTACCCTTAGGCAATGGGCTTTGCAGTGGCCTGTCCAAATGTTTGTATAACGCTGCACTACAGCTCAGGAGCTGGCACAAGCTTTACTGGTTGTGTTTATGTCCAGAATTACCTCTTGCTTTTCTTTCCTTGTTTGTGCAAAAGATAATTTAAAGGTAAACCTATTACTGCTGATTATGCCTTGTTTCAGTGTTAAGCTGGACAGTAAGTTAGCTCTATTTTAACTGACTTCTCAGTTAACATTAATGCCAATATATCATTTTAACAGAAAAAAAATTATGGGTGAGTGATACTATAGCGACCCTCTTATGTGTTCTGTTCTAGTTATACAGATAAATACTTGGTCATAGAGAAACTGAAACTGAAAGATTGCAAACATGGTAAAGTTGAAAAATTCCACTCCAAAATTACCTCATTGGGGTGAAATTGTAAATGCTTACAAGTGATGTTCACTCTATTTGAATGCATAGTTAGATTCAGAAAGTCAGTGTAGTGACATATAAGGGCACACCAGATGCCACAAAGGGTATCTAGTATTGTAGGTCAAACATTCCCTTTGATTAGCCAGGAAAAAGACAAGATAGCAGGCTTCATACTTTTGGAGGAGCGATGCTTATGCATGTAGGGTGGGCAAGAACATTTTCATATTGTGGTACACTTCTGAAAAGTTAGCTTTATTATTTAGCCACTGATGATTCGTTATTTTTATGCAGACAATACTCAACTCTATTTCAATGTTAAAAGTGGAACTTCATCAGGGCTTTCTCAGCTCACAACTTGTCTCAGTGAAATTAAAACTTGGATGGAGCAGAACTCTTTAAAATTAAATTGCAACAGAACTGAACTCCTGCAAACTGGGACTAAAATGCAACTTAATAAAATGAGCTCCTTCCCAGTCCATCTTGGCGGTGATCTCATCAGACCTGCCTCTACTGGAAAGAATCTTGGTGTCATTTTTGATTCCTCCCTTTCTTATTCTGCCCACATAAATCACATTAAGAAACTTTTTTACTTTCACCTCCGTAACATATCCCATGTTTGCTCCTTCCTCTCCTTTTCTAATGCTGAGAAACTTGTCCATGCTTTTATCACATCCCGTATCGATTATTGTCATTCCCTACTGGCAGGTGCCCCTTCTAATCTTATATCATAGCTCCAGCTTATTCAAAACTCAGCTTCAAGAGTCCTTACTCAAACCAGCAGCAGCAAGTACATAACACCCATCCTGCTCCGTCTTCACTGGCTCCCTATGTCTTACAGAATCGAATATAAAATCCTACTAATAACCTACAAAGCCTTAAATAACCTTGCACCAAACTACATCAGTGACCTTCTCCATCACTATGTGCCTGCCCGTCCACTAAGGTCCTCCGATTCTGGCAATCTTGTTGTGCCCCACACTAATCTACACTCCTTCAGCTGTATAGCGCCCAGACTCTGGAATGACCTACCAAAATTAATTAGATCAACCGACTCTATGAATTATTTTAAATAACAACTCAAAACTCATCTGTTCAGGAAGGCTTTTAGCTCTACTTGACTCAGTTTACCTCTATGTCAAGATACTCATGTAACCTGTGTGTGTGCTAGGCCATCAATTATGTTGTCTGTTAGGCTTTTCTCTGAATTTACTATATTACTCTTCTTTATTTATTTATCTGGTTTAGTACAATGCTATATACTGTATACCCTGCCGTTCTTCCTTAAAATCTGTGAAGTGCCTTGAGCGTGGGAAAGGCGCTATATGAATAAAATGTATTATTATTATTATTACCTCCTTTAACAAGAACAGCAATAATAGTCCTGTTTATTGGGAATTATTTTCCTGCTCTCACATTTAAGTTATTTTTTATAGTAGTTTATATACTGTATTAGTTTACTTCCTTTTAGCTATTACATGCTGTTCAGCTACCATGATAATTCCTAGTGTTATTACAGTGGCAATATAAATACACAAACTTCAATGGTTTAATATACGGGCAGTGTAATCATTAATAAATATAATTACAGATGGCCAACCTGGTGAACAGGTAGTTTTATTATTATTTGTAATTTTTGAAAAGGACTGCTCTGTAATTTAGGCTAATGATAACCCATCCAAACGTGGCCAAGTAAATTTCACAGACCTCAAGAAATTACATTAAACAGCAGAAACAGAATTCACTCGCATCATGCTTTACACTTTGTCTCCAAACCCAGGTTGCTGTGACATTCTACTGTGGATTTTGCTTTATTAAAGTTACAAATGGAGGCACTGATATTGAGAGCACTGATAGGTGCACTGCAGTTTGACAGGGACTACAGCATGTCCATGTTAATACACTTAAACCATACATTTCAAAAGTGCAATATGTTTATCTTGACCGTATCTTAAATAATTGCTAAAATGGCAAATTTGCAAGGGTCCTAATCAAAATTATTTTTTTTTCCTCAACACTTTACCTTTAGTACGAATAACTTGAAAAAATTAGCATATGGTATGAAAAAATCTAAATTTCAATTTAAATTCGATTGTTCATTAAATTCAAAAAACATACCAGACAGGCAGGTAAATATGGATATTCATAAAAAAATGGCTGAAGCTGTAGATAGCTGGGAGTGCCTTCTGTGTGTGCACATTAAACTCTGTGATTGCTTGGGATTGCTAATAAAGAGACCTTCAACTAGGAAATCAAAATTATTAGCTGGAAAAATGCTCTAAATTATTTCAAAATACTTTCTTATCCTTAATAAAAATAATCAAATAAAATCAAAACTTGACCAGTGATAGTTGAGCTTTGTTAAATAATGATAAACTACAACTTGTGAGACATTAGAGTGTAATGAGACACTGTGTGCATTTGAATTTATAAATCAAAATCAAAAATCAGAAGCTGACATACACAATTTGACCAGGTGATTACTTAGCCCTCAACAAAACTTGCATAAGTAAAAACACAAAGAATAAGACAACCAATTTATCAAAGGAACTGCAAAAAAAAAAAAAAAAAATCAAAAGAAATAACATTCAACAAGCATGGTGAAATGTGTTAATCAATTCAACTGTGAATGGTCACCATTGCTACTGGCGTTCATCACAATTTCTCTTTTAAATAGAATCTGCTTGACTGTCCCCATCATTAATTTAACTTGTGCCTCTTTACTGCACTTTAAGGAAATATTTGGTATATGACAATTTAAAAAAAATGACTGGGTATACATTATGACCATCCTAACAGTAATATCAATACGTTTTAATTGTACAACACCTTTCACAAACTTAAGGTTGCTGCAAATACAATTTTGAAACACAAGATACCAAAAAGTGGCAATAAGAGAATAAATCAAAGAAATAAAAATAATGACAAAACACAAAAACAAAACAACAACTACATAATTGCATAAAAGAGAAAAAGCACAAACATCTACAACTACTAAGCAAAGAAAATCTTCAAATTGAGTTTTAAAGGAAGAGAGGGAAAAACAATACTGAATATGACAGGTGAAGACTTCCAGTGACTGAAGGCCATGGCTTTACACAGAAACAGAGTTAGGCTACAGAGTAGACAATAGGGCCAATCTTGTTATTCTGGTATTCAAGACACTGATGAATTGTTTTATTGCCTTAAGCTCTGAGGAAAACTACATGGAAAAGTGAAAAACTGTGAGCCATCTGGCCTTAAAAGGGACATAACTATTGCATTTATTAGTAATGATACAATTACTATGAGAAGCCACGTCGTCAGGACAAGAAAACGTACAAAATCTGCAAGAGAGTTGTGGCTTGTAAAGACTGCAAAAACAGAAAGCATCAATGGGCTCAATGCTGCCAAAGGATATACTACTTTTAACATGATGTTTAGAAATGAGAATACAAAGACTACATTCAATGAGCTTATGATCAGAAATGGCAATTCAAAAAATGGAAACAGTAAATAATATAGGATCCATGAATAGGAGTGTAAAAATTAACTTGCCACATTTATGATCTATTAGAAAGTCATTTGAGAAAGAACAGTTAATATCATCATGCCTATTAAAGTCTTCCGACAGAACTCACCGCATGGCACGCTAACTGTAGCTGCTCATTCATTTTGGGCAAACAGTTTGGAGTCATTTGGTTGGGGCATGGCAGTAATAAATCAATACAATAAAGAGTGGAAGAGAGCAAAATAAAAGATATTCAGATATACAATGTACTTGTGAAGCTAGAGTTTCACTGTGCATGTTAGTGGCTTCCACATTACAAGAAGGACATAACAGCGTTAGATTAGGCACAGAGAAAAACTACTTGGATAATTACAGGGGTATGAAGTATGAACTATGAGGAGAGATAGGAGTTTAATCTTTTTATCCTAAGAAAGTAGAGATTAGAGGGTTGCATGACAGAAATGTTTAAAAGTATAAATAGTTTGACTACAATGGATTCTAGCTGTTATTTAAAATGAATTGTTAGTGAAAATGTATGGATACAGAAGAAGCTGGCTAATGCAACATTTTACAGAAATATTATGTTCCAATTCTTTATTTAGTGTATAAATGTAACAAAACACCATGTTCTGGTAATAAGCCTGACAGTAGGTGGTTAGGAATACTAGACTTTATTATAGTAGGTGCATGAAGAGGACATGTTTGTCAATATATAAGTTACGTAAGAACAGTTGGCAGAATGGCTGCATCATTTATCCTGCAACATATACAGTAGTTTTGCTTATTATGGGATCTAAATAAACACAGTATTTGCCTCTATAATTTCATTTACTAATCTCAGTTTTACTCTTCTGCACTTTATATGAGATGCACTTTTGACTCCAACTGCATAAAACCACTTACATTTAAATTTCTCAATTAAATTTCACTACTGGGGCTTTTTTATTTTTTCTGAGCACGGTTGTGGAGTATTTGTAATAAAACTGAATATGTAAACAAACACATAAAGGAAAGCTACAAGAAAAGCTAACACTATGTCACTTGGGAAGATGGTGATCCTTGTAGTTCTCAGAAGTAACAAATTACTTAAATAACTTACACTGAAAAAGAAATCAGAACATTTACCTGTGTTAAAGAAACCTATTTTGCTTTAGATTGTTACAAATCAAGGTGGACGATGTAAAAAGAGGCATATTTATGTAAGAAGTTTAATCACAAGAACCTACAGAGCTCTAATATTCTCAAAGATTCACTGTTGTCTATACTAGCAAAGGATACTGTACATGAGGCACAATCTGTTAAATATTTGCACAGCTTGGGAAGCATTACAATGGGCAAGATAATTTGCTAAAAAAGATCATATTCAGTCCAAAAATAATTCGTATGGCTGGCAAAGTACCCAGCAGTAGGTTAACATAACTGCCAAAACCTCCCAAGGCAAAGTAACCGAGTTAGCAGATGGTGTGAAGGAAATGTGTTGGAATGAACAAGTGGTCAATAAGCAAAGAGGCTCAGGAAACGCCATCCACTTTCTAAATCACTTAAATTCAAGGCAGAGTCATGAAAGATGTAGAGTCAAACTTGGCAGGAGAAGATGAAAGGTACAGTATTAACTTTCACTGGACAGAAAAATTAATTCAGCCTTGGTCGTTTTGTGAAGTAAAGGTATGATGTCAATTAACATCAATCAAAGTAATGATTGTGTAAGAATCAGAAATTCATTTGGCTCTTCTTTTTGTGTTCTGCATTTGTTGGAAACCATAGTTTATATTAAAGTGTTTGGCAATTTTCACAACACGATACTAGACTTAATCAATTTACATCTTCAGTGCCAAAATGCTTAAATAAGTGTTATTAAAAGAAATGGTGATACTGCCCAGTAGTAAACATTTGGATCATGTTGCAGTCACCTGATTTAAAATGAATGTATATTATATACAAAAATAGGTAAAACATACAATAAAAAGATAAAACATCAAATAATGTGTTGTACTGTTTTCAGTATAATGCAGACTGAACAGAGTTTACAAATGACTCCTTTATATTTGTGTTTCTCACACTGTCTCAACTAGTATTGGATCAGTACTAAAATTTGGACTTCAGTATTGATACCAACACAATTCTGAAGCAAATGACCAATAACTACAACCCTTTCCTGGTCTAAATTAAGCCTCCTTGGTGTGCCAAAGAATTGCACGTCTCTCAGGTGCACTGCTATCTTCTTTATAAAGGGGTAATGTGTAATAAAGTGGGCGTCAAAGTAATAGGGTGGTTGCAGGTTGTCCCCTGGGAAATCTGGATCACATCGAAGCACAAAGCGGCGGGTTTGACCATCTGTGAAGTCTAGATTGCGTGGAAACAATTTTGGATCATGTTGAGGCATATGGTTGTGTGAAGTCTCCAGGACAGCTTTGCTCAAACATGTTTTTCTGCCCTTATTCCCCCAAGTGCTTGAGGGAGGGGTTTGAGCAGAAACCTAATGTATGATTCTGGAACTGAAAATCATGAAATCTTGGTATCACACTGCCTTTAATATTTTTTGGCTTTTTGATATTTTTCTAGTAACAGTATACTGTGCAACTTGGGTACCAACTATTTTGGTATCGGGGCTTTACAACATATGCTTTAGTGCTGTGTCTTCTAGTTTTGGCAGAACCATTAGCATTTTTTGGAATCAAAATTTTACCTGTTAACAAGGACTTTTACCTTAGTATTCAAACCCTTAGTAAACTAACCCATAGTGCAACACAACTAGTGGGAAAAAATACAGTCACAGGCATAATCTTATTGCATCTGGTAGAAGCTATATCTAAATGCTAGAAACTAAAACTTTCACCATAATATGTATTTTATTAAAAATAATAAATAAAAAAACAAACAAGAAATTGGCACACAGAACTTCTTTACCTCCTTATTTGAGACAGTCAGTGCTCGTAACACATAGGCTATGTTACATTCCTCAGAGTGGCAGCACACCTGGAACTTGCCATACTCCTTCACATCAGGAGGATCCGGCCAGTACTGATGACATTTTGCCTAAAAGATGAAGGGCAAAAATGAAAATAAGCAGTGAAACCAGATTTGAAATTCTACAACAGTACAACTAATCTGTATTGCTTACTGATGTCCTAACCAGTGCCAAAACAACAACAACAATTACAACAAAAAAGGCCTATGTAACCAGTAAACATGGTTCTTATAGTTTTATAGGCAGTGTAAGGAATTCCACAGCAACCTAGTGCACCGCACTCATGGCCGAGACAGACATGCGCTGGTTGTGACCAATGCCACCCAGTACAAAACAGTAAGCTTAGACTTTAAGTGGTGAATCCCCGCTCTTACGATCCACTGAGTGCCTTTAAAGGTGTGGATTAAAGCAAACATTTCCCTTTCTGTTTTACTATGGGTTGAGACGAATCTTGTGTAAGATACAGAAAGAATAAATTTGAGTATTTTCGTGGCCTTATATATGGGTAGTAAAACAAGTAGACTCTGAGAATTTGAAGGTTTCCATTTGCTCCGAAGATATGAATCCAAAGATATCAAGTCATTAAATGTTAAAAAATAAATATGTATCATTTTTAATCTATCCTTTGCACTCATACATTTAATGAGTGCAAAGGATAGATTAAAAATGATACATATTTATTTTTTTAATTGGCAAACTCTTCTAACTGTAACAGCTTCAGAATATGCTCCACATCCCACTCAGTGAAAAATATCAAACTTGACTCCAGTGACAGGACATGAGTGTTAACAAAATCAGTAGACTCTTATTTAATTTACATAGCACCTTCCATAATATGTATATTTAATACTTCACAAAAGGACTATGAAATTGACAGTTAAAAGTGCATAAAGGTACAAAATGGTACATCAGCAGGCAGAAACTCATCTACTTGAATTTGAATACCAATTGAACTGCACATTTAGATATGGTGAGCTGTCATATCTGCCACATTCCTCTCTATAACAAATTATGTCACATTAGTAATACCTTCCTCTAGAGTTTTATGCTGTATTCTGTTTAAATGAGAGCTTGCTGAATACTCATTTCTACACATTGCTTTTCACTCATTGAAACTGGTGGCTCGTTGAGTGTCTCATTATAGTGTTCAGTGAAGTATTATAAGTCCCTCTTTTTAACACCTTCTTGTGCCATGGTAATTCTAACCAACCACTAATTTCTTTTTCTTGTACCTCTTCATGATCTCCCTAGACAAAGTCAACGTTTCCTTACCTTGGCTGAGACCGTTTTGGGTGAACATCCCACTTATCTTTCTTGAGAGGTGAAATGATACGTCTGCAGCACTTTGAGGTAAGCTCAAAAATGACTCTTAAAGGCCTCTACGAGCTCCTCACACACGTTATCTTGGCCACTGATGCAGCAGACACCTTCTAAGCATATTAATATTTCTCAAGTTAAATATGGACTTTTTGCCAAAACAACAGATTTCTTTCTTTATCAGGTTCTAAAGTTGCTCTCATGAAAGGCATTGATCATCTTTTGGCTACTGCTCCATTGCTAAGGTCTTAAACAGAGCATCTTGACTTCATATCCCATAACTTTCAAGATGCATAAGGCACTTGTTTGAAGAGAGACTGTTAAATTATTCAGAACAGATTTATCCTCTTGACAGTTCCAAGTCATTTCCTCAGTCTGGGTAAGGCTTTTTGATCTGTTCAGTCAAGGTCTGTTTGTTTAAGCCAGTCATTAATCAAGTGGTGAACACCAGAGGGCCGTACCCACACCTCTCTTTATCAATGTGTCTAGGGCACACAGCTTCAAAAATCATCACATTGAGAATCGACTTCTGGTCCATGGTACTGAAGTATCATGTGGTAGTAGTGGTTGTAGTAGTAGAACTGTTATGGGTACCCAGTACACTTATGAGGAATTACAATTATACAATTATTTAAATTGATTTGCAATAAACTGGCATCCTATCCCAGGCCAGGTTCATGCATTGTATACTATACCTCCACGGTAGGATCCTGTTCTCTACAACCATGTAATAGATATAAAAATGAAGTTTTATTTATTTATAGATTTGTCTATATTTTTAACTTGTGCTTTAAAATGATGTCAGTTGATTTTATACTGTGCATTTCATGGAGAAATTCACTCCAAAAACCTCTACAAACTTTGTTTTCCTGATTTTTCTCTCTTGTTGCATACACTTCAAGATTTCTTATTTTTGCTGAAACTTAGTTATTTATGTGTTATTTAAACACGCAATGTTTTTAACCATATTTATTTACTTATTGTCCACAACAAGTTCAGGGCTTCCAGATTGTTGTCATTGACACTTGCAGTCATGCTGTGCACTTTCTGAAACAGGAAACATCTGACAAAATTATTAATGTCATGTTCCTTCAATTTCCAAGTTTTCCAAAATGATTTCTGGTTATTACAAAGGATCCATTCGACAGCATTTTATTTTATGGAAACTCAGCTGTTCTTATAATGCATTCTTTTTAACTAGCAAATAAACTCCAAGATTGAGTGTAACACTTCTAATATCATCCATCAAATTGACAGTAGCTTTTGAAAGGCAAATTCACTTGAGATTCTGACTGTCAGAAGTGTTTATTTTATATCATCCTTTACTTTATTGTAAGCATTTTGGTCCATTAGGGCTTTTGATACGTGACAAACAATTATGTAGTTATTTTTGCTTTTTGTTTCATTTTAACGACACAGATATTTTTCCCATCTTATTTTTATTGATATGTAATGTGTATTTGTGGTATTCTCTGCACTGTTGCTGCCTGGTTAATTAGCTAGGACAACCAGAAGTGCAATACACATGGAGATGGTCAGTGTTTTGCATTTCCAGGTCATTCAGGATTATTTCTTTAGAGACTCCGTTTAATTGTTTTCCCAGTTAGAGTGCTAAAATTTTAAATTTGGTTACCAAATGGTTAGCATTTTAATTTCTGAACTTAGTTTCTGATCTCATAGTTTTGCCTTATTCCTCCTTTTTCGACACTATTTCATCTCCTAGCCTATTCATCCTATGAAATTTCCCTGTCAGTCCTCTTTAGACAGAACAGAGATTGTCAAACTGCTCCCAACCACCACAATGGAAGAAAAATTAGCAAATGGAACAATACCAACTCTTTCTATAAATATCACATATAAGATTTAAGAGCTTGCAGAGATTTTTCTGTTTATACTACAGAATTGTATATAAAAATATATATATACTGTACTTTACATGTAGAGCTTTTGTGAAAGTGCTACATAAAATGTAGCAAGTAAGCCCTACATGATTACAAAGCCTGCACCATACTAATACTCACTTACTATGTTTCATAATCATGGTTGTAAGATTCTCTCTTTCCAGTTCTGTGCCTTCCAGTGTGGGCTGAGAGCATCTTGGAGATTCAGAAGTGATGAGCATGGAGTATAGTAAAAATGAGTGGGCCACTTTGACCTGAAAAAGGTATCTGACTACATCCAATCCTAAACTAGACCTGACCTTTTCAATACATCTGTTTACAAGTAATTGGGCTGAAAAGTTTTACATGTATATTTAAATCACCTGAAGGTAAGTCCCAAGCTGTGCAGCTTATGAGCCAACATAGGCTGCTTTTCATTCCAAATGATCTCAGAAGACAAGTACATTTCTTAAATGAAAACTAATATTTAAAAGAAAGTCTCTCTTTTGCGGTGTTTTATCTTTTTTCTCACATTTATATTAATTATCCTTGCAAGTCTGCCTTCTCCACCATCTAACCTTGATGATGTCTCTCCAACTGCTGGGACGGGTCATATCATAGTACTCTCTCCAAATTACTTTTATTTTTAATCTCTGTTCATTTTTGGTTTGCAGGTACTTTAAGAGGCTTCCAGACCTATTTTTAGTCCATTGTATGACAGTGGTACAGAAGACTGAGCTTTCTTTCCCAGCTGATTTACAGTAACTCCTTAGATGGTACAATTTTTTAGAACTTGAATTTTCCTCTGAATAGTGTGATTCCAACCTAGCATTCTCTGTTAGTTCATGTGTTGCCTCTACAGTAATCAGCTTTGCCCATTTGACCACATCTTCTGAAATTGTTTGACTTGATTCATGTCTGTATGGTAAAATTAGGCTTTAATTATCCATTTCCAAAAGTATTAGTTCAGGGAATAATTTAAAACAGGGGTTCAACCTAACACCATAAATTATTCCTAATGGTGAATTAAACACATTCTTGTTTGAACAGGCTTCCAGTTTACCAAAGACTAGTTTCACTAGCTAGAGAAGGGTATTTACAGGACCATTTAAGGCTCCTGGGTGCCACCTATGGTCTGCAACCAAAAGAAGAAGAAGTGGTTGTCCCATAAAGACTCCTGATTTATAGTCAGAGACAAAAACAAATTCATTTTCATGAAAAAGCTATCTGAACTTGAAATAGACTACAGAATGAGAATATAAACATACATCCCAGTTCTTGAATTTAAGTTGAAGTTGTAATAGTCTGTAAATAGCCTACACATATCATTGTCTTTCTGACAAAGAAGGGTAATTTAACAAACTGAACTAACAGTATTCTTATATACTGAATAACACATGGTGTTTTTAAAAGTGAGAAAAGATCTGCTATTTACAGCCAATAACACTCCTGAAAAGTATCTACATGGGAATCCAGCTGAGAGTACAGATCAGGGTGACTGGGTAATTAAACCGAGTGAAGTATGGAAGAACAGGCCCGTCCAGAATTCTGACATACGTAAAAAGACTGTGGAGGAGAAACCTTAATGGCAAAAGGCAGATCCACCTTCAAGTGCCTTGTGGGTTTAGAGGTTTGGATAAAAGGCAGCTTATTGGTGAAATATGCTCAATACCTTTTTTTCTCTATTCTTGCTTAGAGACAGGAACTTTTACTTAAACTGAACAACTGCGGGGGGGTAGAGATGGGCAAGGGTACTGGAAGCCAGTGTGTGAGCCAAGATTCGCATCAACATTGCTGTTATCCATTCAATTATTAATTTAATTTTTACAAAGTGGAAAAAAATGGGCTGTGCACATTCTCAAAAGAAACTAACCATCAGACTTTGAGGGACATGACTTCAGAGTGCACAACAGAGATGGATGCTGAAACGACTTTAATACAGAAAACACAGTATTACAGAAATTCCACTGAATTTGGAGACGTCAAAACTGTGGCCACTGCACTTGACTGTCCATCCATTTTCTGAACACTTTTAAGCCAGTGATGAGCTGTGGACAACACAGAAACAAAGGCAAGAACCAAATTTGGATGAAATGCCAGTCCATCACAAAACATACTAACAAGAACACAAGCTCATTCAACTTTAGGTCAATTCAGAGTCTCAAGTCAGCCTAAGCTGTATAACTTTGGATGTGGGAGGAAACTGCAGTATCAAGGAGACAAAAAAGGAAGACAAGTGAATACGTAGAAATTTTAAACTCCACAGAGAGTAATCCCTGGGCAGAATCTGCAACTGCAAAGTAGAATTGCTAACAGCTGCACCACCATTATGCTGCCCAAAGGTCATCTGGATTCATATAAATAATTAAGATAAAAATATAAAACACAAATTGATTAAAAGTACAGATTACACTACATTAGAGGGATGTGCTAATAAAGTCAGTATAATGTTTACAGAAATATAGGTTAAGATAAATTATTTAGTTACCTATAATAATCCCTGTGCAAACAGCCCACAACACCCCAACTGCGCTTACCTGTACAAACTGTAAACTCTTTCTGGCAATAGATGCTAGCAGTGAGTGAGGACTCAATTTGTTGCACAAGTTTTTGCAAGTTACTGTTGATTTGTCGTTCTTATGCTATGCACATTTTCTCAGTTACCACTAGTGATATACAGACATATGAAAAAGTTTGGGAACCCCTCTCAGCCTGCATAATTGACTCTCCTTTCAACAAAAAAGATAACAGTGATATGTCTTTCATTTCCTAGGAACATCTGAGTACTGGGGTGTTTTCCGAACAAAGATTTTTAGTGAAGCAGTATTTAGTTGTATGAAATTAAATCAAATGTGAAAAACTGGCTGTGCAAAAAATTTGGGTACCCTTGTAATTTTGCTGATTTGAATGCATGTAACTGCTCAAAACTGATTACTTGCAACACCAAATTGGTTGGATTAGCTCGTTAAGCCTTGAACTTCATAGACAGGTGTGTCCAATCATGAGAAAAGGTATTTAAGGTGGTCATTTGCAAGTTGGGCTTCCCTTTGACTCTCCTCTGAAGAGTGAGGGCTTGGGATCCTCAAAGCAACTCTGAAAAGATCTGAAAACAAAGATTGTTCAGTCTCATGGTTTAGGGGAAGGCTACAAAAAGCTCTCTCAGAGGTTTAAACTGTCAGTTTCAACTGTAAGGAATGTAATCAGGAAATGGAAGGCCACAGGCACAGTTGCTGTTAAACCCAGGACTGGCAGGCCAAGAAAAATACAGGAGTGGCATATGCGTAGGATTGTGAGAATGGTTACAGACAACCCACAGATCACCTCCAAAGACCTGCAAGAACATCTTGCTGCAGATGGTGTATCTGTACATCGTTCTACAATTCAGCGCAATTTGCAGAAAAACATCTGTATGGCAGGGTGATAAGAAAGAAACCGTTTCTGCACTCACGCCACAAACAGAGTCGCTTGTTGTATGCAAAAGCTCATTTAGACAAGCTAGATTCATTTTGGAACAAAGTGCTTTGGACTGATGATCCAAAAATTGAGTTATTTGGTCGTAACAAAAAGTGCTTTGTGTGGCATAAGAAGAACAATGCATTCCAAGAAGAACACCTGCTACCTACTGTCAAATTTGGTGGAGGTTCCATCATGCTGTGGGGCTGTGTAGCTAGCTCAGGGACTGGGGCCCTTGTTAAAGTCGAGGGTCGGATGAATTCAACCCAATATCAACAAATTCTTCAGGATAATGTTCAGGCATCAGTCACAAAGTTGAAGTTACGCAGGGGTTGGATATTCCAATAAGACAATGGCTCAAAACACAGTTCGAAATCTACAAAGGCATTCATGCAGAGGAGAAGTACAATGTTCTGGAATGGCCGTCACAGTTCCCTGACTTCAATATCATTGATAATCTATGGGATGATTTGAAGTAGGCTGTCCATGCTCGGCAGCCATCAAATTTAACTGAACTAGAGAGATCTTGTATGGAGAAATGGTCAAAAATACCTCCATCCAGAATCCAGATACTCATCAAAGGCTATAGGAGGCATCTAGAGGCTGTTATATTTGCAAAAGTATTGATGTAATATCTCTGTTAGGGTGCCCAAATTTATGCACCTGTCTAATTTTGTTATGATGCATATTGCATATTTTCTGTTAATCCAATAAACTTAATGTCACTGCTGAAAAACTACTGTTTCCATAAGGCATATCATATATTAAAAGGAAGTAGCTCCTTTAAAAGCTCAGCCAATGATAAACAAAAATCCAAAGAATTAAGAGGGGTTCCCAAACTTTTTCATATGACTGTAATTCTTTCCCAGCCCATTTTATATATGTGATTTATTTGGAAAAGGCAAAGTCTCTGATAATTTGCTGCTTGATTAGCATGCAAAGCAATTAAAGATTTGTTGCTTTTACTTAAAAAAGAAACCTATCTGTATATGTGAACTACATTTCTTCAAATACTATAAAACCAGTCCAGGGTCCTCCCTCCATGGACTGTGCATGTTCTCCTCATGTTTGCATGGGTTACCTCAGGTGCTCCAGTTTCCTCCCACTGTTCAAAGACATGCAGGTTAGGTGAACTGACAGTGCTAAACTGGCCTGTGTGTGTCTTTGTGTGTGTGTGTATGTGTTTGCCCTGCAATGGAGTGGCTCCCAGTCCAGGGTTTGTTCTTGACTTGTGCGCCCTATGCTAGCTGGGATAGGCTCCAGCACCCCCTATGACAGTGGTCCGAATTAAACGTTTTAGAAAGTGACATGTCATGACAATAAAACCAGAAAAAAAAAAACAAACTTCAAATTAATAAATGCGATGCTAGTAATGCAGTGATCCATGTTGCCTCTTTCATAATGTATTTTCTACCTCTCCAATTACTGAACAAGCTTCATTCATTTCTATTTCAATTTTACACCAGGTCGGCACCACACTCCATTACAGGTCAACTGCATCCACTTAATTTTGAAACTGCATTTACACTAACTGTACACAAGACACTGGAGCATCTTTCTCACAAGCATGCAAGCATGAATGTGAATGAAAAAGCACAGGCACACACACAAATGATGTTGCTTTTTTATACAGGCATGAAAGTCTTGAAGTGAGATTCAAACAAAGTACAGCTTATTACTGTATATGTGGGGAAAAAAAACAACAAAAGTGTCTGGTTAAATGAAATTAATAAAGCAGTCAACAGTGCACATGTTGGGAATTCTCTGCCTTCAGACACTGACATAGTATTGTGTCACTTGAGTTCTAGCAGCTGAGGTAATCATGAACAAATTACATCATCAATACTACCAATGAACATACAGCCATGCGTCTTATGTTCCTGTGTGCACAAGGTGCTAAAATGATTCTGTAGTGGCAGGTAGGTTCATAACACTTGTGTGCCTTGCCGAGGGCTAATTTCTACCATTTTCTTCAATGCTGTTGGGACAGACTCTGCACCTTTCAAGCCTGAATATGATATTCGGCTATTTCAAAACATGTTTAATACTTTTTCGTTTGCATTAAGTGGTTCTTGATTTCTGTAGTTGACTTTGGTAAGAAACTGGCAGCAGTACTTCGAACACAAGAAATTTGACAAATGAAAGTAGACTATTCAGACCATCAATGTTTAGCTAATGGCAAAGCCATACCAACATCTCATCCAGAACCTTGATAAAAGTTGTCAAGGTTTCTGTTACAATTCCATGTCTCCATAGTCCCACAACTCTATGTAAAGAAGTGCTTCCTGGCTTCAGTTTTAAATACATCTCTCCTTAATTTCCAATGGTGTCATTGAGTACACAATTCACCCTTCAGCTGAAAGAATATTGCAGGATCTACTTTATCAATGACTTTGCAGATTTTAAATACCTGAAATAGATCCCCATGCAGTCTCCTCTGCTCAAGACACTTTTTTCAAACCTGCTCAGAGTATCCCCAACTCCTGCTCTTAATGCCAACACTGAATCAATGAGGCACCAGAATTGCTCCCCGATATTAACTACTAAATTATAATTGTAACACTGTTAAAAGAAAAACAAACACACAGGGATGTACTGTATTTATAAGATGAATCATGCCTAACATTCATAAAGAGGCATTCTCTTAACTCAAACTGAACAAAAAGCTCATGATACTTTTGAGTTACTTACTCAACCATGGATGAAAAAAAAGAAATATTTTTGAAATAATGTTAAAATCATTCATAACTGTCACAATAGAATCAATCTAATACTGAAAAAAGAGACACGTGGAAAAAGCCACAAGACTATGTGTCAGTCTATAATATATGAATAGTTAGCTCACCTGAAACCTGCATTGTCTTATTCTCTGACACAGAGATAATACACTGTTAGAAGTACAGGGGGTTGGTTTAAGCATTAAGAAGGTACTGTGAAGACGACGACTAAAACGTGCACGTGACCTATGGTCCACTATTGCAAACTGTAAATGCCTTGGTTTGCTTTGTTAGCATAATACAGTAAGTATATGCAAGCTGTTTCTCTATAGGTCTTCTTTTCTTTGAAGTTTGATGGAGGCTAGCATTGCTTTGATCTAAAACTGTTAATTATAAATGCTCATTCTCATACAGTGTGTGTGTGCGTGCATAGCATTTATTGCTATATTATATACAGTGGGTACGGAAAGTATTCAGACCCCCTTCAATTTTTCACTCTTTGTTATATTGCAGCTATTTGCTAAAATCATTTAAATAATTTTTTTTCCTCATTAATGTACACACAGCACCCCATATTGACAGACAAAAAAAATAATTTTTGAAATTGTTGCAGATTTATTAAAAAAGAAAAACTGAAATATCACATGGTCCTAAGTATTCAGACCCTTTGCTGTGACACTCATATATTTATATTTGTGTGGAGTTTACATGTTCATCCTTGAGATCACCTTCATTTGAGTCCAGCTGTGTTTGATTATACTGATTGGACTTGATTAGGAAAGCCACACACCTGTCTATATAAGACCTTACAGCTCACAATGCATGTCAGAGCAAATGAGAATCATGAGGTCAAAGGAACTGCCTGAAGAGCTCAGAGACAGAATTGTGGCAAGACACAGATCTGGCCAAGGTTACAAAAAAATTTCTGCTGCACTTAAGGTTCCCAAGAGCACAGTGGCCTCCATAATCCTTAAATGGAAGACGTTTGGGACGACCAGAACCCTTCCTAGAGCTGGCCGTCCGGCCAAGCTGAGCTACCGGGGGAGAAGAGCCTTGGTGAGAGAGGTAAAGAAGAACCCAAAGATCACTTTGGCTGAGCTCCAGAGATGCAGTCAGGAGATGGGAGAAAGTTGTAGAAAGTCAACCATCACTGCAGCCCTCCACCAGTCAGGGCTTTATGGCAGAGTGGCCTGTCGGAAGCCTGTCCTCAGTGCAAGACACATGAAAGCCCGCATGGAGTTTGCTAAAAGACACCTGAAGATTCTCTGGTCTGATGAGACCAAGATAGACCTTTTTGGCCTTAATTCTAAGCGGTATGTGTGGAGACAACCAGGCACTGCTCATCACTTGTCCAATACAGTCCCCACAGTGAAGCATGGCGGTGGCAGCATCATGCTGTGGGGGTGTTTTTCAGCTGCAGGGACAGGACGACTGGTTGCAATCGAGGGAAAGATGAATGCGGCCAAGTACAGGGATATCCTGGACAAAAACCTTCTCCAGAGTGCTGAGGACCTCAGACTGGGCCGAACGTTTACCTTCCAACAAGACAATGACCCTAAGCACACAGCTAAAATAACGAAGGAGTGGCTTCACAACAACTCTGTGACTGTTCTTGAGTGGCCCAGCCAGAGCCCTGACTTAAACCCAATTGAGCATCTCTGGAGAGACCTAAAAATGGCTGTCCACCAACATTTACCATCCAACCTGACAGAACTGGAGAGGATCTGCAAGGAGGAATGGCAGAGGATCCCCAAATCCTGGTGTGAAAAACTTGTTGCATCTTTCCCAAGAAGATTCATGGCTGTATTAGCTCAAAAGGGTGCTTCTACTAAATACTGAGCAAAGGGTCTGAATACTTAGGACCATGTGATATTTCAGTTTTTCTTTTTTAATAAATCTGCAACAATTTCAAAAATTCTTTTTTTGTCTGTCAATATGGGGTGCTGTGTGTACATTAATGAGGAAAAAAATTAATTTAAATGATTTTAGCAAATAGCTGCAATATAACAAAGAGTGAAAAATTAAAGGGGGTCTGAATACTTTCCGTACCCACTGTATATGTATACAGTATATATATATATATATATATATATGTATATATATATTTTGATTGTATGGAGATCATTTCAGCAGTTTAATGCACAATGCCGATTGTTGTACTGTAACACTATTGAATGTTCGTAAAACAGAAGGGACGACCAAACTTATCTGTGAGGTGTTTTTACTGACACTTCAAAACGACTACAACCCTCTTAGATCCTCAAACCACTAAAAATTCTGTGAAAGCATAAATTCTCTCATTGACATTCTCTCTCCCTTTCCTCTATTCTTCAATGATTTCTAAATTCCTTGATACACACAAACATACATCTTAGCGAGTTCTTCTCAAAACTGCTTATTCCAAATACGGTTTGCTGGGAAGTGGGAAGAACATATTCTGGAAACATTGGGTACACAGCAGGAATCTAATCTGGATGGGGTGCAAGTTCATCACAGAGTCCACTCACACATACTTGCAATGGGCTGATTTAGAGTAACCAATTAATATATTGTGCATATATTTGGGAAGTAGGAGAAGAACCAGAGTACCTGAAGTGAACCACCCATCAACAAGCAATAATCAGAAACACAGGACTGGAATTCAGGACCGGATCAATGAGACAACAGTGCTAACCACTGCACCAATCTGACTCTCAAGCAAATGCACAGAGTAATCCAAAATTAAGACAGCAGCTCTTAAACTATAACAAGTAGCCTATTACCTTTCTTGATCCAGCATTGACCACAGTCCAGTCTAAAGCAGTGCTATGACAAAATGTGCAAATAATACACAGAGAGGGATCGGGCTAAGACTTCAATCAGTGCGGCAGCAGCACCAAATACTCAACAGGCCATATAACAATAGTCAGTCTATGGTCTTTTTATTGTTGCAGCTATATTTACAAACTAAGATATTACATATACTGCACATTGTTCTCATGTAGCATGTATGCCGATAATTAGAAAACAGAATCTTTCATCCATTTGCTCAAACTTAAAATTGTATCTTTTATAATTGATAAAGTGACAGCTTAAACTGTATTAATAGAACTGAAAATAAAATGTTGCCATATGTATAGCACTGTAAAAAAAAGTTTTTGCTCCTATCCTGATTAACTATATTATTGAAAATCTTTGACACTGTATGTTTTCGGGTCATTAACTAAAATCTAACATTAGATAAACTGCACCTGAATGAACAAATAACACTGTTTTAATTATTCCTTTCATTTTTCATTTAATGAACAAAACAGTTATCCAACACCAACTGGCACTGTTTAAAAAGTAATTGCCCCCTAGTTAAAACACCCCCCTATTAAATATATAATTAGAGTCAATTAACTGAAACCACACAGGCTTGATTACAGTCAGCCCTGCTCAATATAACCCTTACTTATTTTGACTGTTACCATCAAGTTGAAAGCACAAAGAATCAACAGGCACATTTTACCACAGTGAATGGAAATTCCTGAAAACATCAGAAAAAAGTGAAAGAGCTAAAGAGTAATTTCTAAGGTTCTGTGATTCAACCACACAGTAAGAGCAATAATCTCCGAATGGAAAACAACTGGGATATTAGTTAACCTTCCTAGGAGTAATTAGTCCACCAAAATTCGGTAAGGTTATAAAGATGATTAAAATCATTTAAAGGTGGTTTAAAACTATAGCCAACTGTTTTTTTTTTATAACAGCACAATGAAGAACAGTCATCATGTTTGATAAAACACCTGAGCAACAGCCAATGGTTACCCTGTTTCATCATCAAAGCACAAAAATGACTGTCTAATCACATACTAAACCAGCAAAAAAAGGGCTCATGGTCAGAAGTTTATAAGTTTATTTCAGATTTTGTTTTACCCATAGGTATTGTTCATCCATGCATCACTGAAAATGTTTAATCTGATCAGAGTATCTTTACAAAAAAAATGTAGTGGATCGCACACCTACTGTACTTTGCATGTGCTATGTCACAATACTTTTTTTCTAATGCTGCTAACAACAGTAGCCAACACATAAATTAATAACGCAGTTTAAATGCTTGTTTTGGGAAATGGTCTATTGTGCACAGGTAGTCTACTACTGAGCACAACAGCTGAGACATTTGGTACATTATAATAAAAATCAAAGAGTTTGCACACTCATTTTTTTAAATTGAGTATTTTACTGTACATTAGACAATAGATGGATAATCCTTTTATGGAATTCTCCCTCTGACATGCTTGGGCAAAATAATACATTACAAGTTGGGTAGTTGGTTTTTCATTGATGGCTCTAAATTGGTCATGAAACAGGTAGTGTAAATGCAACCTTGTGCTCAGTGATGAGCTGGTGATTCACCAAAGAGGTTTACTGCTATCGCATAGACTGTTGCTCCTGAACCGAGTATGTAAGATGAATTGACTTCTGTTATACAGTGGAACCTCGGTTTGCGAGCATAATTCGTTCCAGAAACGTGCTCGCAGTCCAAAGCACTCGTATATCAAGGTGAATTTCCCCATAAGAAATAATGGAAACTCAGATGATTCATTCCACAACCCAAAACTATTCATATAAAAATGATTAATACAAAATATAAAGTAAAAATACATAAAACAAATTAACCTGCACTTTACCTTTAAAAAGAATCATGGCTGGTGTGAGTGAGTTTCTAAACTCTTGTGGGATTCCACCCAACGGGACGACACGCAGAAGAGCGTCCCAAAGCAATCGCAGTCTCCCAGTGCTGTAGCAGTTCGTCGTATAAGTGTATCCAAAAAGATCGCGGACATGCTATAAGCGCCTGCTGTCGATGGGTGATACAAGGAACATTATAAAGATCCCGCTACAATAAATAACCGTGCTGTTGCTGTTTCAAGCTGAATAAAGCTGGTGTTGTTAAAGTACTGAAACTGAGCTTCGTATTTTGGGGCGCAAGACAGGGACTCGCACTTCACAGCACACATGTGTGCGCACACAATGCTGTAGTAAACAGTAAACGCTCGTACAGATGTTGACTATATGAGTGAGGCACACAGACTCAGACGGAGAATAGGAGATGATTGCCCACAAGAGAAGAGGAGAGAGAGAGAGAGACGCGCGTGGGAGCAAGCGAGATAAGGAGAGAGAGAGAGAGAGAGAGAGAGGGAGGCCCGCGAGAGAGATAAGGAGAGAGAGAGACATGCGCGCAAGCGAGAGAGATAAGGAGATAGAGACGCTTGTGAGAGAGAGAAGAACCATCAGCTCAGTTGTGATCACATGATGCTCTGCAGACAAAGTGTATCCATACTACTCGTATTGCAAGACATCGCTCGTTTATCAAGTCAAACTTTATTTAGAAATTTAGCTCGTCTTGCAAAACACTCATAAACCAAGTTACTCGTAAACCGAGGTTCCACTGTACATGCATTTGATGTCTGTGTGCACAGCTTGGCTCATAACTAATGTTGACAATGCTGAAGTCAATTTCCGAAAAACATACTACAAATTTATAGAAACGTGTCAATAAATAAGGCAGATGTACTGTATATGTGTACCTATCTCTGCACCATGAGGCCAAGAGCAGGAATCAGACCTGGAAGGTATGCCACTATAACACCAAGCACAGTTATGCACACACATAGCAATCAACCCATGCAAACTCGAACACTATTTAAACCTAGTCATATATCAAAACATTATCAACTAAACAAAAACTGATACTTTTTACATATATTTCCATTTCTGTACAGACCATAACATCCTTGCTGAATTTCTTTCTACTTGTCTCTAGAAAAGAAGCGCACAAGCATGGAAAAAGTTGTTTGTTGCAAAAACTGTTGCAAAAATTATACAATCATAATTAGGAAACAACTAGGACCTGAGTGAAAATATTGGTGCGATATTATCCTTCTACAAAGGCACATTTGTTAGGTTATTTTTCTTGTACAGTTCATGCACTTACAGCTCCATATGTCAAACTGGCCGTATGTTGGTCACAATGTGTACAGGTTAATGCAACTGAGAGTTTGTGGGTCTGGTGTGGGTTGTTGGTATACATATTTTAACTGCCAGTAAGGAGTAGCATTAACTGATCTATATGCCAGGTCTGTGTAAGGGAAGCAGCGCTGATCAAAACAAACCTTAAAGGGCCCTCTAAGAATTGGAAACCATATGACGCCCTGTGAATTAATAATAATGAAAGATTTATCACTATTTACAGCGAGCTGCTATCATCTTAATGGAAGAAAAGAGTGTGAACCACCTGCACAGATCGGAAACAGAAAAGATGTGCCAGCTGTGTGAAGTGTGACTTCAAAAAAATGCTTTCTGGAATGGCCCATCAGTGCTCCAATGATTAGAACTCTGTGAGCACAATGATTTTTTTTTTTTTTTTAATTTAAACTTATTGCTAGTTCGTGGCCATTTATTGGATGCAGCAAAGTGTATCATTCTATTCTATGAATGGCAGTGCTGCCACAAGTACATGAAAAACAAAAGGTGTTGCAGCCATCCAGGAGTGGCTGGTTTTGTCAAGTTCTAGAACATTATCCTATTGCTTTCCTATGGTCCTTGGCTATAGGTATGAATGGCCTCAACTTGGTTGTCTACAAATCCCTGCATGACTGTATAGCTTTCCACAGTTTGAAAACCTACTCCCCCTGATTAGCACAATGGCAGTAACAACAAGTGAGCATTAACAACATATTTGCTAAACAATTCCAGGAGCTTCAAAATGATAAACTCCATTAGCATTTAATGGTCCCTGGCACTGACAATAAAAGCCATGTCACTTTATTTGATTTTCCCATCAATTTTCAGTAGTTCCCTTCATTTACGTAATCTTAGCAAGTCACAGGCAGGCACAGCACACTCCCACAATTCCTAGTTGTGTTGTGCGACATACCCAGTAAGTCGGTAAATTGGTAATTATGAGAGTACTGCTGCATAATTGGTTCAAATACATCCAAAACAAAAAAAACTGTTATTTTGTATGTGGTTGTTCATGCTTTAATAAAAAGATGCAATAGTTACAAATTTCATTATTCTAACATGGCCATATGGCAGAAATCTGGTGTGTTAATGGAAAACTTTAACTCCTGTATAATTTAAGTGTTACAAGCCAGTGTCAAAGAGGGTTTAATAACAGTGCATTTAAATTTAGTATTATATTCAAAATATTAAAGTTTTATATGAGGGCAATAACCAATTTCAAATGCATATTTTATTAAGAAGAATAATATAGAATTAATCTAGGGACAAACTGAAAACATATACTGTAAACATACTAAGCAAAAATTTATTGTTTCTACCTGACAACGGTCATTTTATCAAATGTCCCTCAGGCTTTGGTATTCTTAGTTGAATTTATTGCAGTGATCTGGCAAACTGGAGCTGAAATTGCCATCTAATTTTTGTGCAGTGTTCTTTTCTATCCTATATTGGGAAGAATAGCATTAAACAGAGTGCATCTGGATCATGTAGGGATCATTCAGCATACTTGTTCAGTATGCCTTGGGGAATGTCACTCTCTTAGTATGCATACTCTTAGCATGCATGTCTCCCTTCTTTAATCTACCAGCTTTTGCCTACTATACTTACCCGGCTCCGCTCTGTCAGGGTGGTTAGCATGACAATCACAGATGAGTGTTGCTCCCACACAGCACTCCAAAAGTGCACACAGGTGTGTGGAAGAGGACCTTGACTTGCTATGTACTTGTTAACAATGTTACCAGAGGGGATTTCCATCTGCAAAAGAGGAGGGGGATGCAAAATGAAAATCTTACATGCAGTATAACTCTATAAAGCACTACTTATTTGATCTTGATAGCTTCTACAAAAGGCACTTGTATTTATTATAAAGAACAGTGTATATACTGTCCAAAATAATAATGCACCAAAATAAAATAACTACTTTTAATGTAAGGAAACAACATCCTGATCAGCATCAATGTAGCAACAGTACAAAGAATAAGCTGCTTCAAATTTTAGGGGATTACATATATTTAATGAGCTGAGTTAGACGTGTAATGCATAGATTGGAAAGCTTGACACAAATTGAAAAAAAGAATTAAAGCAGAAGCCAAGAAAAATGCCCCAAAAAAGACATTTCAGAAAAATAGAAAGATGTACAAAACAAACTGAAGGTAAGCAAGAAAGGGCAAAAAGTCTAATTAATATATATATATTTTTTTTCCCCCCAGCTATTTCACCCAATGTTTACAAAAAAATATATAAATTGAGTTCTTCGGGCAGAAGTAAACTGGTTCCCGTTTAAATGAATGACCGATGTGCGATGCTTTAAATCTTAATAAAACCCACAAGTTTAATAATACTTTACCAGTAGCCCTAGGGAAATACTGTACAGTCAGCTGTACACATATACTCTATCAACACAAGACTGTTAAGGCTAGCCTACAAGGAAGCAACAGGATTTATAGGTTTATGCAACATTCTCATTTCAGAAATTACAAAAGGGATCTAATAGTTTCACAGGAAACTGAGGGTTAGAATCAAACTAAGCTTGCACAGACTTTTTGTGTCCAGGGTTGGACTTATCATTATTACCCGCTTTGAATATCACAACTCCCATACTACAACACAAAATTCTCAACATCTTTCTGTTACATTTCTATGTTTTGTTTCATAATTTCTTTTTTAAACATTTTTCAGAAATAGTTGAAAATGTTGTTGCTTTAGTTCAGACACAAAAGGCAATGCGTATAATAGGCAGAATACATGTTTATTGGCTTTAACATGTCTTTATTGTATATTTAAGATCATATAAGGCCATGAAGATTGAATGTGACTTGCTCTAAAACTTTGCAGGCCCCTCTTGGATTAGCCTCAAACAGATTTAGGATGCTGACATCCTGGTCATCTCTTCTGATTTTTGTCAGCTAACTTCATTCAATTTCAAAAACTAAAAATTAATGTAACTATTTTATGCAGAATTTCAAAATGACACCTCATGTTTCTCTTTGATGCACAGTACCACCTAGCTTATTTTAGTACCTACAGCATATATACACACATGCCCTACAGTACACAGTTTAATCTTATAGTCTGTTGTTTGGGCACATGTTTAATAATTAAATAAATAAAAAAAATATTAGGTCAAAGAGCACACTATTAAACTAACAATAAAAGAAAGTCTAACCATTTTATGATGTATTTTATGATATTTTTGGAACATCATTATTTAAAAAATATGCTATGGCAAATTCAATAAATATCTTGTTCCAGTATATCTGGAATATCTCTTAGGAAACAAAACATAAATTGAAAATGAATAATAGCTACCCCTCAAGTGACCATAGTTCTAAAAAAATCAGTCCATAAATATCATGTCGGCTATGCAGCAGAGAAAACATAACATATAAATGTTTCAGTGAGTAAAATTCTCAAAAACCAATCTCACCAAACCACATTCCCATTAAAAATAAACACGTAAAACTTACATTAACATAATTTGCATTTATGTAATCGTCCTCTTCTCCTAGTAAGACCACTCTGGTAGTGTCATCTAGAAAATAAAAACATACAGTACAGAATATTGCGCATATTTGATTGTGCACATATGTATTGTAGAAATAGATGGACAGATAGGTATACTTTATTTGTGCCCAATGGGAAATAAACATTTTACAGAAGCTAGAGAGAGAATATATGTGAATCAGAGTAAAAGTGCTCACACATTGTATTAGTGTATTAGTATAGCATTTTAGGAATGCCTGAATGTGCCTTGTTATTCTGCCTGTGGTTGTGTCCTGGCTTGCACTCATTAACTGCTTGGAAATGTGCTTGCTCTTTATAACCCTGCAAAAGAGAAAAAGGGGATTGAAAAGTGTATGCATTTATCATGTTTGTGGATTTAACCGGCTTCATAAATTACAGAGAAATTAATTTCAGATGCACTGGAAATTAGTAAGGACCTATAGGTTGACACCAAGACTGGGGATGGTGCAAGTGTAGTCAGATAAATAAAATGCCAAAAAAAAAGGCTTTGAAGTAAATGCAGAACTTATGTAAATATAAATTGAGAAAGCAAATAGCTAAAATAATTGAACACCCACATCTGTTGCCAAGCATTCTGAAAATCTTGCCAGATAGGAAAAGGGCCTTGACATAAAGACAAAAGCAGGTTTGACAGCATTACAGTTCCACTATACAATGTGCCAACTAAAAAAATTCCATTTAAAGAGACTTACTTGTTTGTGAAGAGCCAGACAGTATAGTTATGATGTGTGTGTATGTATGTATGGCATCCACATATAACTGATGTGGTATCCTTAAGAGTTTTAACTGTAAAAACTTGAAAATTTGCAGAACTTAGTATCTTTTGAAATGCTTTTAGCTTCCCTTTGCATTAATATAAAGTTATTGCGTTTTAAAAGGAACTAGCTGCTCTCACATCACTTTTCACTGTAAAATGGTTGAGACAACTCAAATGTTGATCCACCTTCCTTTTCTGCTCAATACAAGATATCATGTTGTTTCTTATGAAACATGTTGCCTTTCCCCTCATATAAATCATGCATATTGCAAACTAAACAGGTAGAGGTGAAGATTAAGCCATGAAATTGAAGCACTATGGAGAGTGCAGATAAACAGATATCTAAAAGCTTGTGTTGAACTAATTCACAGTGTAAATATACAGTATATTATATATACACAGATAGATATATATATATATAGATATGTATGTGTGTATAAATCTTAAATATTTGAAGATGCACCATGCAGGAACTGGATACAGGATGGCACATGCTGAGAATCTCCTAAAGGTCAATTTATGATTCCATTGAACTGTTCATTGAGTATAGGCTTGGACAAATTAAATATGTACTATACTTTCTCTGCAAAGAATTATTTGTTTTTTGTTTTAAGTCCTTGAAATGATTTTGTTATCATGGCACCGATTTGTGCTTAAAATAGACCTTCTCGGCCAATGTAATGAAGAGCTTCCTGTTTAAACAGGGCTGCAAGACGTGAACTCAGCTCTTCGGCGCACCTCATTTGATTTTTTCCGGCAAACAAATTTTCAAAACAAACTGTATTTTACGACTCTAATCAGAGTCGGAGTAATAATTATGTTGGCATGGTCATTTTAGATCTGAGATCAGCTAAAATTTAAACAATGACCGTTGTTAATACCCAGCCGTCATTACTCAGTTTGCCAATAGATGTCAGAAGGACAGATGCCAAAACCGAACTGCCCAAAGATAGATTTTGACGTACCAAGCAAATGGCGATATGTTCTAAATTACTTACGGTTCCGGAGCTGTCGAAGGGTTTAAGTCAGTCGACGATGCTAGTCCTGGAAAGTATACCCCACCAAACCAATGTTCCAAAAACCAACCAAACTAACTGTTATCTGCTTGAACCAACACCGACTTACTATACTTGGCCGTCCAGCGGCGTCACTGAAGCATTCGAACATTCTTAGCCAATCATGCAATACTGCGTCCGCGTTTGCTACGTTATGTTCTAACTACGGAGGCAGAGTCCCATTGCATGGTTCTAACTTGTATTGAGTCGTGGTATTGACATGAACACCATACATACGGGGTATTGATGTGAACACCATACATACGGATAGTATCAAATTACTTATAAGGATACTATGATAACCGTAGAGTATAAAACATTACAACATCTCCATACATAGACTGTCATACAATATGAAAGTAAAACAAATATCTGTTAAATTTGTCAAAAAAATGTTTTTACTCAGATTATTTGTAAATTGCAAAGATAAAATGGAAACAAACAAATCTATTGACAGTACAAATGTCAAGGTGTTCTTAAGTATTCTTTACTTAGAAACAAATTTCATGCAATTTATTTATACAGAGATCATACATAAATAAAATGGCTGCCATGTTATATGCTAGAGTAGGGGTACTCAAACGGCGGACCCCAAGACGTTTTTAGCAGACTGCAACTGCCTTCTGCGTAAGTCAGAACGTAAAACAATATTTTGAGACGAAACACGCCGAGTACTACAATGCAAATTATCCACCAAAGTCAGAGCTCCGTTCACATAAGATCGACGCCCTTAAGTCGTCGTTGGTAGTGAGTTCATCGCTGATGACGAAAGCGACCATCACACAATCAAATGTTACAGAAGCTTCGCTACGCATTGTTTAGGTTCTTGGCAGGCATAAGAAAGCATTTACTGATGCAGAGGTTGTTGAAGAATGCATGATGTCTGCTTCTTCGGTTCTGTTTAGCGACAAAAAGTGTGTTGAACTGATTCAGCAGATACCATTATCAGACAGTACTGCTAGTCCTCGTGCAGATGACCTTTCTGACAATGTCGGTGGTCAGTTAATATCAGATCTTAAACAGGCTGAATTGTTTGCTCTCGCGTGCGATGAATCCACTGATAAAACTGACATGTCTCACTGTGTGTTCACAAGATTTTTTGATGAACATAATTTTGTTGAAGAGTTTCTGACATTACTACCGCTAGCAAGACAGACGCATGGTGAGGACGTGTTTTCAGCATTATCGCAGTTTATGCACGCAGCTGGATTGGATGTAACAAAAATGGTTTCTCTTACAACAGATGGGACACCAGCAATGACTGGTAAAGATAGAGGACTTGTCACTCGTATGAAGGCACTTCAGCCCAACCTTGTTGCTTATCACTGCATCATTCATCAGTCGGCCATCTGTTCAAAACTTTGTGATGAACTGGCGGAAGTGATGTCTACTCTTGTGAAATTAGTGAATTTTTTACGATGTAATTCGTCTCTGCAGCATCGTCTGTTTCGTTCTTTTCTTGAAGAGATGTCTGCAGAATTTGGAGATTTGCTGCTTCACAATGACGTCAGATGGTTAAGCAAGGGCCGTGTGTTGGAAAGGTTCTGGAATCTCCGTGAAGATGTAGCTGACTTCCTGCAGTCTTTGAATACAAAGAAAGCTGCAGAATTTTTAACATTTATTCAAGGCAGTGACAATGTCGCACTGCTGGCATTTCTTGTTAATATTATGGGACATATAAATACACTGAATTTGTCACTTCAGGGTGCAGACAAAACCGTTGTCAAATTGCAAGAAAAATGTTGTCCCTTTGAAACAAAACTGAGCATTTTCATCAATGACTTGGAAGGTGGCAAGATGCTGCATTTCCCAAACCTGAAGAGCTGCATGACAGCTGATCAACAGGCATGTTTTCAGTTGATTTCCACATTTCTACATCATTTGAAGGTCGAGTTTGATGAACGTTTTAAGGATTTCAGAAAACTGAAGCCTGTGTTTTTGTTTGTTGCTGATCCTTTCATTGTCCAGCCTGACAGTGAATGGACATCTGTGGCTGCCTCAATTTTTCCGAACTCAAACCCGTCACTGTTACAAATGGAATCAAATGATTTGCAAGCTTCTCACGTTTTGAAAGCAAAATTGAACGAAGCTGGCATAACAATTTTTTGGTCAACGTTTGTTCCAGATTCTCAGTATCCTGCTGCAAAGAAACTGGCGATTTTTGTGCTCACTATGTTTGGTTCAACATATTCTTGTGAGTGTGCGTTCTCCACTATGAACATTATCAAGACGAAACATCGAAGTGTAATTACCGACCAGAACCTCAGGAATGCAATGAGAATTGCACTGACTGGTTATTCACCAAACTATGCTGCCATTATGAAATCGAAACAACAGTTTCACACTTCACACTGAGTGACAATCATTTACGTACCAACTGTTGTAGTTGGTGTGTTAATTGCAAGTAGTCATGTGACTTTTTTGAATTGTTTTCCATGTTTTGTGCATGTCTTGGTCTTCTGTAAAAATTTTATCATTTGCGTTGAATCTATTACTAGCTTCCTACAGACCTACACCTACAGTCCTACAGACCTACACGGTAAACCTGGCTATAGCGGACCCCGATGGTTGGTGGTGAACTGAATGTGGACCGGCATTCAAAGACTTTGAGTAACCCTGCGCTAGAGCATACAACAGCAACAACTACAACCATCCTTAACAATAGCTGGAAAGCATCCTCAGATTGCAATATTCAAAAGCATAAAATGTGAACAATAAAATAATAAAAAAAATACTTCAGAACAAATAACTAGACAAAATAATGAATATAATGTCAAATGCAGCCAGAATCTGACTGTCCAAACTACTGACATATTGATACAGGGCCAGGTGAAAGAACTTTAGTTGGGTTTCATTGAAGCCAAGGAAGATCGTCCTTTACCATGGATGTAATTCTTAAGCTTGGTTAACAACTGACTCTGGCATAAAGTTTCACTCTGCCTTGAGCCAGAGGAGTAAAGAGTCTAGAAGCAAGATTGAGAGATGAGAGGTAAAAAAGTGGGTAAGACACCCCACGAATGGAATGGCCCAGAGCGGAGGTAGCTTTTTGAATAGTCATATGTATAATATTTTGTTCTCCCTACGTATATTCCCACTTATAGGCCTTTTTTCAGTTTAATACTTTGTCACATTGTCATACTTTGTCAAGATTTTTTTTATGCTCATTTTGTGCCAATAATGTTTTTTTGGCATACAGGCAGTCCCTGGGTTACGTACGAGATAGGCACTGTAGGTTTGTACTTAAGTTGAATTTGTATGTATGTAATTGCACCCAAACAGAAAAGAAATGTGAAGTGAGTGAGCCAACAGAAGACCAACTAAGTCAGGGCCTCAAACTCCCACCTATTTCTCTCCAAGCAGTTGCTTAATTAGGCGCTGAGTCTTGTTGTTAATTAAACCCGTTCTTTAATTCCATGGGTTGTTGCTGCTCTCATTAGGCAATAGCAAACATTTCTGATGTGTCGGGGACCTGAGCAGATCAACATTCCTAAGACCTTCATCTTTCTTTTTTTCACAAATTGTATGATCGACACAGTTTGCTGGTCGTGGTTTGATTCATTTTGTTTCTCATTATTGTTTTGCTGCTAATTAATGAAAAAGAAACAATTAAGAGGTCTGAGTTTTCAAGAACAAGTTAAATAAAATTAATTCAAAAGAAGTTAATTAGGAGCAAAAACAGGCCACTAATAAGAAAAAGGGTTGGATTGAAAACCTGCAGCCACTGGGGCCCTCCGGGACCAGAGTTGGGGACCCCAATATAGAAGGTTTGAGGAAGGTTAGTTATACTCACTGTTCATGATGCCAGAAGGAGTGGAGTGATGTGTTGCATGTTGACTAGCACATGCAAGTAAAAAATTCAATGTAATCAGTACACAAGACAATAATGACCATATAACTCTATATCATTTTGTGTTTTGGGTCTATGGACATATTTCCATTACTGTGGCACTATTATATCATGTGTTAACTGATGAAGTAAAAAGTGCCATATTATTGATTCATGATTTGAACTTTAGCTAAATAATAAAGGATTGACTCTTTATGAAAAATAATATAAGGTACAGGTGTTGTATAAGAATTACAGGTTCACAATCTTGCTTTGCTAACAAAAATGTCTGCTTTTGCTCTTTTGACAGGTAGCCTTACCAATCTAGATGTGGATACTCTTCAGAGTTATGCCACAGAGCAGCAAGATAAAACAAATACAGTAGGTCCAAAACTGCTTGAGGGACATCGTGAAGTACCGTTTCTTGCTGCTATGTACCTTTTCATATCTCAATAATACAATGCATGCTGCATACCAAAGGCCTTCAAGGGTTATCAATAAGGAGAATTGTTGTTCCACAAAATAATTCTTTAGTTAATATTAAGGTGAAAACATGTATGATCCCATAAATTGAAATATTAATGTAAAATCAACCTTAATGGGCAAAATACAAATGTTACATCTATTGATTATGATACAGTGGCTACCATTAAGATTCCTACTGTTAATGTTGGGAGTGTCATGGATTGTGGCTGTTACTGTGAACGCATTATCATTCCAGAATGTCTGGAAGGAAAATTGTCACTTTGAGCTGAAGTTGAGGTGAAAATGAGTCTCTCCAACATAATGACCCTAACAATTCTAGTAAACCTAACATAGAATGAATTAAAAAGCAGACACTTTGGGGTTACCGGGTATGGTGTACTGTGTATTCATTCTACTCCAATATCAATGGAGTGAAAAACTAGATTTACTTATGAACATGTTTTTAAAAACAGCTTATTTATATTGCAGTTCCAGAATGCATCTTAGCATCAAAGTTCAGGTTTATTTTTACCAGTGAGCTTTTCTCAAGGGTAGTTTTATTTTGCTTCATCTTGATTATTTTTAGAAACAAAAAAGGCACAACCTGGCAACAATATAGTACATATGCAATCCATATTCTATACAAACTTTGCATATGGTAGGCAGTACCACATAATTCTTCACATTTAGGAAAACTGTGTATCTTTCATTTCTAAATTATTGAAACAACATTAATAAAAAGTGTTGTTATAAGAAAGACACTGATAATGTAACATTATTTGGCTTTTGTTGAGTACTATAGTGCCCAGCAGGAAAGTTGCTTTGCAAAATGTAGAGAAATTAAATTACAAAAAAAAAATTAAAACCATTAAGGTCAGTAAACCTTAAAAACAATGCAAAAATTACAAGACTGCAGTAATGCGTATTGTAAAGTAACAGGCCAGCATCCTTTCATAGAATAATATCAAAAGATTTTAAAAGCACTTACATGGTAAGACATCTTTATATCTGTTTTTGTCCATGTTTTGTGGTAGCCTTGCACACATAAATGACATTCCTGGCTTTTTTCTATACAATTGCTGCAAGACAGAAACAACATTAAATGTAATTCAAAGGGACTTTTATCAGAAGCCAATGTTTGGTTTTGAAAAATGATTCTGTGAGATGATCATTATTTTCCGATGTAGGCAATCTTCATCCTAAAGTTTCACAGACCTTATTTTATATTTGGAGCAGACTCCTGTTTGATTTGACTACTTAGTGATCTGCTCTGGTACTCTGTATTAATTTAAGACAGTAATATGACATGATGTAGATTATGATTTGTTTTATTCCCAAATGTAAAGTGCTTTGAAATATACAAGATAAACAGAGTTGCAATGAATCTGCTAGGTCTAATGGTTAAGAGCTCCTTTTTTAATTCATTTGTTGTAAAGAAAATTTAGAACTGTGACATGTGGGCACCTTATCCAGCAGAACAGCAGCTCATTCATATTTCTATTCTATTATTCTATTCAATAAACCAGAATAATAAAAACAAGTCTCAGAGCAAATGCACTGCTGCACTCTAACACAGTCTGAAATACCTTTACTGTATTTTACCCTGTAAACCTATCTGAATATACAGAAAAAATGTAAAGCAGGAAAGTAAACAGTACTGTAATATAAAAAACTGAATAGCTCAAATAAAGACAGTAATAAGTTTTTAGTTAATATAAACACTTTCACAATTCAGAACATAGGTTTGTCTACCCTCTGCTGATGGAATGCTAAAATACATAAAAAATAAGCACAATAATAAATTACTAAGATTGTGAAGCCTGAATACAGCAAAAAAAAACAAAAAAAAAAAAAACCTTTCAGCTGGAGAATGCTAGCTATACCAGACACCTGAATAGTCTAAAGAAGTTAAGAACATTCACTAGTCTTTGTGTAGTCTGCAGTCACTGCTCAAGGATTGCTAAAGGTTTCAGTCAAGACCTCTCTGTCCCTGCATAAACAATTTTGAAATCAGAACTCCTAGTGAGATAAAAGAATACTTCCAATGCTACTCATTGGTTAAATACAGCAAGACAAGAAGGAGGGAACATGTTTAATCTGTTTGTGAGAGGTGTGTGGCATTGTTGTGGTGGGCAGCTGTATGTTATCTTCTAGTGCCCTGCAGAACAAAATGATTGTGTACTTCTGTAATTAAGAGAGTGTTCACAGTAAAATATGCAATACAAAAAGCAACTTGACATATGCAACTGTTTTGCTAATTAGACACAATTTAGTGTTTAAATGATACTATTGTATAATTAATATAAATTAGTCATTAAATATAGAAAACAATGTCTATCATTTTTTGTTATTTTTAACTTTACAATGCTAAGACTACCTCAGTGATTATTTCTAACACTGCACTCCAGAGCAAATATATTGTGATTAAGCAGTTTTCCTATTGACAAACCTCAAACTGGATGAGCACAGTGCCGCTTTCAAGGCCACTCTTCATCTGTGCCATGGATTCCTCCAGAGTCTCACCATACTGAGGAAATGTAGGCAAGGTTGGCACTCCCATAAAACTGTAATCCATTTCATCATCTTGCACTGGCTGAATGAATGGTTTTACAACTGAAAAAGTTAATAGAATAGAATATAGTCAAATACAGAAGTTATTGATCTTTGCAGAGTCATTCTTTATTGTGAGAATTCTCAAATTATTATGTACGCAAGATTGGCGCTTCCATAAAACTGTAATTCATTTCATCCTCTGGCACACTATGGCTTGTGCATGTAAAATGTGTTGGGATGGTATTCCTTTCATTAAAGTACTATGAAATATAAAGATTCTTTGCAAAACTGTGAATTTTTAACCATACTTTTCTGGACATAAAAATGTCTACACTTCACTATATGATTGAAAGATGCAGGCTTTCTTGAATTCCAAGAATAAATGGTAAATTGTTTAACTGCATGATTCACAATTTCTGCAATAATATGCTCGTAAAAATAAGCTATGGCCCATCTGTGTTAGCATTTAAATAAAAACTAAGATCAGTTACTCTAGTATAACAGATTACTGTTAAAGGTGGTAATATTGCTGTTCTTAATGTTTAAATTCTCTTTTTCTCCTGGGTATTAAAAGGTAAAGCTTGGTTGGCATAACTGCTACTTTGACAATCGTACTCTTAAATAATCAATATGTAATACATACATTAACAAATTCTCTATACTTTTCTTTATAATATAGTTAACTAGGGGTCTTTGCCCCCTGCTCGCTTTGCTCTCCAACCCCCGTGTTTGGTTTTCCGGATATACACTTTTAAGATTTTTTTTTCTCCTTTGAATTGTTGCTATTTCATTAGTTTCACTTTTATTTCAGAACTTCTGTAAAAACAATATTTGGAATCTTTGGAGTCCCAATATGCTGAATCTTTTAAATGAGGTCAGTGAGACATGTGTTTAATGACTTTGTACCATAATTCAGGACAGGTTTCTCTGTTTGGAATTTCAGCACAGACAAAACGATC
>JANRMT010062843.1:16217942-16233730 GCA_026402145.1 Polypterus bichir lapradei | reverse complement strand
ATTTACAGGACAAAAGACGCTGCCGGAGAGGTGTGAATGGATTTAAGGTGGGCCGGATCTATGAGTTTTTTCGTAGGCTCTGGTAATTCTAGTGGTAAGTCAGAGAATTTCAAAAACGGAGTTTACCTCATATGCATTTCTTGGTTACTTTGCAAAAAAAATTATTAACTGCTGATGATGTAGATCGTTTTGTCTGTGCTGAAATTCCAAACAGAGAAACCTATCCTGAATTATGGTTACAAAGTTATTAAACACATGTCTCATTGACCTCATTTAAAAGATTCAGCATATTGGGAATCCAAAGATTCCAAATATTGTTTTTACAGAAGTTCTGAAATAACAGTGAAACTAATGAAATAGTAACAATTCAAAGAAAAAAAAAATCTTAAAAGTGTGTATGTGGAAAATCAAACACGGGGGTTTGGTGAGCGAAGCGAGCAGGGGGCGAAGCCCCCTAGTTAACTAAATTATAAAGAAAGGTATAGAGAATTTGCTAATGTATGTATTACATATAGATTATTTAAGAGTACCATTGTCAAAGTAGCAGTTATGCCAACCAAGCTTTACCTTTTAATAACCAGGAGAAAAAGAGAATTTAAACTTTAAGAATTCTAGTGTTAAACTTCAAAGCCTTACAATATTTACATACTTCAGACATATCACCTATGTCCATATATTCGATCTCTAGTCACCTTTTCGTTATTTCTCCGAGAAATAATTTCTCTTTCTTTGCGCTAATGCGATGTTTACTTTCTTTTTTTGACACTGTCTTTTTTTCTGCTTTCATATTCTGTATCCTGGTCTGCATGCGTTTTGCGCCTACGTTTTTTTTAGTCTTTTGAACTCCAGTTTTTATTATCTTTAACCTGCTCTGCAGGTGTTTGGCCCCATTGTTTTTTAACCTCTTTATGACGTTTTACTTTGTTTTCTATCTGTCTTTTATTTCTGACCTCGCTTTGCCCCGCTTTATTTTCCAATGACACTTGATCCGTGGTGATTATTTCCCCTTTTTCATTTCCGTTTGTTTGCACTACTGCAATCTTTACTTTCTTTTTTTTATACTTTCTAATTTTCCTACTTTCATATTCTTTAACTTTCTCCACATGTGTATCGTACCAACGTTTTTATTTTGAGCCTTTTGAATTCCACTGCTTTCACAATCTCTAACCTGCTCTGCATGTGTATAACGCCAATGTTTGTGAACGTATTCATGAAGTTCTACTTTGTCTTTTACTCCCCGTCTTTTAATTCTGAGCCGGATTGGGCATGCTTTTTTTTCCAGTTTCTTTTGTTCCAGGCTGATAATTACTTTCCTTATTTTCTGAATTTGCACCTAGATTCTTTTTTCTTTTTCTCTCTCCAACGCTTTTGAGTCTCTTCTCTGCGCTACTTTCTTCTTCGCTTAGTCGTCTACGTTTCATTTATAACGTATTGTCCTTATACGCTTTATATGCACTGAGAGCCCTGGACCTGTGTGTGCTCAAAGCCTCCTTTACACGACTGAGTGTTTTTGCTGCCTCTGGACTTATTTGATATTGATTGTAGGCAGGGCGTGTCTTGCAAGAATCTCATGTTCCACGTCATCACGAGACGGTTCTAGGTCAATCTCTTGGCATAAAGTCTCATGTTTAAGGTCCCCGTGAGACGCTCCGTGGCCAATCTCTTTCATTTCGCGGTTTCTTTTAAGTGTCTTCCGTGATCTTCACATGAAGATCACATCTCGGCGCCCTAGTGTTTCTCTCCAGGTTTTTTTTTTTTTTTTATAATAGAGAGATGCTTCAACAGAGAATGTAATGAACAACATGATATCCTGGGCAAAAACTACTAAGACAATTAGAAGATACCATTTTGAGACACACTGCTGTTACTAAGAGAGTGAAGACTTCCTGTACATGAAAATTATCTACACTATTATACTGCTTGTCTTTTAAATTTAGCATGATAATTTATCTGCTAGAAGCAGGTTATTGTAATAGAAATCTTGGTATATAAAAGCAGGAAAACACTCTTAGAAGTACCTTTTCTGAACCTATAAATCTCAGGTAAAACTGAAATCAATGCAACATAGGGTTGGTGGGGCAACACTAAAGCTTAGCATATGCAGTATTGTAATACAGGTACAGATACTTGAATCTCACACCAGTCACTGTTCATGCACAGTTTTTTGTATCTGTCTGGGTTTTCTCTGGCCTATCAAATTTACACCCAATTCCCAATGGAGTGGTAGGCATGTTAAGCTGATTTACAACCTTGTCTAGCATAAGCAAAAGCATGTTTTTGTAAAAGAGTTGTTTTCTGCCTTGTTCCTAATGCAGCTTTGATTGACTCCTAATCTTTGTGACCATCTAATAAAGCAAGTTTCAGAAAAATGAATGGATTGATTGATATGTGAAATATGCTGTAACAGTCTATTACAATCAATTTGCTTGATTTCACAACTGCCACTGGGATCTTTAATAATGTTGTAGAGACTACAAGCATAGATACTTTAAGTCATATCAACAAACAGTTTGAAAGATCTTCCATTATCTTCTGATGATGTATAGAAGACCCATGATAAAGCTAATACTAAAGCATGTCAACCCTAATGTCAGTCTGTCTTTCCTAAGAATGTCTCCACAGTAAATAGGTACTTGTCTTCACACATAAGGATACTGAAAACTCATCATAATATACTGTATTCATACAATGTATCATTGATTACGATGGGTTTTACACTTTGTTTTACTTTTCAGTCTTATTCAGACCTGGTCAAAGATCACTCAAGTCTTTTCGTTTCTGTGACAATCTGCTTATTTTTACCATTAGATTGCAAATTTGGAAGATATACAGATATATTTCTGTGACAACCCTAAATTCACATGGAAAACCCCAGATGTAGAGCTTACTAATCTATGACACTGTGGTGTTTACCAGTATTTGGGTCAATAGGTCAGGAGAAGTGGTAGTAGACATGTCACTCAAAATGAAAAAAAAAAATCCAAAAAAAAATCAGACATTTTAGACACTACTCAAATAAATTTTGATAGTGCACCTTTCCGACGGATTAAAAGAGCAAGCTCTTTGCTGTGCAATTCCCGACTTGCTTTGATGAACATGACCACCTGATCATGTGTGTGCTCGGATATGTCTCTTCCGTTGATCAGCACAATCTGATCACCTTCCAGAAGTTTAGGTGTACACTTGCTTGCCTAAAGGGAAAAACAGAATACAGCTGTCAAAACTACTACACTCACAAACTTTTCCAGTGCAGTTAAAGAAATAAAACAACTTCTTTAGCATTATGTTCATCCATAGAAAAATAAATGAAAACCCCTGAATTTTTTTTCAACAAGAAAAAAATTTTATTATGTGTAAAAGAAACATGTAAACATTAAAATGTCAACATAGAGTAGGAAAGGTATGTTTAGTGTCCACAGCTGTACTGATTCAGATTTAGTACATTTCCTTTGTGTGATATGTTTTGGGACAGTCACAAACGCAAAGCCCAATGTTGCAATCGGGATAGCAGAAATGTGTTTCTTTATGCACTTTTCTTATGACATTTTTCCTGTTGCATGCACATGGGTAGGTAGAATCTCAGTGCTTGATTCACACAGTTGACACAGCCTTTGTTATTATAGGCCAACACAGTGCAAGGCTTAGTGACTTCCACATTTTCCATGTCATGAATGACATTGGCTGCATTGTCAACAGTGCTTATCGGGCTAGCGTCTTCTTGTTCTACTTGATTGCAATCATTTTGTCTTTTTGCCACACACCTACCTGGCAGCACAGTGAAACTTCAGGCAACCATTTTCAACAGGCATATCAGGATGGTTCAGTCATATAGTGCAGTATGCATCAGTTTTACTATTCATGTGAACGTCTGATGACCAATTTACATTGTCATCATAAATGTTTGATTTAATTAATGATTCCGTTTCAGTTTGTCCTAAAACTGGCTTTACAGCTTCTCATTTACACACTATTGTGTTTTGGATGAAGGCTCTGCGCCACTCATGGAACTAGAAAATCATGACAATCACAAGAAGAACGCAAACCTAAATAATACTAAAGTGATACAAAAAATATAATCAGTTTAAAAAATGTGGAGTAAACATCATCAATCCATGTGTAGTGAAGGGACAGGGAGACTAAGGGACAGATCACAAGAGTTTGCCACTGTGCAATTTAATGCCCTCACACAGTTGAACAGGTAGACAGAACTTAATTTGTTCAACTGGCAGGAGGCAGTTCAATTGAATAATCTGACTTGAAGGCCTCAGGTTCACCACTAGCCTCTCCCTATGTGAATGTGAAATGAAAAGGGGCAAGACCTGTTATGTCTATGCACAAAATTGTGGTAAAGGTAGTGTAATGGTATGGGGGAATGTTTTCTTGGCCCTGTTAACATCTACTGGTTTTCATGTTAGTGCCAAAAATATCTTTGCATTGTAGCCAATCATATGCATCCCTTTAAGGTCCTTTTCAAACAGTTGTGACCAGTGGGATAATGCACCATATCACAAAGATGGTCATCATCCGAATCATTCTGAAGCTGTCTCAGTCCAAGACAGCACCTTTGGGATTAGGTGGAACAGGTGGTTCACAGCATAAATATGTAAGTCGGAATGAAACAAAATTCCTCAAAGATTTTATCAGGAACTTCCAATCCAATCCAATCCAATTTTATTTATAAAGCACTTTAAAACAACCAGCACAGGACCAAAGTGCTGTACAATAAATAGTTGATAAGTAAAACAACACAACATTCTTGCACATAAGAATAGAATAAAAATGGTATAATACATAAATAAAACAGCCCTACAATAAAACAATATAAAATGGGATAAAATCAGCTAAAAACAACAAAAGTAAAATGAGCTAAAACGAACTTCTCACAAGGTGTCAAAGGCCAGGGTGAAGAGATGGGTTTTTAGGAGAAATTTAAAAACAGACAGAGAAGAGGCCTGTCTAATCTCTAGAGGCAAAGCGTTCCATAGCTTGGGAGCTGCTACAGCAAAAGCACAGTCTCCTCTAAGTTTACGCTTAGTCCTTGGTACATTCAGGAGCAGCTGATCAGCTGACCTGAGAGAGCAAGTGGGTGAAAAAGGCTGTAGGAGCTCAGAGAGATAGGGTGGGGCAAGACCATGAAGGGCTTTAAAAGCAAATAAAAGAATTTTAAAGTGGATCCTAAAAGAAACGGGCAACCAGTGAAGTGTAACTAAAACAGGGGAAATGTGCTCAAATTTCCGAGTGCCAGTTAAAAGACGAGCAGCAGCATTTTGGACCCTCTGGAGATGAGTAATCAATGAGGCACTGACTCCTACATAAAGTGCATTACAGTAGTCCAGCCGAGTAGTAACAAAGGCATGGATTACTGTTTCAAAATGGTGCCGGGAAAGAATTGGCTTTATTTTAGCCAACTGCCTCAACTGGAAAAAGCTTGATTTAATGACCGACTTAATCTGGCTATCAAACTTAAGATCAACATCCACCTTGACCCCAAGATTTGTGACAATTGGCTTATTGTACTGGGCCAAGGAACTTAAATACACTTTAGGGGTCTCAGTGGGGCCACCAAAAACGATCATCTCAGTCTTTTTTTCATTGAATTTTAAGAAATTAAAAGCCATCCAGGCTTTAACATCATCAAGGCACTGAAGTAAAGGCTGTACAGAAAATGTGCCTTTTCTCTTTAAAGGAACATAGATCTGACAGTCATCCGCATAAAAGTGGAACCCAACACCATGTTTTCTGAGTATAAAACCAAGAGGGAGCAAATACAAAGAAAAAAGGAGGGGGCCTAAAACTGAGCCTTGTGGGACACCACACAAGAGAGGAGTGGAAGAGGACACATGGTCACCAAGACTGACACAAAAGGTTCGCCCAGCCAAGTAGGACCTGAACCACTCTAGTGCTATACCCTGGATGCCCACCCACTGCTCCAAACGAGAGAGTAAAATGGCATGGTCCACTGTATCAAACGCCAGAGTCAGTAGCTAAAAATATATCATTAAAAACTTTTAAAAGGGCTGATTCTGTGCTAAGTGTTTAAAACCAGATTGGAAAACCTCTAAAATATTTTGTTTTTCCAGAAAGGCCATCAATTGGTTGTGAACTATCTTTTCAAGGATTTTAGAAAGAAAAGGTAGTTTGGAGATAGGCCTATAACTTGCAAGAGCTAAGGGATCTAGAGCCGTTTTTTTAATCAGAGGTTGAACCACCGCATGTTTAAAATCCTTAGGGACCACACCTGATGACAAACTATGATTTACCAGTTCAAGAACCAGCGGTCCAATTGTGGGTAAAACCTCTTTAAAGAGTCGAGGCGGGACACCATCGTTTGGGGACCCTGCAGGTTTTAAATGACCAACAATCTCCTGTAAAAATGACAATGTCACAGGCTCAAACCTGTCAAAGACAGCAGAGCGGGGGACACAGACTAAGGGGTCATGAGCAAGAGGAGAGATTTGAGCCCTAGTAGAGGAGACCTTCTCAGTAAAAAAGTGTAGAAAATTTTCACAGGCAGTAAGAGAGGGCTCGATACAGTCGGTCTGTGGTACATTAAGAACAGAGTCAATGGTCTTAAACAAAACACGGGGATTGTGACAATTTGACAGAATAATGTCAGAGAAGTGTTTTCTTTTTGCATCTTTTACAGTTGTTTGATAATGACGCCAACAGTCCTTTAACATCTGAAGTGACACTTGCAGTCTGTCTTTTTTCCACTTGCGCTCAGCTCGACGGCACTCGCGTCTAGCAGCACGAGTTACCTCATTTAACCAGGGCTCAGATTTAGTTTTAGGTTGCCTGATTTTCAATGGAGCAACAATGTCCAATGCAGTCCGACAGGTGGAATAAAACCATGAGCTGAGCTCCTCAGTCTGGCAGCATGAAAACTCTGGAATGATACAGTTCTGCTTAAAATCTGTTGAAAACTGCTCAGCAGTGGAAGAATTAAAAACACGACAGCGCCGAACAGCAGCGTGAGGTTTAACTGTGGTCCAGGCAAGAGAAACTTCAAATATCACAGGCATATGGTCAGAAAACACAGCATCACAAATCTCTAAGTTAAAAACAGGCAAACCATGTGATAAGACAAGGTCAAGTGTGTGTCCACGTTCATGTGTGGGACCAGCCACATACTGCACAAGATTAAAAGAATCGATAAGGTTTAAAAAGCCCTTTACCATCAGCATATCAGGGCAACAGACATGAATATTAAAATCTCCAACAATAAGAACACGATCATATTTTGGTAAATATTCAGCCAAGAAGTTAGCAAAGTCGTTCACAAAATCCTTGTTGTATTTTGGGGGGCGATAAAGCACCGCACACAACACTGTGTGAGAGCAACCCAACTCAAACACACTCACTTCAAAACTGGTGAACAACGACGATGGTGACAGCTGCTTACATTTAAAGTGACTTTTAAAAATCGGCGCTGTCCCTCCTCCTCGGCCCGACGTCCGCGGGGAATTAAAATAATAGCAATCATCCGGTAGCAGTTCTAAAAAGATGCTGGACTCACCATCGCTCAACCACGTCTCACACACACAGAGAAAATCCAGTCCTCGGGATGAGAAAAAATCCTTCAGGACAAAAGTTTTATTTGCCAAGGATCGAGCATTAACCAGGCCAATCCTGGCAGGAAGCGGAGCATCCACGTCGTTAGGCGTCCTGGAAGCCCGACACAGAGGCCGCAGGTTCCGCTGATTCACCCCACGCCAGCGGGGACGAGGAGAGCAGGGCATGCGGGCCTGGAACGTCCCATCCAGACCGATGACAGGAACCAGCCAGGCGTCGACAGGATCCAGCGAACGCCGAGAGACAAGGAAACGGGACACCGCTCCGCACTCCCTGGATAAAGATGTAGAAGGACACCCCAAAGAAACTTTCAGCTTCACTAGCCAACCACTGCGGCGCCCCCGACGACGGCCGCGCCTACGCCGGCGAGGTGAAGCCGGGACACGCCACAGGTGGTACGGAATCTCCGACAGGAACGTGGGAAAGGTTTTATTCTCAGCATAGTTCCAATTTGCCAGAATTTTGGCAGAAAGTCGGAGATCCAATAGAGTTTGGCGATCATACACTAAGAGAGCGTTTACATTTATCATAACGCTCAATAAAATCAACACAAACAAGCACAACACTGGCAGGGACAGACGGCAAGCCACACACACCGGCGCCATCAGTCTCCTAAAACTTGATGAATCCATGCCAAAAAGATCCTGTTCACTACTAAATTAGTGTACCTAATAAACTGATTGAACTGTGCCTAAGCAAACTCAGACACAAAACAGTCTTCTGCATTTCTTAAGCCAACACTTACTGGAGACTCTGGGCTAACTCTAGATATCACAAGAGGCATCTTCTGGTCCACTCCACCCTGTAGAAAACAAAATGAAAAATATAAGAAAGGAAACCATGGGCTGTGAGCAGGTATGCAAAATTACATTTTATACATCATGAAACTGAATATATAACTGAAAATAGAACACAAATCCACACTGGCATTTCAGATACACCAGATCCTTAACAGTCATTTGCCGAATGGCAGTTCAACAACTTTTTCTACTTAACTGATACAAAATGGCTAATAAACCAATGCTATATATAATGTAAGATAATTCACTATATTACTTAAATCAAAACTACATTTCTATCAACAGTTCCTTTAAAAAATATTCAGCCATTTTAGTTTTGGTATTACATTACAATAGAACTAAGGAAATAAGAAGTAGTAACTATAGCATTTCTCAGCAGTGATATCCACAAAAGTCCAACCTGCTATAACTCTGTGGATACAAAACATAATAACAAAGAGTGCCAGAAAGTGTTATCTTTACACTTTGGGGACAGCTTAGCTAATTAGGTAGACAAATGGGCTTGATGTTTCAAAAATAAGACATGACACAACTAGGTGTGTTTTTATTTTTTTTTTTAAATGCCAAGAAACATAGTGGCTTTTTTTGACCATTCACTAAAGGAAATAAATCTCAAGTCAACAAATGATTTAAATACAAACAAGGACAGTGTAAATGGGAACTCATGAAACTGCTTCTTTGGGAACTTCCAAGTATGTGAGAGGTACACAATACACAAGTAGAGATATAATGAAAGCTGAGCTCCCCTGGAAATATTTTTATATGAAAAAGCACATCTTACAAGATGTACAGTGTATTGCAGTAGTGGAGGAGTAGGTTAATGTTTAGCAAGGAGCAAGTGTCTGTTACTTATGAGTTTAAAAACACAGAAGTCACAGATTCTCAAGCTAAGCTATCAAAATGACATTTATGATATTCCACAAAGTGTAAAAAGGTATAGACACTTTTTGGTTTATAAGAGCATAAGCACTTTGATAGATAATCAGCACATCATGGGTTTTCAATCATAGCTCACCTAACTGAAGGTCTGCAATAACACAATCATCTTGAGCACTATTTGGTAATTTACTGTACATGAAGCAATACAGTGAAACTCACATTTAGCCTTTTTCTAGATACTCACTTTAAAAAGCATTTAATGTGGGATGTTAATAAACCCAGTTTTTAAAATAATATTGTTTATTTACTTTTAAATAAAGGCTCACTGATTATGAAGAAATACTTCGGTATTGGTATTAAAATAATGATGACATACAATTCAACCACAACATTTTTTAAACAAATGTTTTGTGCTTTGTGATAGTAGTTTCTGTTTACACACCTTTTTACTTCTATTTTTGAAAATCATTTTCTAGTTCACGGAGTCCATCTAACACTCTTTTTTCATTGGTGTTGTAACAACGGCGCTATATAGGTGCCTGACCCAACACAGATGGACACGGAGGCACGTTTATAAAAATAAACACACTTTTATTTTTCTTCAGCTGTGGAACATGTCTTCCCCATGCCACACAGCCCAAACACAGTCCCAAAGCACAAACACAAAACAATTCTCTTCCCTTTCTTTACCACCACTCCTCCTCAAGCTTTGTCTCATTCCTCCCAACTCTGGCTCCTCGAGTGGTGGTGGCTGAGCCCTTTTATAGCCCACCCGGAAGCATTCCAGGTGATTGACCACCTGGTCCTGATTGCACTTCCGGATGGGACTGAAGACTTGTCCAGCCAGGCTGTTGGAAGCATAAAGCCACCCCTTGCGGCCAGCCCGGGCCCCAACCAAGCTGTGGAGGACTCCATCTCCCATGAAGTCCTGCGGGTGGTTGGGGAATCACCGTCGGCCAGGGAGGCTGCCACCAAGCATCTCGGGGGAGGTATTGGACTGCCTATGGCAGCTCGACTGAAACATAAGCAGCAAGGGCGTCCCTGCCGGGCATGGGACCTGGCTGTCCTTCACAGTGTCTATTACATATAAATATTTTAAAGGTTATAAAGCACACATTGCTTCAGTAAAACTAGCAGAATAATTCTCATTCTCTCAAATTCTTCATTTTGTTCATTATTAGTTTTATATGTGTCTTACAATATTCCAAAATTTCTCCTAGAAGTGAAAGTACCCACACTCATCATCAGGCTAAAAGCATGACCAACATTATTTGTAATGGGTACAGAATAAACCTCTATGTAAACAATACATTAAACCCTCAAAATTCTCGGGGGTTACGTTTCTAGAGCACCTGCGAATTGTGAAAAACTGCAGATTTTGGATGTGGTTAAAAGAATGCCTATATTTATAGTTTAAACCCTAAATATGACCCCAAAACACTTTAATTTAATTTCAAACTCAGCTTAATACATTACCTAAAAAAAGAATGTAAAGGTAAACCTGTATACTGTACTGCTATGTCTCCCGCAGTGCTAGAATGTAAAATACAGATGTTACTGCTATATGTATTGTAATTCATGCAAGCGCGTTTTCATTGCCAGAAGCCTTAGAAGGTGCAGGGTGTTTCAGCGGCATCTTGGGGCTTTAACCCTTAAACTGCCACATACATGGGGGTTAATGCATTCCTGGACGCCAAATACTTTTTTCCTGCACTTTAAGTAAACATCACAATTCACAAAGAAAAAGTGAAATTTTAATGGAACATATATTTTTTTCATGCAAAGATTATCACAATTACTGCAACAATGATCATTTTACACACTGCTAATGAACTGTAAAAACTATTTAAAAAACTACTGGAACAATATGTACAAGGTGTAACTGATGCCATGGATGAAATTAAGTAAATCACCTAGCTAACTGCGCTTGAACTGGCTGCACTCAAGCACACAGAGGTAAGTGCTGATGCTTGCAGGCTAGTCTAGTGCAGCGGCTCAATCCCAGGGATAGTGAGGCGGCAGGATGTCACGCTTGGGTCACAGAATTGCACAGAAACACAGGAGATTGTAGAGACAGGAACTTTATTCAAACACTTCAAACAAACATGTCTCTTTTAGAAGTAAAACAAGCTCGGTATGCAGTTAGTTTTCAATTAAAGAATAGACAAAGATCATAGGGGCACACAATGGGATCGGGACCCCCAACATGAACAAAGGATGTCTGGGGGAGGAGAGAGAAACAAAGCAATCAGCCAAAAAGGACAAGTGCTGTTCATGCTTTTAAGTAAGTGTAGCATCACGCAAGAAGCATATCACGCGACAGAGCAGCCGCAGCAGAGTAAACCCAGCAAGTAAGGGAGTAATGTGAAGGTAGTCTATCAGCGTTTTTTAAGGAGGGTCCGTGTCTTCCAGAGGTGCATTCAGCCCCCCTGCTCACAAGGGGCTGGCAGCGGTCATGAGCTGCCTGCTCAACGAATGTACGGCACTGACTGATCAGCTCCTGCGTGCTCGCAGATGGCACTGGGAAATGACAGTTTAAGGGTTAAGAGGAACAAGATGGAAAATACAAGAACACTCAGCTGGAGATGCATCACAGTCAATCAGCAGCAAGAAGAAATGAATAACACTGTTGCGCCATTGAGAAGATGGCGATTTATTTGTTTTTATGGTGGAGATTCCAGGGACACACCCAGCCTTGGCCCGACCTGCACGCACTCACAGAGACAAAAACAAAGCAAACCGGTAATCAAACAGCAAATAAAGAATGTAATGAAAACAAATGAAATAAATTAAAACGATACCACCCCTGTTCCCCTTACAGCGATTACACATTAAATACAACAAAGCACAAACAAAACACACACAGTAAATCATGAAAAACAGCAACGAATGAAATGTAATGATGAAAATAGACAGTCCAGAGATCCGCACGTTGAATGGGAATTTTAAGATAGTCCTACCGGTAGGTCCTGAAATGGTGAAGACAGGTGGACGGGTTCAGGAGCGCTCCTTTCTTTGCAGGATGGCCACGAATCCACTTACAGTCCTCATATACACAGGCAGACGGCAGACAATGCAGACACCAACTACGAAACGATGCAGGACTAAACGAATAAGTACAGGTAACCCAACCGAAGGAAGACGGACAGGAACTTGAAACACAAATTCCAAAAAACTTTTTTTTTCTTTTGGTCATCGGCCCCCTTTTTAAAAGCCGCGCTGACATCCTTTGATCCTAACAGCCCCAGCACCCTCAGCAGAAGACCAATCAGAGCCACTGCAGTGACTACTGGGAGTTGCAGTTTCAAATTCTATTGGCTACTTTCACCATCTCAAGCTGCGTTTTCCTCTACAGTTACTTCCTGTTCTCTCCACAGTACAGTATTGCCACGAAAAAATCCATAAAAATTGCGGAGGATATTTGCGGTTTCCGCTAATAATTATTAGGTAGGTTCTAAGGAAAAATCAACGGCGACTTCGCGGGGATCTACTGTACTATGGGGTACTCTGTATCCCCATCATCCCATAAAACATCCTGGCCAGCATAAAAACATTGAAATGTGAGAAAACATTTAAAACTAGAATGTTAAAGTACAGTACAAAAGTTATCTTCAAAGTATGATCTTGCCCAGGGGAAATCTGGAATTACATTCTTGTTAAAATGGCAATTTTAAAGTAACAGTTACCTTACTAATAATCCCCTCATTATTTTTAATTCTCCTAACATGCCACCTCCTAATCTCAGTTAACCTAAACGATTTAGCACAAGGATTAATCTAGTAGTCATAGTCTTTAATTTATCTAGTGCTGTTATGTAAGGAAGCCAAAACTGCTCAAAATGTATCAGATATACACCCACGTACTGCACAAACACACTGTGCCATGTAACTTATTTACCTTCTTAATTGCGCCTGTGTCTAGTCTAGCTGTGGGTAGTGGCAAGGCCACTAAGAGTTCAAAGTCTTTCTCATAATGTGTATTTTCATGTTTCAGATATTCCATCATTGCCAATGTCTTCATTAGCAGAAAAAACATGTCCAAGCAGTCGGAAACACAAGATCAACTACATTATTAAAAACTTACTTTTACATTTTTCTCTTAGACAGCATGCTAATTCATGCATATGAAGGAACTTGTGCCTTGTTGTCTGTAAAACAACTTTTTTTTTTTTTTAAATATCGGCCAACAGATTTGAAAATTTTATAAATGCGTTTGACAGAATTAATTCTTATTTTTCAATTAAGAGGCTGATAATGTGCATATTCCCATTGCTTCTCAAATCATGCATGATTATATGGATTTCCAGGTCAAATGTTTAAACTCCTTGCAGCAGCAAAGTGAATAGACAGAATCAAACAGTTCAGCAGTTATTGTTTTCAGCTTGGGAATTACAAGCAAGGGGAACCTAGGAGCAATTAATCAGATAAGCACTCAATGGCAGGTCACTAGCTCCAGGAGCGGTTCATGCAATTCTCCTGCCTAAAGGAAGGTTCACATACAATGTAAACTATTTACACTTAACCAATTAAAAATGTCATAAAAAAAATAAAATAATGGATTTATCAGAACCTTATGTATACCTAAACATACCAATTTTAATTTTATTTTTTCAGTGGTACAAAAGTTGACTCCATGAAAGCATTAACTGATTAAATAACTTTGAATAAGACAATTCTCCTTCCCCCTCATCTTTCCGTTGCTGAACATGTGTTTAGTAATTTATTAGTATTTGTAAAGGAAATACATATTCCGATTACCTTGTTATAACTTGGATTTGCCCATTCATTTACAGCATCTTATTTTAAAGACATTCTACAAGAGGAGCTAGAAAGCCATTCAGCATTTGACTAAAATACAGATTTTCAGATATCGTCATCATACCCTTTGAAGTAGAAATTTGAGGAGCTTTTTTTTACCTACATAATTCTCTAGATCAGGGGTTCCCAATACGTCGATCGTGATCGACCGGTAGATTGGAAAGGGGGTGCAGGTATATCACATTGCATTCAAAAAATTTTTTTTTTAAATGTTAGTCTATCATATATGCTCCCTATGGCACTTGCCACTTGATTGACATACAGAGCGGCCAGTCTGAGATCTCTTTTCTTCTAACACACTGGTCATCCCGCACACACGATCAAACGCGCGACCTACTGCAAAACTCCAGCTATCTAAGTGATCTAGTTAGCCTTCCAATTTATATTGACTAAAGAAGGGATTTAAAAAAAATAGTTGTTTATGGGTTGGATGTGGAATTGGAAGAGGATTTTTTTCTCTGTCACAATCGAAGTGTGTTTGTCTGATTTGTCAATCTATCATTGCTATTCCAAAGAAGGAAAATGTGGAAAGGCACTTTCAAACTGTTCATAAAAACTACGAAACTGACTTCCTTCCAAAAAGCGATCTGAGAAAGTGAAAGGAGAGGGAACTAAAATCGCTGTAGAGACACAATGGAAGGCGTGTGCGCAACTTGACAGCATACACTACAGAGCAGATTGAAAATTATCTGTCAGACTTTACCTAATGGAAAAAAAAGTAACGATCTGAATGTTGCCCAATGTAGTGGAGTAAGAGTAGCGTTTCTTCTTCACAAATGTACTAAAGTAAAAGTAAAAAGTATGGTGCAGTAAAACTTTTTTAAAAAGTTACTCAAGTAAATGTAATGGAGTAAATGTAACTCGTTACTACCCACCTGTTATACTCAGTATATTATATATATATATATATATATATATATATATATATATATATACACACACACACACATTGTCACAGGCGGCTGGGGGTGGAGCCCAGCCGGGACGCCCGAGGGGACCGGAGGAGGGCTGGTGCCTCCTCCCAACCATGAGGGGGCGACCGCCTTGGTTTTGTTGGTGGCCTCGGGTAAGGGGCTTGAAAGCCCAACCCTGTAGGGGCCCGTGGTCACCGCCAGGTGGCGCCCCGATGCCTGAAGAAACTGGAAACATGTCTTCTTTGCCCCAGCACTTCCGCCACACAAGGAAGTGCTGGGGGGAAGAAGACAGGGGACACCCGGAGGGCTTCCGGGTGCGCAGCCGGCACTTCCGCCACACTGGGGCGTGTCTGCGGAGGAATGCCGGGAAGCAGCTGGAGCCCATCCGGGGTGTGATAAAAGGGGCCGCCTCCCTTCATTCGAGAGCGGAAGTCGGGTAGAAGAGGACGGAGCTTGAGAGAGGACTGGAGGCGGCCTGAAGGAGGCATAAAAGGGATTGTGAAAGGCCTGGACTTTGGGGGATCGGTGCTGGAGGCACTGGTTTTGTGCACTGACTTTTGCATACAGTTGTGGTGAATAAATGTGTGTTGGGTGGTTAAACGATGTCCGTCTGTCTGTGTCCAGGTCCCGTTCACAACATATTATATATATATATATATATATATATATATATATATATATACATATATATACACACATACATACAAATATACACATATACATAACGAGTTATAAGTGTATGTATAAATATATACATATATATATATATATATATATACACACACACACACACACACACACATATA
>JANRMT010062843.1:16177063-16216250 GCA_026402145.1 Polypterus bichir lapradei | reverse complement strand
TGTGTGTGTATGTATTTGTATACAGTATATATCATTTTTAATGTAGGTAGATCATTTTGACCTGGTCATTTTAAAAGTAGCTCGCAAGCCGAAAAAGTGTGGGCACCCCTGCTGTAGATATACCAAAACTCACCTTTGTGCAGGCTGAAATAAATGAGCAAAATTTTATATCTTTTCAGACTATTTCTATATACAGTAATACATCCATCGTTAAGCAAAGGTAATCATGCCCATTTGGAATACAAATCTAAACTTCACAGGTCTAAAGCAGATGGGGAAATTGTATTACCTAATTTCTAATTCTTCAGCGGTGTTACTGTTAAATGTAAGTTAAGACTTTGGAGTGAAGCAGAAAAAAAAATGAAATTGTACTGGCTTGATTAGCTTTTGGAAAGGACATCCTCTTGCAGGTCCACTTTAAAATGCTTTGCTGTGTGCATGTAATACTAACTACCTTCCATTTAGCAGGCTGTGGTTCAACATGGGGTCAGAACAAAAAAAAAAAATGTATTAACACTAGAATTACCAAAGCTTACGAGAAAACTCATAAATCCGGCCCATCTTAAATCCACTTGCACGTCTCCATTTGTCTTGTAAATGTGTTGATAATCCCAAGCAGCAAGCAGCCTGCTATACCATCCCCCCCACCGCTGGAGAAACTGCAAAAACGTCTCCCAACTGAAGCCTTGTTTATCAGTGAGTCAGGTACCTAGACTAAAAAAATATATCGTTATTCGGAACATATACATTTCACGTGTGTTCCATGTCAACAAAGATCTGTGTAAGTGTAGGATGACAGGAAATGTTGAACACATACTTAAAAGACAAACTTTTTCCATGTTGTATTACTAACAATAAAATGTATACATGAAGTGTATAATGTGTGAAGACTGAAGTCCAAATATCAAATAAGCACTTTCACAAAAGATACAAGTATAACAGAACAAATGCTTTTTTTCCCCCCAAGACTATAACTGAAGAAAAAGAAATCAGGTTAGTGTTGCTTGTCATCCTGACTTCTTTGGTAGTACAGCGGTTAGAGTTGCCGACTCCTATTCAGAAGATCCTGGGTTTGAGTCTTAACGTCTCCCAAAATAAACGTTTTGAGTAGTGAGCTGTTCTTATTCTTACTATTATACAATAAAAGCATATATTTGATTTGAGTATGTAACAGACGGTGTAAATGTATGGTACTTGTAAAGTTTAGCATTTTTTTTATTCAGTTTTATTCTCTCTGTCGTGTTCACGGTCGCCCCGATCTGACACTGCTGTTTTCAAATAAAGATGCGCTACAACAGAGGTGAACTCAGATCGGAGAAAGAGAACAGAAGCCCTCCCCTCAAGAAATGTCTAGTCACATATAAGAACAACGCAGCTGCACCAGGCATAAAGGCGAAAGATGACACCGTGTCGATACAGGACGAGGTCCGGCGTCATTCTGCCAATCACCTGTCCTTCAAAGAAACAGCACCGCTTACAGAGCTCACCAGCGTATTGTACAAACTCCTGTTTGTGATTATGTTTTGTGATGGTCTTCACATAAGAAGCATTTATATGTTACTTATATAAAAGCCAGATCGAATGTTACTTATCTTGATTTATTTACTTATCTTCCTACAGCATAAAGTCGGCTGCAGAGCTTCTTCTGTTTGATAGACAAGGGAATGCTCACAAATTACACGTGTAATGCCACGAAAAATAATTGCTGACACTTTAGTACGCGAGCAATGGTAAGAGAATGCAGTTAGACTTTTTTGGGCACATATACCACGCTAGTGTTTAGATCTGGATGGTGTAGCGTTGGTGAGCTCTGTAAGCCGTGTTGTTTCTTTCAAGGACAGGTGATTGACAGGATGACGCCGGACTTTGTCCTGTATTCAAACGGTGCCATCTTTCTCCTTTACGCCTTGTGCAGCTGTATTGTTGTTATATGAGAGTGGACGTTTCTTGCGGGGTGCAATGTTAAGAACTGTTGCCCAACCTGGCAGCTGGAATAAATATGCCGACTGCAGCCCTGCCGGTATTAGCTATCACTTGTTTTTAAATTCGACTTTGAGAATGGCAGATCTATAAATTTGCAGGCATGTACTGTATTTAGTTTTTATGTATGTCATTACATAGCTTACAACTGCTCCATTTTAGTATTAGACAGTAATCCATAAATTTCATGGTAGAAATAATAAGTTTGCATATATAAAATCGGTACAACATTTGCTTACCTTGACATTAAAGCCAAATTTCCCCTCTTCATCTGGTGCAATCCGAATTAGTAACAGACTGCCATCCATCAACTCACTCTGGAAATTATAAAAAAGGTAAAAAGAATTACAACTTCTTTACAGTGTCATTATTATTTTTGACATGCACTACGTATCAAGTAAACATTTTTTATGCATTTTGAAAGATGCGCAAAAAAAAAAAAAAAGAATTGCTTTTAAAATCCATCATCTAGTACTCTGAACTCCTTCTTCTGTCTCAGGAGTGTGGAAATACGTCCGTGAACAATTTTTAAATGCTTGTATAAGAGGAGCTATAGCAACCACTATTGTCACGAGTCTGCATTTAAGACAAGCATTTGGATTCATTTTAGTTTTAGCGATGTTTTAGGAAGAAGAGTTTGAGATAAAATGTGCTATTTGCTGGAATTGTTATATAAAATTCAGTTTATGTATTGGTCTTTATTGGATTATTATCATTCTAACAATACATTGGGATACTTTGATGTTTGGTAAGAAAAGGAAATCAGTTATTCAGACTCTTTAATGTATGGATGATAAGAAATCTGTAATGCATGAGGTGAAAAGAACAAAGCTATACTGGGGCTTTCATCTTCAATACTGCTATACATGCTTTAAACAGTTTTGGTTGTATTTCATACAACACTGACTGCACTCCCTACCACTGGAAATAGCCTGCATCTACTTAGAAATTCTGTTTGTTTCAATAACTGGCAAAATGTAGTTTTGAAGGATATGCTGGTCACAGCCTCTGTTTGGGGAATTTTAATTGCAGTCTTGTCTAACGTCTATGTTATCTAACCTTTTCCCAAATAAGCATAAAATAACATCAAATGGCTAATAAGAATATTGTTCGCACATTTTCCCCCAAACAGAACAGACTGTATCACAACTAGAAACTTCAAAGTAAATGTGGCTTGCCTGCACTTGGCTGTTTATAGTACGCACAAGACATGCACATTTTCTGTAAATGATTATGACATATTCAAGAAAGAACAAAAGAACCTGGTTTTCAGATAGTATACAAAAGCAGTGCAGAAATGTCTAACTTGAAGTGAATAGCTTATGAATAAAGAATGATTAGTGTCAGTGCATGTTGTTGTAACAGTAAAGTAGATACATTTAAAAGACTGTAGTTACAATAATGAAGGAGTTCATTTATCTAGACTTTACACAGGAAGTGTAAGTCTTTTTAGTCAAAAACTGAAAAAGATGTCAGAACAGAGCTCTTACTACAATGAATCAAAGAATAATTCAGATTTATCAAAATACTAGCAGCCAAGTAAAACAAAATACATAAGCAAGTAGCTGCAGAGACTTAAAATTATTAACGTCTTGTTACTGAATAATAAAGTGAAGCTTGTTTTAAAACTCCAGTTTTGCATAAATGCAGTGATAGGTACAGCCTGTAAATAAGAAGATGCCCATATCTCTTGTAGTAATGTCAGTTTACAAAAACAACTGTGACAGCATGGGTTTACAGGAAAAGAAAGTGTATAAAAGGTGACAATTTAAAAGAGTTTTGTGTTTAAATTGGATATTGAAACCTACCCAAAATTCAGTTTTAACTAAACACAGAAAAATGTGAACCTCCACATACTCCATTTCTTAATCACTTGAAAACACAGAATTTGAACTGTCCTTGACTGGATCTACAGGTATAACTTAAAGACTAACAATGGTCAAGATATTGAAACATTAGACTCCTCACATTTTAGACATTATTCACAGCATTATTATTCATGGCCAACATAAGATTTACAGATTACCTAATAATATCAATGCCACTTTACAAGGTTGTATATTACAGCTGAGAAAATTACAAAATCTATACTAATAAAAGGCAAAGCCCTCACTGACTGACTGACTGACACATCATTAATTCTCCAACTTCCCGTGTAGTTAGAAGGCTGAAATATGGCAGGCTCATTCCTTACAGCTTACTTACAAAAGTTAAGCAGGTTTCATTTCGAAATTCTACGCGTAACGGTCATAACTGAATCCTACTTATGTACATATATATGGCCATAGCCTGCAGCTTGGTCGCCGTGTGAGACAGAGTTGCGTCACCCATCACCACGCCTCCCACGTAGTTGGCTGCCTGCCTATATTGCGTCCTCCATACCCACGCCTCCCACGTAATTTAGTGCCTGCCCATATAAGGCTGTCCATCAGCAGCAGACACGCTGCCGCTATGAGGCGTTTGTCATGCGTAAGACGAATACGATTTTTCGCGAGATACAAGTTTAGTGAGAAGACGCAAGGTATAAACAAGACTTTTGATCACTTTGTAACGGAATTAAAATTGCTGGTGAAAGACTGTGCTTATGCAAACGAAGATGAGATGGTCAGGGATAGAATAGTGTTTGGCACAAACTCAGCAAAAGTGCGAGAGAAACTTTAAGTGCCAGGTCTGAGCTAACATTAAATAAAGCCGCAGACATCGCAAGATCGCACGAGATAGCAAACCTCTGATGCATGTACTCTGAGCGGCTCACGTGAACTGACTGTGAACGCAGTACGCAGACAACAAGCAAAAGCTCCAAAGAGCGCTGAACAAAAAATGCATTACACAATTGAGAAGGCAGAAAAAGAATATGAAGTGAGTGACGCATACAAACATATTCATAAGTGCAGCTACTGCAGAAACAAAGCACAGGGTGGAAAAAGTCAATGTCCAGCTAAAAGAAGACAGTGCAAATGAAGATGAGATGGTCAGGGATAGAATAGTGTTTGGCACAAACTCAGCAAAAGTGCGAGAGAAACTTTTAAGTGCAGGGTCTGAGCTAAGATTAAATAAAGCCGTGGACGTCGCAAGATCGCACGAGATATTCGCGAGATACAAGTTTAATGAGAAGACACAGGGTATAAACGAGACTTTTAATCACTTTGTAATGGAGTTAAAATTGCTGGTGAAGGACTGTGCTTATGCAAACGAAGATGAGATGGTCAGGGATAGAATAGTGTTAGGCACAAACTCAGCAAAAGTGCGAGAGAAACTTTTTAGTGCCAGGTCTGAGCTAACATTAAATAAAGCCGTGGACATTGCAAGATTGCACAAGATAGCACAACCACAGCTGAGAACCTTTGATGCATGTACTCCGAATGGCTCACGTGAACTGACTGTGAAAGCAATACGCAGACAAAAAGCAAGAGCTCCAAAGAGCGCTGAACAAAAAACGCATTACACAATTGAGAAGTGCAGCTACTGCGGAAACAAAGCACACGGTGGAAAAAGTCAATGTCCAGCTAAAGGAAGACAGTGTAAAAAATGTGGTAAATTGAACCACTTCGCTAAAGTTTGCAGGACTGGGAAAGGTAAACCCATGCATGCAGTGTGTGATGTCTCAGATAAAGAGGAAGACGAGCTGTTTATTGATGCAGTAAGAAAGGAACAACCCTCTGAATCTGAACAAGCCTTTGTAGACATATCAATAGGAAAGCTAGGTGTAAAGCTTAAGTTTAAATTAAGTTCATAGACATGCTGCCGCTAAATATTTGCAGGCAAATCCACAACTTAATACTGGAAATGCCTGTTAAACATCTTAGATTCACGAGTACCGATTTGGGTAGTGAACACTTCGATGAATGAAACCTGTTATCTTTACAACGGTTGACAAACACGGAATGTAACTTGAACACAACACATCCTCCAAATAAGAACCTGATTGAAACAAATAATGATAATCAAATCCTTGATGGCAGCAACACTCATAACAGTCACAAAACAATTACATTGACAATCATGTTACGGTATTAAAATGTTTCCTTTTCTTTTTCATAACTTCTTTAACACACTACTTCTCCGCTGCGAAAAGCGGGTTTTTGGTAGTACAATAATAAATGGGTTTATGACCAATAATGTTTTTCACTAAATATTCCTAATAATTAATAACAAATTCTATACTTTGGTCATACACTTTAATGAAAAAGATGAAGGCCTCCTTAAAATTCAGGGATACATTTAAACTATTGGTGGTGTCAATGACTTCAGCAATTAACTTTAACTACATTACTAATTCAATAATTTAATATTATCTTGAGTCTTCAAAAATTGAAAGACTGCAAAAGCAAGAGAGGTTATGTGTGTAGATATTTATATATAAAAACTACATTTTTTGTTCTTGAGCAATATAGTGAAGCAGCAGTTATTAGGAATCTGTGTCACCCCAAAGCTCCATGCAGCCAAGTAATTATATATTGTAACTGTCAGCAACTTCAAGTGTTAATTTTTTTTTAGTATATTTAAAATATTTTGTGTGGTTTTCTTGAAATAATTTTTTTAATTTTCATATTCTTTTCATTGTATTCTTGATGAGAACATTCAGTGTCTCATTTCTTAGGATGCTGTCATATACGCCACAGGTATTGATTTGGGAAAACATGGAGGGAAGTTATAGGATGAAGTACAACCACCAACATGTTTTCTGTTTCCATAAGAGTCGAGGGGAGAACACTGGAAGCTTAAAATCTGGTTATACAGCCACAAGCTCTGCTGTCTTTTGGCTTACATGGAAGTCTCCACTCATTTACAGACCTACTTCTTAAGATGATAGAGCTCCAATCATCAATCAACTCAATGAAGCCATATTTCCTTTTCATACACCTTTCTTTTTCAAGATTACAAGTGGACATTTAATGGGGTTTCTCTTGGAGTCCAAACCCTTTTCCTTATTGTTTGTGATTCTTTAACAGTCTCTCCCCATTGTGGGGTTGTTGGTGCACACACATCAATCTATGATGTGGTAGATGCTATCTTATTTAAGACTGTGTGACTATGGATGTTCCTCACCTGAACTTTAAAATAAATAAAGGAAAAATTATTCACACTCTATTAAGAAAACAAAAATAATTATGTCTTATCCACATGAAAACCTTTGGTTCTACTGGTAAAACTTACTGAGTGTGTGTGTGTGTTTTTAAAATTTTTGCTCAGATCCACTGTCACACTGTCTATTTGTTTCATTTGTATTAACTATGTTTTTTGTAGCTAAACTGTATATATGACCATGGCTAAGAAGGTTGTGCAGAATCATGCCTAATACAAAAAGGCATTCACCTAATATGAAGGATGTAAATTGGATACATTTTGTAATATCCTGTATTCTGGGATATATTCCAGGATGTTGTTGATGCACCAGAGGTGATAATATTAATTAAGAATATTTGTTAGGAATATAAACATAAAATGTAAATTGCAAACCTTGTCACAATAATACTGGCCTTCACCATCTGTGTTGTTGCCTTTTGAAACATTATCATAGCTGTCCAGGAACTGCTTATCTACTCCATCAAGTGGATGAGACCCTGAGAGTCTGTGGATGATCTTGACATTCGCAGCATCTTCCTTAGGTGATTGGGATAATGGAAGATTCTGTGGGGATTGCTGTGAATCTTTTTGCGTGTCACTGCTCTCCACCATAGTTCTGCAAAATGAATCAATCAGTCAACTAACAGATTTGCCTGTCCATTCAAAAACATAAAAATAAGTTAAGCAATTCAAATATGCAGATATATCACTGTAATTACCCAACCATGACAAAAGGGATATCTTAAGTGAAGTTACACCCCTAGCTGTTTCAACTTGGTGTACCAATAGCTATTTACACAAGGTAAGGGTCAATAAGATCTTGCTGTTCAGGCCAGCACCCCTGAAAAGTAAGAATTCACTCAGAGAAGAACATTTTAGAAAGCTGCACAATCAATGATAACAAATAATATATTAGGATGATTTAGGTACAACATGTTGCATTAGAGCAGGGGTTCTCAACGTCGGTCCTGGGGACCCCCTGTCGCTGCAGGTTTTTGTTCCAACCAGCTTCTGTTTTTAATTAAACTCCTGGGCTAATTAAGTGAACTGATATTTCCCAAGTTCTGTGTTTAAGGAACAATATATTAATTAGAAAACTAAGTTTGCTAAATAAATATATATATATATATATATATATATATTAAAATGTACCAAGCAGTTATATAGGAATAATGTATTTTTTTCTTTTTAACAGTATTTTCATCTTGATTTTCATTCTACTTTTCTAGGTATTCTAATTGTTTAATTAATCCATTATTTACTAATTAGTGGGTCTGACTCTAAAGTAGCTGCAGCCTTTGATTATTCAGTGTTGTTTGCCTGTGTGTCTGCTCTGCTCGTTTTAAGTTGTCATTATTAAGATACAATGAAGGGGGAAAAACTGCACAGACAAAAGGCAAAGTAAAATGAAATCAACAAAAGAGACTTAAGCATTTAAATCTATAGCAAAAGCAGAAATATTTATAAATGTCTTATAAATGTAAAAATCATGCTGCTATGTTTTTTTGAATGTCGAATAAAAGAAAAAAAATACCAGCTAATTAAATGAGATCGTGCTATAAGGTGTTGTCACTGATTAGGAATCTGGTTGGAACAAAAACCTGCAGCCACAGGGGGTCCCCAGGACCGACGTTGAGAACCTCTGCATTAGAGAATTAAAAATTTCCAATTCTTTCTCAATGGATTATTCTTGAGTATAATTTAATTAGTTTTTTTAACTAAATTTGTGCTTACAGCTTTAACCATCAGAAAGTTTTATTACCTTGTAGTAAAGAAAATGAATATGCAAGACCCTCTGGTTTCAACTCTTTAAGTAATATTTTGATAACAGTTGATTGATGTTATAGTTGTTCAATCAGATGTTTATTAGAAAATAATACATATCTAGTGTGAACAGCTTTAAGGTGTAAAATAATTAAGCAACCAAAAACCATGTGGATTTTATTTGAAAACATATTTACAAAACAATACTGTAATGTCTCTGGAAAAAGTTATATTGAAATTTTGTAGTGGTTGTTTGGCAAGTGTGGACTTGTTGCAGGGTCTAATTAATAATTTGCCATGCAGGCCATACTTTAAATGTTGCTGGCGGTAGCTAGTGAGACTCAGTTTGGTTCTGTACAGAACTGGAGTGAAACATTTAGACAAAAAGCCAGCAGTGTTCCGCAAAAAGCGGTCCTCTACTGCGGTATTTGCATACATCGTTTAAAGAAAATGCACAACGTATGAACATTTTAAACTTGGTTGGTGCTTTTTTTTTCCACAGGAAGTGTACATCTTCCTGCCCTGGGAAAAGAGAAGAAAAAAAAAAACTAAAAACAAAAGCAGGTTAAAGTGTGCCACAGGAGTTTTTCCCATGTGGTTAATTAATGGAGGACTATTATCAGTGTTTAAATGGAAACAGCGCTCATTCTCAATTGACTATTTCATTCTAAGAGGGGGACTAAGTGCCAGTTTCAGCATGTTCAATACACAATGAGCCTTGTTTGAGACCTATTGCATGTGTCTTACTGTAGAATAATTTTTCAATATTCTACGTGAGCTTTACTTAAGCAGCACTACATTAGCAATAATTGCTTATCATACTTTTATTTAGAGCAATTTATAAATAATCTGAAAAAAAAGAGTATTGGTGTTTATTAAGGAAAGATTAAGTTAATAATACCTAACATTTTAAAGCAAAACATAGGTTATAATTAGTTCTATGGTTAAGGGAAGGGTTAAAAAAAACACTGGTAGCCATCAGAGCATGCTGGCCTCTATTTTAACTCAATATACCAGTTGTGTTACTTGGTGGTGCTGTGGGAGGGAGCAGGAACTCAAGAACTGGCTTATGAAGCTAAAAAACTGTCTTTTTCTTCTTTACAGGTGAATCAAAATAATATTATGCCTTATTACTTTAGGTGATAAATGTTAAGTGAATAGCTGGCTAAAGAGCACCGTGCATAAAACCGTACGCTAGCAAAAGTAACTAAAATGTGTGCTGTCAGAAATAATTTAAAAAGTTGATGTTGTAATAACAAAATGAAAACCATAGGTATAGCAGTTATTTCCCATTGTGTTTAATGTGGGAAAACAAGACAACTATCTGGGTATGCGAAAAAGAACAGCAGTAAACAAGAATTCTTTAGAGCAAGAATGACTTTCACAATGCCGTTATCCAAGAGTAGAGCAACAGGATTAGGTAAAATCACCCCCAAATGCTCTGAATGAACATGTTTAAGGGGCAGAATGCTATCCATTTTACTAATGATTGACTCCACAAGCTAGCTGCTCAGAGTAATACAATGAGGAAATTAGTGCAAGGACCAAACAATCAGATATTCACTTGCATTCTATTAATCAGTTTTAGGATTTGGATACATTTTTTTTATAATACATTCGACTTACAAGCCATAATAACCCTACATAGATTTAGGAATTGTAGGATGAGACACTGCCAGTGCTCACATGAGCTTTTCAACTTCACAATTCATTTTTATCCAATAAAGAGGTCTTCCTGTTGCTTTGAAATCCATACATTCTGTTCAGAGGAGCAGAAGGGGTAGAGAAATCCCAGTTAGAAATGCCAACCTCAAAGCACAGAAAGGCCAATCCTTAGTGCAGTTTGAAAATATCACTGTCTCCTTTAGAGAGCAGGTGGCTGTTTTGAAGTCTTACTTTGAGTTCAATGAATGCAAGTCATACCCACTTTAATGTTTCATGTATAACAGTATCCAGACTGGACTTAAACTTACTGCTTACAGGTGCATGGAGTAACAATGCAACAGTTGAGAAGCAAGCAGTGGAGGAAGAGTGGTAGGATTATGTTGCACCTGGAAGTGTGGAACCCACAAGTTAACAGCCATTTCAGTATGTGGATAAGGCAGCTGGTTAGTAATGTTAAGTTTGCAGTTTATCGTCGATCAATGTACATGAAACAACAAAATTCATCAGCAGCGACAAAATATCTGTTAGATGGAGAGTATTTTATATTTTATTACAAAATGCTGTTTGCATAATGCAACACCGTTTCAGCAATGAATAACTTTTATGAGCAGCAACATAACAGTTAAAAGGTGCAATAATTTGCACTCTTAGGCAATCAATGGTGGTGGGTTCATTCGCGCAGATGTTCGGATTATACAGATCATTTATAATTTATTCAATTTAATTTAATTTAATCATTTATTCATCCTTGAACCGTCACCTTATCGTGGTGGAGGGGTTTGCGTGTCCCAATGATCCTAGGAGCTATATTGTCCGGGGCTTTATGCCCCTGGTAGGGCCACCCAAGGCAAACTGGTCCTAGGTGAGGGATGAGACAAAGAGCGGTTCAACAAACCTCCGATGAAGAACAAAAACCTTGGACGACGTTTTCCCTTGCCCGGACGTGGGTCACCAGGGCCCCCCTCTGGAGCCAGGCCTGGAGGTGGGGCTTGATGGCGAGCGCCTGGTGGCCAGGCCTGCACCCATGGGGCTCGGCCGGGCACAGCCCAAAAAGGTAACGTGGGTCCTCCTTCCCATGGGCTCACCACCTATGGGAGGGGCCAAGGAGGTTGGGTGCAGTGTGAGTTGGGTGGTGGCCGAAGGCGGGGACCTTGGCGGTCTGATCCTCGGCTACAGAAACTGGCTCTTGGGACGTGGAATGTCACCTCTCTGAAGGGGAAGGAGCCTGAGCTAGTGCACGAGGTCGAGAGGTTCCGGCTAGATATAGTCAGACTCACCTTGACGCACTGCTTGGACTCTGGAACCAATCTCCTTGAGAGGGGCTGGACTCTCTACCACTCTGGAGTTGCCCCCGGTGAGAGGCGCCGAGCAGGTGTGGGCATACTTATTGCCCCCCGACTTGGAGCCTGTGCATTGGGGATTACCCTGGTGGACGAGAGGGTGGCCTCCCTCCGCCTTCGGGTGGGGGGAAGGGTCCTGACTGTTGTTTGTGCGTATGCGCCGAACAGCAGTTTGGAGTATCCACCCTTTTTGGAGTCTCTGGAGGGGGTGCTAGAGGGCATACCTTCTGGGGATTCCCTCGTTTTGCTGGGAGACTTCAATGCTCACGTGGGCAATGACAGTGAGACCTGGAAGGGCGTGATTGGGAGGAATGGCCCCCCTGATCTGAACCCGAGCGGTGTTTTGTTATTGGACTTCTGTGCTCGTCACGGATTGTCCATAACGAACACCATGTTCAAGCATAAGGGTGTTCATATGTGCACTTGGCACCAGGACACCCTAGGCCTCAGTTCGATGATCGACTTTGTGGTCGTGTCGTCGGACTTGCTGCCATATGTCTTGGACACTCGGGTGAAGAGAGGGACGGAGCTGTCAACTGATCACCACCTGGTGGCGAGTTGGCTTCGATGGTGGGGGAAGATGCCGGTCAGACCTGGTAGGCCCAAACGTGTTGTGAGGGTCTGCTGGGAACGGCTGGCAGAGTCCCCTGTCAGAAGTGGCTTCAACTCCCACCTCCGGCAGAACTTCAACCATGTCCCAAGGGAGGTGGGAGACATTGAGTCCGAATGGGCCATGTTCCATGCCTCTATTGTTGAGGCGGCTGACCGGAGCTCTGGCCGTAAGGTGGTCGGGTGCCTGTCGTGGCAGCAATCCCCAAACCCGTTGGTGGACACTGGCGGTGAGGGATGCCGTCAAGCTGAAGAAGGAGTCCTATAGGACCTTTTTGTCCTGTGGGTCTCTGGAAGCAGCTGATAGGGACCGGTAGGCCAAGTGGAATGCGGCTTCGGTTGTTGCCGAGGCAAAAACTCGGGCATGGGAGGAGTTTGGAGAGGCCATGGAGAACAACTTTCGGACGGCTTTGAGGAGATTCTGGTCCACCGTCCGGCGCCTCAGGAGGGGGAAGCAGTGCAGTGTCAGCACTGTATATGGTGTGGATGGTGCGCTGCTGACCTCGACTCGGGACGTTGTGGGTCGGTGGGGGGAGTACTTCGAAGACCTCCTCAATCCCACTAACATGCCATCCAATGAGGAAGCAGAGCCTGGGGACTCTGAGGTGGGCTCTCCCATCTCTGGGACTGAAGTCACCGAGGTGGTCAAAAAACTCCTTGGTGGCAGGGCCCCGGGGGTGGATAAGATACGCCCGGAGTTCCTTAAGGCTCTGGATGTTGTAGGACTGTCTTGGTTGACACGTCTCTGAAACATCGCATGGACATCGGGGACAGTGCCTCTGGAATGGCAGACCGGGGTGGTGGTCCCCCTCTTTAAAAAGGGGGACCAGAGGGTGTGTTCCAACTACAGAGGGATCACACTACTCAGCCTCCCTGGAAAAGTCTATTCGGGGGTTCTGGAGAGGAGGGTCCGTCGGATAGTCGAACCTTGGATTCAGGAGGAACAGTGTGGTTTTCGTCCTGGTCGCGGAACAGTGGACCAGCTCTACACCCTTAGCAGAATCCTGGAGGGTGCATGGGAGTTTGCCCAACCAGTCTACATGTGTTTTGTAGACTTGGAAAAGGCGTTCGACCGTGTCCCTCGGGGAATCCTGTGAGGGGTGCTCCAGGAATATGGGGTACCGGACCCCCTGATAAGGGCTGTTCAGTCCCTGTACAACCGGTGTCAGAGCTTGGTCCGCATTGCCGGCAGTAAGTCGAGCCCGTTTCCAATGAGAGTTGGACTCCGCCAGGGCTGCCCTTTGTCACCGATTCTGTTCATAACTTTTATGGACAGAATTTCTAGGCGCAGCCAGGGTGTTGAAGGGGTCCGGTTTGGAGGACTCAGGATTGGGTCACTGCTTTTTGCAGATGATGTTGTCCTGTTTGCTTCATCAGGCCGTGATCTTCAGCTCTCTCTGGAGCGGTTCGCAGCTGAGTGTGAAGCGGCTGGGATGAGAATCAGCACCTCCAAATCCGAGACCATGGTCCTCAGCCGGAAAAGGGTGGAGTGCCCTCTCAGGGTTGGGGGTGAGATCCTGCCCCAAGTAGAGGAGTTCAAGTATCTCGGGGTCTTGTTCACGAGTGAGGGAAGAATGGACCGTGAGATTGACAGGCGGATCGGTGCGGCATCCGCAGTGATGCGGGCTCTGCATTGGTCTGTCATGGTGAAAAAAGAGCTGAGCCGTAAGGCAAAGCTCTCAATTTACCAGTCGATCTACGTTCCTAACCTCACCTATGGTCATGAGCTATGGGTAGTGACCGAAAGAACGAGATCGCGAATACAAGCGGCTAAAATGAGTTTCCTCCGCAGGGTGTCTGGGCTTTCCCTTAAAGATAGGGTGAGAAGCTCAGTCATCCGGGAGGGGCTCAGAGTAGAGCAGCTGCTCCTCCGCATCGAGAGGAGTCAGATGAGGTGGCTCAGGCATCTGATCAGGATGCCTCCTGAACGCCTCCCTGGTGAGGTGTTCCGGGCACGTCCAACCAGGAGGAGGCCCCGGGGAAGACCCAGGACACGCTGGAAGGACTATGTCTCCCGGCTGGCCTGGGAACGCCTTGGGATTCTCCCGGAAGAGCTGGAAGAAGTGGCCGGGGAGAGGGAAGTCTGGGCCTCTCTGCTTAAGCTGCTACCCCTGTGACCTGACCCCGGATAAGCGGAAGAGGATGGATGGATTTATAATGGCAGACAGCTTTTTTCTTTTTTAACTGAAAGAGGAGAAATATAAGGATTATACTGGAGTACAGGTTACACCATTTGATTTTCTATTGAAAGAGCAGGCTTATACAACAGTTCATAACAAACTTCTACTTAATTATGGACTTTGCTTAATTATGATATTAGGTCTTTGCCCTTGGGTAACAGAAATATTAAAGCAATTACAGGTACTTATTGTGGTCCATTATAAACTTACTATTTTTTCAGTTGTATAGCATAAATTGTCAAGTAACACTTCAACAGCAGATTAAGTAATAAAGATAAATAATAAAGATTATTATTATTAGGTAATAATATTGGCAAGACATTAAATCGCTTCTATATAGCAGGATTTGTTCCATCTTCCTTAAATAGAGAATTTAGGTTTTTAACAGAAACCTAATATATGTTGCAAAGGAACTGGTTCACATTTTGGAAAAGTCAGTAATTTAAATACATAACACCCAATGTTGACATTACTGCATATGAAATGTTTCCTTGTTTGTTCGTGGCACTGATTTCTTCTCTGATTTTCAGATACGCTGAAGTTATAACAATCATAGCTACCTCCTTCAGTGAGGTCAATGAGATCTCTAGCCTGTAGAATGACCCAACGCAGAAGAAGTTCATGCTTGATACATGGTTCCTGAGGTAAAGCAGCTGAAGAGTGACATGAAAACTAAACACTTACAATTTTCATTCTAGCAAAAAATTTTCTTTGCTCTATAAAATGTTTTTTTAAATTATAACTTTTGGTGCGATAATGTATGTACCAAACTCTTCAACATACCTAAGAAGCAGGACATGCATAGTGAAAAGAGTACAATTACACTGACTGATCAAAGAACATTAGATAAATGAATTTTGTGATATGCCAAGTCTTTCATATAACATCAGAATATACAGGCTAAAAGATACAACATCTGAAATGAAAACAACCACAAAAGACCTCTGGAGGCATTCTGTATACAGTATCAGTATTACATAATGTTCATAAAATATGTCTAAAAATAATTTATAATATTTTAATAGAAAGGGGTAATTAGTAGTAAAGTTAGACAGGTGTTGTTTCAACTTACGTTTTGCAAGGGCTGTGATTCTGAGATGACTCTGTATCACTGTCTTTGGAGTTTGAGGTGTAGAACACATCTTCTGTTTCAGGAATATATGCAATCTCACTGGTTAGGTTGTCCACAGATGAGTGCCGGGGTTTTCGAATTTCATGACGTAATCGAGGGCTCCTCCTAATCCAAAATATGAACATTTATCAGGCTTTGATGATGCCCTTGAACAGAAATATTTCACTCTCTCTTTCTACGATAAACATGGATTTCCAGTATAGTAACACCAAAAGGATTAAAATTTTCTACAGGTATCATACTACCAGAGTACTACTTTTGCAAATATTCTGTCCCTGGTCAATAGTAATTAGCCTTGACAACAAATATTTTACTTTTTCTATAAGGTAACACTTTTTCACATTAGGAAACATAACAACATAAAACAAACCACAAGGAAGCTATCCACCGTTGTTTAAAGCCAGGTAGAGGCAAACGTAACTACTTGGTACTTTTCAGCTCATGGTAAATTTCTGTTTTCAAAAGCGTGGAGGAATAGGAACTGAAATCAGCTTTAGTTAGCTGAATGTTTGTTAACTGTACATAGTACATCATGAAACAGTTGTGAGGTTGACTAACACAAGTGAATTAAGACATCATTGACTACTGGCTTTTTCACTTTATCAAGTTTAACTACAAAATGCATTATGGCCATAAACCAAGACTAAGAAAACTCTGCGCAGTTTATGATGACACAATAATGATTTGTATCCATCTTTTGATGTATGTTCCATCACTCCTAATTCAATACATGGTCCTAGGATCATGACACTGGTTTTAGGACATTTATTGTATGGCTTTGAGATTTTATTTATTTCACACTCATATAAAAATATTAAAACATCCAATTGGATAATTATTATTATGTCTGAACAGACAACTGTATTTTGTTACACATTTTGAATACAGTAAGCAGTTGACTTATAATTGGCCAGTATTTTGCAGATTTTATGGGCAAAATGATGCAAGGGCTTGACCATGTTTGGAGTATTTTGGGAGAGGCTTATTATATATGCACTACTGTAACCTTAAAAATGTCAAAGACTGGAGCATGTCCTTGTTTTCTCAATTACACTGAGGTTAGAATATTAGCATGAATAAATATCTGAAATCATGCTTATGGACTGTATCTAAATCTATAATATTTAAAACTTAATAAAACAGGATTTGCCATTGGTGGGACACTTGCATGGAATGCAACTTTATGTTAAATACAATGCAATGCTGAATTGTATAAGTTAAACATTCACATATCCAGCATTCCAGATTGTAATTATTCCCAGGGTTGAGGAAAGGCTCTCTTTTCACCTTACTTTACCACTTTGGAACCCCTGAAAACTAAGTGGTAGGAGCTCAGACTGAGCACACCCATGGAACAGCTTGCAAAAAGCTGCTGATTTGGTCTATTTCAGTTTATTTCCAAGTGAGTTAAATTAGGTTACTACACTCTTCCTCTCTCCCATTTCTCCTAAAGTGTTTTCTATTAAGGAGTACTTTTTTTTTTTAACCGTGTCCTGTTCGGCTGTGAAGCAATCAGAATTGATGTCTGAATGCTGGCGACTAGCCTTACAGTTTTTCTCTCAGGTGGAGCGTTACAGCTTCTGCTGAGGCCACGCCTGATACCAAAACTTTATTAGAAATATTTTCAGATGTTTTTAAGATTCGAACCGGACACGGAGACAAAAATGAAAGAAAAAGAAGAGAGAAAAGGAGGAGATGGAGGTAAAGGGGGGGATTTTCATATAGAATAAACAATAAATGAACCAGAATCCGCTTCTAGACCTGCAGAAAAAGAGGGGGAAAAAAAAAAAACCACAAGACAAAAACATTGATGCATCAGCTACATGAAGATATATAAAAGTAAAAATGTTTGCTAACAATCACACAGTAATTATTACTAAGGCATTTAGGGCCAACCACAACCTTAGGTCATGTGCTGAAGATGTCCAAGTCATACCTATGAAAGCACCATGTGAGCACCTGTGTGCGTACGCACGCTTGTATGTGTAAGGTTTCTCTATAGGAGCGTCCAATAGTGAGTGTGAAGGGCCACAGACCTGCCCCCAAAAACGTGCGGAAGATGGAGGGAGTTCCAAGCCCAGAAATCCAGTGGTCACCCCAGAGCGCGGAGACCCCAGGGAGACCGTCACCAGAGAAGCCCCAACCCCCCCTCGAGAGGCGCAGAGGATCACCCCAGGGGGCCACAACCAGCAGCCTGCAGAGTCCCGGGAGACATCAACGGCTAGCCCCCAGGCCCGCCCGTAGCCGCTCACCCCGGAGCCGGCCGGGCCCGGAACCCAGCAGCCCGGGACACAAGGGCGACCCACCCCGCCGAGGACCCAACAGAGCCCAGGGACCCAGATCCCACCAGGCAGCCACCGGGAGCGACCAGACAGATGTTTTAAAAAAAAAAAAAAAAAAAGTGGCAGGGGGAGGGTAGGCGAAGATGTTGTAGCATTGCCAGATGTCTCAGGAGAGGGGAGGAGTCCAAAACCCCACCTGACATATACAGTCACACACAAACACAGTCATACACTCCCTCCCTCATGCTCTCACATACACATACAACCCAAGACTTACAAGGATGTACGCCAGACACCCATTCACACTCCCCATACACACCCTACTAACTCTGGTCCCGGTGCTGCCGTACCGAGGGCACAACCATTCCCGGACGCGAGAGTTAGCCCCGTTCCGCTGGGGTAATAATGAGCAGGCACCCCCGTCCAACGCAGAGCAAAGCAACCCACCACTCCAGACCACAGGCAGACGGCCAGCTCCCACTCCTAGCCTCCAGCCCCGGGCAGCTAACCGAGAACAGAGGTGTAATAAGACCTCTAGTCTCCCTCCGCCGGCTCCAATGTAATGTTAATGTGTGTTGATAAGGTGCATTTTGTGGTTGGGGGGGCGCGGGCAGTGCTGGCATCATGTGGCCTACACCAGCTGATGCCAACACACAGCCCCACTTCCCCCCCAAAACCCTCCGTGACTAGGTGCAGTTTAAAATTGGAAGTGGGCACTGGCACTCGGAGTGAGGCTGGAATTTCCCCCCACCGGATGCCGTTGAGTGTGCTCACTCCCAAGACCCTGAGTACATTCTAATAAGTAGTTAAATGATTATTTGTAATGAGTATGCAAATACAGCATGACGCTGATTTGTTTATTTTCATTTGCCTTTTATTCTTATTGCAGCCTACCAAGGAGAATTAAAGACAATTAAATTTGTGCTCGCAGGCAAGTCCAACTCAAATTTGTCAGTCATTTGCTTAATGAGAAATACTACTTTTTATCCTGAAATTATATGTGCTCACTGCTTATTACAACCTCACAGTAGGAGGTATATGACCTGATTAAGTAAGGGTTATACTTACAAGAAAAATAAGTTTACTGTAAAAATAACAAGTGTGCAAAAAATAAAACAGTAGTATATTTAAAATCAATGTAGCTGGATATGCAATAAACTACAGTCCTTTCAGCTTGCTATTTGATAATGATGAATCTAGCTTCTTCTTAACAGTATAAGTAGAGGTAAATTCAATAAAGCAAACATTGTTAACTTTGCATTAGACAAAGCAGACTCAAATAATGTAAAATACTGCAGAGTATAGCTCCTTGAAATTGATAACTGAATTCAGAGTTCAATCATTTTCTGCCAAACAAATTTTGAAGATTTGGATTGGCCATAAAAACCACAATCAGTGCACCCTCAGACAATCATAAATCAACCTAACAGTATATCCTTGAACTATTCAATTAAATTAGTTTAAACTAGAGGTAATCTGCTGTATGTAAAAATACTATAAATAAACAGATTTACATATTATGTCATTGAACAAATTCAAACAATGCTGTTGTCATTTACTGTATAAATGGATTTTGGTTCTATAAAAATCAGAAACAACAAAAAAAACTACTGTGACAGGGGTTTCCTTGTATCAAAGGGATCAACCTTTGTAACCAGAGAGGATAATCACATTATATGTAAATGAAAAGATACACTAAAATAGATTAAATGTAACCTATTAATGAAATCAGAAAAGTTTCTGTGAAAATTCTAAAGTAGTATGGTGTATTGACAGTGTGGGCTAATCAACATAATGAGGAGTACAAAATGCTTAATTTTTTCTTCACAAAAAAAAAAAGAAAAAACACATATTACAATTAAGAATTATCAGCCTTCTCCAATTACATTTTTATTGCGGATTTTACCAGTCATATCCTTCTGTTTGAAACAAAATAAGCCTAAATTCCCTACATTTAGATAAATGTTATTTAGACAAATGGTTGTTTGCCTTGGGTTCCCTGTGGCCCTAAACTGAAATTCAAGGATTTAGGAAACGTATTAAACAAGAGGCATAAAAACAATATTCAGATAAATTAAAAATAACTACTGGCTCCTAAAACATTAAACATATTTGAAAGCAAAACTTAAAATATGCAGATAAGTTAATAAATGAGTTTAAACAGATTTAAGAAAATGTATATTTGTAAAAACAATTACTAAAGATGTATTGGAGCACCCCCTGCTGGAGGCAAATAAACCAACTGACAGTAAGGATATGTTACAATATTTGTTATTAGGATACAAAATTTAGAATCACTGATAGAAATGTGTCACATCACAGTAAGCTTGTAAAGTCTCATTGTTAAATGATTTGTTTAGGTAAAGATTATTTTAAATAAGGTGAACCAAAATTGTATGCTTTTCTGTTGTGTGGCTTTATATTATTTGTACAGGTTTGTGATAAAACTCAATTATTCCACTATAGATTTGAAGCTAGGACCACTTGAGCACCACTGGTATCACAGATTTGTTTGATCCATCAGACTATCACAAATTCAAGTATTCATTCAGTGAAATCAATTCTAATGTTGATTACATAAATACAGCAAAGTCTAATTCTAAGCAGTTACCAAACTATTTTTTGTTAAGCAAACCTGTTCTGAGTCAAGACATAAAAAAAGAAAACAATTAAGACATTTCTATATCTTACTCTCATTGAGCATAATACTACTCACACAGCTTTCAATAAATGTTTCTGTTAAATACCAGAAAGACTCCTTTAGATGTCAGAATAGCAGACTACTCTTGGAATTTCTTCCATGCATTTCCCACCCTGGCTATCAGTGCTGTGCACATAACTCCAAATGTACTCAGATGTCAAAAAATATTCAGCACAGAATGTCACAGAGGAGACAAAAAGTAAGCACTACATGCAATTCTTGCTTTAGACGTACCAGTTTGGGGTCATTGGAGGAGACCGTGATGGGAGGCTTTTCGTCTCCAAATGCTCCAGTGATAAAGATTTTCTCAGGACTGGATTCCATACCATTCCACCGATGACTTTCCGGCAAAACTGAGTATTGACAGATCTGAGTTTAGATTGAGTATGAGAGAAAAGGAGACACACAACATTAAACCAAATAGCAAAATATAAAAGCACATTCATGCAGAGTATAAATATATAATTCTAATTGTGAACAGGTCCACCATGAAAAGGCACCACACACATTAAAGCATTTTAACAAATAAACTATGCAAAGATGGCAACTGTTACTACACTGTAACTCTAGCAATCAAATAACAACTGCTAATAAGTAAATAACATGTAATATTAGCAAGACACCCAAGCAGAATAATTAGGGGAACACAGCCATTAAAAAAGCACTTAATGGGATGTAGAAAGAACAAAACATCCAAAAGAGCTGGAAGATGGTATTCTGTAACTGGTGTTAAAATACAAAGTAAAAAGCTATGACAGAAATTTCAAACAATGTTAAATATGTACAGTGTCATACACTGAGAACACTAAAAAAATCTTTCAATAAAAGCATCATTAACAATATTTTAATAGCAAAGAGACTAAACAAAAACAATAAATAAGACAACCACATCAAACCACTACACAACAATTTTCTTGAAAAGTCTTGCTTCCTGAAATGTTTTTGCTGATAGTGACAGGCACCTACTGGGTATGCACAAAAATAGTTTTTTTTTTACTACATCACGTAGGAACTCTGAGAAATAGACATTTATATGTTTATTGACAATAACATATTTAGTCATGTTTATGTTTTGCATAAGCTATTAAATTCAACAGAATTAAAAGTGTTTTGCTCCTGATTTTCTTTTGTATTCAATGTCTGGTGCATCACGTTGCAGTGTCCAACAGTAGTCAGCAAGCATTGACAGATTGCAGTTGCCCTGGTATCGTTTCTCTATTGTAGCAATGTCCTGGTGAAACCTTTCGCCATGTTCACCACTGACAGCACCAAGATTTGTGGGGAAGAAGACCAAGTGTGAGTGGAGGAAATGAATCTTGAGTGACATGTTGCACTTCATTGTCTTGTATGCTTTGAGAAGTTTGTCTACCAGCTGAATGTACTTTGGGGCTCTGTAATTGCCCAGAAAATTGTCAACAACATCTTTGAAAACTTTCCAGGCAATTTTTTCTGGCCCAACTAACAGATCTGCAAACTGCTTGTCACTCATAACATGTCTGATCTGGGGGCCAACAAAAATGCTCTCTTTGATCTTGGCGTCAGTTATTCTTGGGAACATCTGTCTTAAATAACGAAAACCCTTCGCCTTTCTTGTTCAGTGCTTTCACAAAATTCTTCATGAGTCCCAGTTTTATGTGAAGAGGAGGCAAAAATATCTTTGCTGGGTCGACAAGCGATCATTGTGCCACATTTTTAGTCAAACTGAAGTAACAGTCCATCACATGGTCTTTCTGTTCTCGCCAGATCATCAGAACAGCAAACAGCATTGTCTTTCGAGTGCCTCTGAGCCAGGCTCTCTGAGTGACAGCACATGTCGCACAGCAAATGTGAGGCATACATTCCTTGTCTTGATCACCAATTTTGCAGCAAAAATACAGATGATAAGCTTTCTTCAAAAGAGCAGTCATCCAATGTCTCTGAGGCACAAGTGTATATTTGCCACAGATATAGCAGAATGTATCACGGGTGTTATGACGCTGATGAGACATATCGCCCAGCCCCAAAACGTCTACAGCATCAAGCTTACTCACTGTTATATTGCTACAGATACTATACTTTACTATACTGATACTATACATACACACTGACTATCTATATAAACCAAATGAGCAGGATCGTTGTATGCAAGCCACCTTTATAGCATGCTGAGACAGCGTCAAGCTCGTTCAGACCTGCCCAGGATGTCAACTTCCACAGAACAGCTTCCAACCTTGCCTGATGCGATGCCTGGACATGCCCAGGCTGCACAAACTGTTGTTGATAAGTCACTTATGGGAGCGGAAATGTTTGGATGCGAATATAAGAAAAAATCATGACAAAACTGAAATGGTATGTGATGGGTAAATTTTGATGTGATATTCGTGATCAGCACCCAAAAATCTATAAGAAACACCCAACAGTGTTCAAGAAGCAAAAACTTTGTTGTGCAGTGTTTTAACTCACATATAAGGACATATTTATTATTGTATCAGATATTTACCGGTGGGGTGGCACAGTGGTTAGTGCTGCATCTTCACAGTTATAGGAATCTGGGTTCAAATCCTTTATGTTCTTCTTGTGTATATGGTGTGTGGATTTGCTGTAAGGACTCCACCTTTCTCCTATACCTCAAATGTTGTGCATGTTACAGTACATTAATAACTCTAAATTGTCCAAGCGTGAGAAAATGTTGGTGTATGTGAAAGTGTGCTTTGTGATGGAATGTAATCTCATCCCAGGGCTGGTTTTTGCCTCTTATAGGTGTAACAGATCCTGGATTTTGTCAAGAATTCGAAAATAAATTAATGAAAAATATATCTATTAGATGTTTTCTACTTTTATGTAAAAAGGAAATGCTCCATAGAAATAAATTATGTGCTTGTGTTACACTGTAAAAGGACTACAAAAACCATGAAATATCTGACCTAGCACAAAAAGAAAGAAAAGGACAAGGAAGGACTATCTGAGGGATGTTTATTTCCTTCCAGGCACTAGATGACAGCAGCCCTCCATATTGGCACCCATTCGGGAACCTGCAGGGAATGCCAGTAGTTGTAGTTCGGCATCACAACCCTGCTGGGGTCCGTGGGTGCTGAAAGAGGGCGCTGCAGGAAGATACACTTCCTATTATGTGGACTTCCGCTTGACCCGGAATGGCTTCCAACAGGCAGCAGCCCTGGCATTGGAAGTACTCCCAGGTACTCAATAAAAGTGACCACACTCCCTTGTCTGGGAGAGTCGGAGCGTGGGGGATGAGAAGCAACACTAGACTGGAGGAGGGCAGTGCGGTGGTGATAGGAAAGTAACTGACAGAGAGATAACTTGTGTTTTGTGCTGTATACTGAGGTATTGTGTAATAAATCATCATATATTTGAATCTGGGACTGTGTTTGTGTGGTCATGTTAGGGGCTCACTGGCACCCCCGTTTACATAACACTATTTAATGCTAACAGTGAACATGAAAGTTACTATATAAAACACCTCCATCTGGTATCTTGGGCAGACACAATATACAGTATACATTTATCTAGTACTTCTAACTGGCATGGTCTATATAGCAGGATTGGTAGGCATTTATTGCTAATATACATTGTGAAAGTCTTCAATAAACCATACCGTTGTCTGGGAACTTGGCTCTAGTATGTGCTATGAAAGGTACATTAAAAATACAAAATGCACCTGTGATCCTGTATTGGATTAACTGTGTTTGAAAATGTCATGTGACTATATAAAATAAGTGATATGTTTATGAAGCGCAGAACATGAATATCAGCAGAGTTTGTTTGCAACCTTTGTGAATTTTCATAAAGTGCTCGACTCCGTTGATCATCCTGAGATGTCATGGGATCACCCTGAGGTTGCTGGATATCATGGCCGGCCTGTACACTGGTATTGTGAGTGCTGTGCAGAGTGGAGACAGAACCTCTGCATTTTTCCCAGTTGATTCTAGGGTTCGTCAGGGGTGTGTTCATGCTCCTACTCTGGTCAATGCTTGCACGGGCTGGGTGTTGGGCAGGGTCGCAGGGTCCAACAGCTGTGGGGCATCTATTGGCAAAGAAATATTAGCTGATCTTGATCTTTGCCGACGATTCTATAATCTTCATGGAGTCAATTGATGCTATAATTGGGACTCCCGAGACACTGGGCAAGGAGTCCGAGTGTCTGGGTTTGCAGGTGGATAAAAACCAAAATCCAGGTCTTTAATGACCAATATACAGACACAGGCATCAGCAGTGTGTCTGTTTGTGGAGAGTGTCGACCCTGTCAAGAGGTTTACTTACTTCAGCTGCAACATTCCTGTCTCTGTGGACTCTACCTATTAAGTCAGTAGACGAACTGGGAGAGCAAGGGGGGTTATGATGTCTCTGTAAAAGGGTTTTCAATGTTCCTACTATCTGCAAAAGGAAGAAGGTCCAAGTCTTAAGAGTCCTGGTGCTTCCTGTTTTGCCATATAGTTGCAAGACATGGATGCTATCCAATGACCTGAGGCAAAGACTCGACTCCTTCAGTACGGTGTCTCTTTGGAGAATCCTTGAGTACCGCTGGTTTGACTCTGTGTCGAATGAGTGGTTGCTCTCGGAGTCCCAAATTTGGCACATTAACCTGCACTTGGAGGGCGCGTCAGTTACGGTCATGTGGCACGTTTCCCCGAGGATGATTGGGCTCACGGGATCCTCATTGTTATGATCCCAAGTGGCTGGACCAGGACAAAAGGATGCCCACGTAACACCTTGCTGCAGCAAATAGCTGGTCACTTCCGGCTTCTGGTGGGTGGGGTTTATAGGGTTGCCAGCCAAGATCCTGAGCAGTTTTGTCTTGTGGTGGGTGCTGCAACATGCAATACCAGTTCATGCTTCTCAACCTGATCTGATATGTTTATACAATATGTATGATGAAAGGTTCAACATTTTTTTATGTCCTATGTACTGTTTAAGTCACAATGGGGGGGTGGGGGTGGGGTGATTTGGGGACAAAAAAAAACAAAAAACAAAAAGTTAAAGCAAATAAGCATGATGAAAAGCATTATCAAATAAGCCTATATTATATGATATAATGTGCTGTAGTCACAGCTTAATGAAAAAAATACATAAGTAAAATGTCTACCAAAGCTTCAAAAAGTATGGACACAAATTCTAAGACAAGTCTGTAAAAGTAGTGGAGGGAAATTAAGCCATTCTTACATGAGAAATTTCATTGTGTATTGTTGTAAAGACAGTGGTGAAAAATGCCATTTCAGGCTTTGCTCTACAATCACACATAAATGTACAGCTAGCTTGTGATCTGCTTACATGAATGGCCACTGTATAAGACATGCTTCATTGCTATCTACTTCAAATCATTACTCAACTACGTTTGTGTCGTGGATGGTATGACTGTCGAAATGCAAGATTCCAATAGTACCAGGATAAAAATGCTTAAACATAAAATAAACGTGACCACTTTTAAATACTTTGTGTGTATCATCATATGCTTTGCCATTTAAGTAGATCCAAAACCATTCCAGAAAAATACCCCCTAAACCAAAGCTGTGCCTTTTGGAATCTAAGGGTCTGTGCCACCAATGTAACTATCCACTAAACAACCTTCTTAAAGACAACAATAGCTAATATTTTACAGTATACATGACCATTAAAATGATAATATAGCAGTTGATCATGCCAGTGACCACCCAAACAAAAGCACCTGCATTCAGTTTCTATATAAAATGAATAAAGTGTGTACTTTGTAAACTACAATTTAATTCTTATAATAGGACTTCAGGGAGAAAAAACTGTGCATAATTTCAGAAAAAGTTATCTGGGAACAGTTTAGTTAACCCACAGATTCACTGGTTTGACGCTGGAACACTCTCTGTTGGCTTGAAAATAAATAATATGCACCAGACAGAACAAATATATGGTAAACAGCAAGAGCTGTTTGGCAGTATTATACATCCAAATCACTGTATACTATCAAACTGAAGAATATACCTGCCCTAGGCATATTCATGCTGATGCCACTTAAATGATTATCAAATGTTTTATATGGTACAAGTAGACATCAGGTACAAAGACACAATGCAACTATTTATGCCTTAATTCTGATACTAGGTATCATAACTAGATACCACCAAATGCAATTTGATAAGTATTTAGCCATTACCTTTCCTTACCACCTTGAAATAAATATACAGCATGTACAGTAAACTTTGACAGGAATCAGACTATTTAAGACTAGGATTTATAACAAATAGAAAAAATAAACATTTGAGAAAGAAAATGCATTACTCAGCAACTTACTAGGTCTGTTGGAAGATGGAAGCATTCCAATGGGTGAACTAATACTTTATTGCTAGATAAAATCTCCACAGACCTCAAACATCTTGGGGACATGAACTGGCAAGATGGTTGATAGGAGCTGTCCATAACACCACTGGCTGAATTCTGACACCTGCCTGTTCACACCATGCCTTGAAAATTCAATGAGATCTAAAAATCAGGGAAGGTCGGCTGCACACTCACCCTTAAGCTCTCGAAAACTGTAATACTGCTTGGGGGATTTGATTTCAGAAAACTCTGCACTTTTATCTATATTTGCTGACGGGCCCTGGACTACTACTCGGAACTCTACTTTTTTTTTTGATTAGACTAGTACTGACCTCACTTTCCTTCATGTTTCCACAAAATATATACCTAAATTATTTGGTTTATTATCGTAGATGTTACATGTTCATTTTCAATAAGAAAAAAAACACAACACACTAATAAAATAACACAGCACTCTAACACTTTGGGCAAGATGGGGGAAAGTTACTGCATACACAATCCACTTTAAGTGGGCAAGAAGGAATGAGTGTGCGGTTTTCCACAATGTGTCCTTACAATTAAAAACATCATAGGATTTGCTTTATTTGCTAGGAAAGTAAAAGATTCAGTAGTACGTATATGTAGCATGCAGTAATTTACATAGCATAATTTTACAAATTAAAATGCCACCACAGGGGTTGAGAGTTACAATATGAAAAGTGTCCCAAGTTAAAAGTAATAATGTAGAACACATGTGACTCCATTTAGAATCAAGGGACTTTGCAGTTTCTCACCTGCCTGTGTTCTTACAGCCCAACGTCCAGTAGTTCGCATGTAGCTTTTTGTCCTGATCTAGTGCCTTCTTTGACTGAAAGAAGGTGTGATGCTCCACGCAGGATTTCCAGAGATTTTTGCACGCCCTATAGTTTAGGAGATTGAAGACCACAATATGATGCCTGGACTCTCCCTAGATAAACAGCAGAAGGGAAAAAAAAAACTTTCAGTGTAATTATGCGAGGACTGGTTATTTACAGTTAAATCAATGTTATTCTGAGATCATAAACAGCTTAACAGCATAATGGTTAACTATCTATACAGCTTGCTGCGGTGTTGAGTGGATGTTTCGGATTTTAAAAATGTATTATTCATTATCCTTGTCTCGCCACTACAGGAAATACTGATGAATTTCACTTCGTACCATATCCACCTTTAAAACCCACATACTCTACTTAATACGCAATTGTTTATATAATTATGTAAAAGCCAGGCCAACAATTTGGTGCTAGATCATCCTTTTCCAGCTAGGATACACTGTTGGTGTCAATGTGGACAAATTGGATGATATAGGGGGAAACTGGTAGGCACCATTATTTAGAATAGAAGCATGCTATTTTCAGCTTCCAAGTTTCTGGAATTTAATAATTCTTCTGTTCATTTAGCCAGCACCAAAATCTTTTTAGGGAGTCAGAGCTTCACATGGTTAACAGCTTGCTAAAGTATTGGGTTTAGTAATTAACCACTCATTTGTTTTTGGTGTTGACCGTTGCCCATTTTTTCTGTCCTGTTCCTTGTGATTATTTTTTCCTACTCTGCCTCATTCCAAGCAACAGTAGAACACCATCTGACCTAAAATGTGCCCCATTACCCTAATAAATAAATGATACAAATGAATGATAATGCTATTTAAAATACTTAAAATGGAAACTTTGAACTATTGTGTTCATAAAGAAAAGAAATTTCTGCTCTTTTAGGGCTAAAATAGCTCCGTTCGGAATAAAGACTAACAAAAGCAAAGTAAAAAATGGTATATGTGTACCTCATATATACAGTGTATTTTAGTAAAATGTTTATAAGTGCATCTAAAGCAAACTGCAAATACTGTACATAATGATGCTCTAGTCTAGACAGTCCTATTTTGTATTCTTCCAGGAGATATAAAGATGAAATGCCCTCCTTGGCCACTAGGTGTCAATATTATCTTATAAATTAAACACACTGGGATTAGAAACCTGAGAATTTCAGCTAAATTACTGCCTTCTCAAGCAACACAAACAACTCAAAAGGACAATGCAACTTACAGTCAACAAAAGCATTAATTGAGGCTGTGTACAGACTTCAGACTAATCACAAATTTTGGGACATGGTATGAAACAAGATATTTAACTTGACCTGGATTCTATAATATGATACGAAATAGTTTCATTAGCACAGCATTCCTACACATCCTCATTTTATTATTGTTCACATATTCCTCATTGGCCAATATGACACAAATTACAATCTCAGATCAAGGTAACACACAATATTATACTCTTATGTCCTAGCCACAGTTGTCAAATCTCACGGTTCCAAAAATATCTCAAACATCGGACACTATAGGTTTATAGGGTCATCACAGAGTATGGTGCTAATCAATATGCAGCATGTCATGACTTTCAGGGACCATGACTTGTTGAGTACAAATACCTTACCTTACAACAGCACATTTGTTTCACCTTCAGAAAAGCTCATAATTAAATATGGTCGATGGGGACTTGCTCTCAACCAGAAGATCAAAGAGCTTAGCCCTTCTTTAATCGCCATACAAATAATGCATTAGCCTGTTACCTTCAGTTTTATCATATCAAAATATTTCTCTCCACCAGTAAAAAAAAAAAAAAACTCATTAACAAAGACAATGACTTATTTTATAAGAGACAAAATCACCCCTTAATGGTTCAGATCAACAAACTTTACTGTCACCTGGGATGTAAGAGCTTAATAAATGCAATGCAACCTGAAAACACCTTAATCTTCTTGTCTAGCAAGAAGCACCATAATTTCCTTACTATCACACTAGGATGAACCTGCCCTTCTAGATGCAAATGGGACAAGACTGGTAACTATAACTGAATGGAAGCTGAAAGGTGGCTGTAAAGTTTTTTCATACCTGACATCTGACTAGGTGCTGTTCTTATAGCACTTCACTGTACAGCTGGGATTGCTGAGTGTGTTAAAGGCATGCTAAAGGCAGAACTTTTTTTAGATTTTTTACATTTTAAAATACCATGTCTGTATGCTGTTGTGCGCAGAGAACATCTTTGACACATATACATTATGCAGATGTGACTTAGATTTGCATAAAAAAAACTGGCTCATTGAACTTATTTCAACCACATGAACAATGGGACAATATATACAAGCTTATTACATACGGAGTACTTGTTTTCGTTTGCCAACCAACGTGCATTAAAACTGAGACAGTGCAAAGTCATTCTTTTGCACATTAAAAGCAAAATAACTCCTCAAGCTACTAAGATGACAAAAGAGTAACTTTTCTGGCTTAACTTCTGCATTGCAACTATTCATAGGTCATGAACTCGCAATGAAGCTTCTTGCAGAACAATACACCAATACTTACATGCTTCTGCCTTAGCTGTATAAAGAATCTTTTTCTTTTAAAGGAAATCTTTATTATGTTGACCCTGGGGGAAACAAAAATCTATAATCACATTTTGATTGAGGTGCTCCTAATTACAGAGTACGTATAATGCTTAGTAACAGTTATGTTGTAACTAAATGTTTATTATCACATAGTATTCTATAGAATAGTAAAGAACTTGTTTCAAATGCTGACTGCATTTACATGAACATTATTATTCTGATTGAAATGAGTGCATGTAAAATATAAGCAATTTCATTTTTCAAGAATTGTTTAAACACATTTATTTAATCACTTGTCTAGTAACAAGATAGTTAAATTTTCTTATATTATACAGGTACATGTTAAAATTATTTTTTCAAGAACACCTTGTAAGTCAGAAAAGATGACTAAAACAATTCAGTGAAAGAAGGGACAACTGGCCTTCAAATACCAACTCCAACATTGCCAAATGAAGTGCTACCAAGTATGGGGCTTGAAACACTGAATAGTACTCCACAGGTGTGCCCACCTCTTTACAACTAAGAGTGTTTTAAATTTTATGTCTCCACAGAGACAGGAAAAAAGTTCTAATGAAGGACCCTAAACTAAAATGTTATTGAGAAGCTAGTTTAGTGCGGAAAAGAGGAATGAAGTTAGTGAGTAAAACAAATGATGTGTACTGCAAAACCCAAATAAATGTGAATTGCCAGAGAAACCAAAACACAACTTTGAGGACCTGGGAGGGAGCAACTGGAGGAGACAATAGACACAGTGAGAAAGTGTAAATGTGAACTTGACAATGACCAGGTACAGGATTCAAACCTGAACACAGGATCCATGAGGCACTAACCACTATACCAATGCAACAATCGTTTAAGAAGTGTTTCCACAAGAACAGGGTGCAGAATGAACATGAAACATGACTTCAATTAAACCAAGCATTTTACTTTTATATAATGTCATATTTGTTTTGTAAAACTAGATAAGCTGAATAATTATTCCATGCAATTATCTACAGCCATTGAAAAGTCACCTCATGTTTTATTTAAGAACATCCAGAAATGAGCTATTAGACTTACTATGTAGGGTAAATGCTAAGAGTCCATCACAAAGCAGCTGTATCTTTTTAGCTTGGCTGAACAAAGATTTAAAGAAGACTTCAACAAAGTGTTTAAAATTATAATGGCAATTATCTAGAAGTATATCTGCTATTACCTTTAAATAAACTTTTAAGACAGAACAAAGGGATATAAATGCAAGTCTGTTAAATGTAAATGTTGCATTAATAGTAGAAAATATTCACACTGAAAGTAGGAGCATTTTTGAAAGTTGCATCTTGGGCATTACATTAATTTTGGACATTCTCAAAAAATAGTAGATTTCTTGGACTGAATGATATTTTCTTATCAAATATTTCCAGTTGTTCTTATGCTACTAATTTGCTGTTAAGTTACTGTTTGTGTTTTCTTTTTGCCTGATTAGTTCACCATGATAATGTTTTCAATTCTTAATGATTTTTAACATTTTAGAATTGACAGGAGATGGAAAACAGGGCATGAAGCAAATGAAATTTTAAAACGTTACCTACACCATATCTGTAATAAAGTGCCTTTTGCTAGTGTGTATGTATGCTGCATACAAGGGATGCCATAGTTTCTGAAGATACTGCCTTTGCCTATACTGTCATCATCTAGCATGATTTAGATGGACAGGATATCTTAACATGGTCGTCATCCAAGAAATCATACACCAGGTTCTGTGGGTTTGGAATGAACAGCTGGGGATTTTCTAACACAGAAATCTGTAGAAATATTACTTGGCACTTATGGCAGTACTGATGCTTACATGTATGGCTGATCCTTATCTTTCCAAATGCAAGCACCTTTCTGGTGGACGTGAATCAGGTTTGTCTTGATTCCATTCTGTTGTCAGATTCCTTTATTTAAAAAAAAGCCACTGGCAATTTTGCTGCAGATTAGGGATTTGAGGAAAAGACAAGGTTGCTGTTGATCTGCTACTCAGTCCACATGAAAAACAAATTGACTAGATCTACCTTTTTTAATGAAAATATAAAGCAACAAAATGTATAGCTTGCACTGGAGGACTTTAGTACCAACTAGAATTTTAACAAGGATAAGACTGCTTTCCATTACAGGGAACATGGAGCAAGCATTTAACATATGTAGCATTATGCTTAACTCCACAAAAATGAACCAAAAACGTTGAATTTTTTCTAGCAAGAATAAATGCTATTATTTGTAACAGAAAAATGTAAATACCAAAATGGTACAATACTGTAAATACAGTAGGAAAGGTATGTCTAGATGTCTAATGCCCACTGCTGCACCAATGTTGATTTAACACACATCCTTCATTTGATACGTTTTGAAACAGCCACTAGCACATAGCCTGAAGTTGCAATCGGGATAGCAGAAGCGTGTTTCTTTTCGCACTTTTCTTAATATTTTTTTCTGTTGCTTGCAAATGACGGGTTAAAATGTCAATGCCTGAACTGTACGACTGAAGTCACCCATTGTGTTACCACAACGCAAGGCTTAGTGACTTCTACATTTCCCCCCGACACAAACAGACAGTTGCTGCATTATGAACAATGCTTAGGGGGCTAACATCTTTCGTGTTATCCACCTTCACAGTTTTCCATTATGCAATGTAGATACTGCTCCCAGCAACAGCTTTACTTGATTTAAGTCATCTTACGACTAAGAGAGGCTTGAGGTTAATGTCAAGGAGGTTAAATGTACTACATGACATACAGGGATAAGTTTGAAAACATGAACCTCTTTTACATGCCTGCAGCCATGACAACACAAGTTCAGAAAATGGACATGGAGCCCACAACCAAGATGGCTGCCAAAGAGAAAATTACCTTTTAGATATTATTTTGATGAGAATTAATCCAGCTCAAAAGCTTAAATTCACAAGAGACACTTTACTTGGTAGAACTAAATTAATAATGCTTATGTGTAAGGCTGCCACACCCTCTAAAAACAGTTCTTAGAAACAGACTGCAAGTGGTTAAACCAAAAATTATTTCTGAAGTGGAATGACCAGACGATAAATAGCTTAACAAAGCTGGCAGTACTTAGAGCCTGGAGTTCATAAACCACGACAATAATCTAACCAGACAACAAAATGGTGATTCAAACAGTAAAAAAGTCTCAAAATGGCAGTAGTATTATCTGTCACAATTACCAAAACTAGTAAATTATTCAGAATACAAACAACAACAACAAAAATACATATAAATTAAAAAAACAAAAATTGTATAATTCGTGACACACGTCTATAAAAGTGGTAGGGGAATGCATTGGTTTCCCGCACCTAATCTGTTAGTTTTTATATCATCCATCCATCATCCAACCCGTTATATCCTAACTACAGAGTCACGGGGGTCTGCTGGAGCCAATCCCAGCCAACACAAGGCGCAAGGCAGGAAACAAACCCTGGGCAGGGCACCAGCCCACCGCAGTTTTCATATCATTTTACCTCTTAAAGTAAACACAAGCTATAGCATGAACACTTCAAAACCCTCCAGGAACATACAGCTGTGCCTATTTGTTGTGTACAGTGTGCTGAACTGACACTGTAGTGTTGAGCAGATTGATAACACTAGTGCGGGCTGTAGGTCCACTTAAATGTTTTGAAGTTTATATTGTGCAGTTTGTCTGAGATGGAATGACACCTTGTCCATGGTTGTTTCCTGCTTTGTGCCTAATGCTGCTACGATAAGCTTCCCCCCAACTGTGAAAAAAATATTCAGTAGCTTTGAGAATATTGTAATTCTTGTGTTTCCTGTTTCAAAAATTCTGTGTGCTAACAAGTTCACACAATCTGAAGTTGACAGAATTAAGAAGCTGGCTGCAGTGGAATTTCTATAGCTCTTCATCCAAATAGTACCTGCTTCAGAGTGGTTCAGGATACAGTCTCCCAGCATCCTCTGCCAACTCTGACAACTGATTGATTGATGCACTGGAATGGTTAAATTTAGAAAACACAATGATGGGATGTGCTTTCAATTAAAATCTTACATTTCATTCAGACCATCCAATGGCTGATGTTTAATTTCATTAAAAATATGTTCCTGTTTTGAATTAATTTCTTCATGTTTCCAAAGCATATAGAATGGAGCTTTGGGCTCCCACATACAGTGGACGTTAAACACACACCTACAAGTATGTGAAAAATAGTTTTTTCTTTTTATACTGAAGCACTTCAAATGTAGCACAGAGTAAAATATGTACTTTTGCTCTCTCCTTTTCATTGTATTTGTTTGCCCACATCGAAAACCTGACATTCACCTACTCATCAAATTCCAACCTCCCTATATTCTGGACTTTGAAGTTTACATAGCACTGTGCTGGCAGGCTCCTTCACTCAAAAGGAAATCTGCTATGTCTTTGATGACAATAGTTGCTATCCAGATAGACTGCTCTAAAAAATGATTTATATGTACGAGATGGCAATCAGAAAAATCCAAAGATGTTAAGCAGTTACATTTGGAATTAACATGACAGTGGCTGGGTACATTGAGAATCTGCAATTTAATTTTGAACGTTACATAGTGTAATATACATTTAAACATATTTTGAATTTAGATATAAATTTGAAAGACCTACAACATATATTAGTGATTCACCTTACCAAGAATAAAAGCTTGTGCAAATCATATTCCGAAAGACAGCAAGCCCTCCAGATGCAATTCCAATGATCAGCTCCATGTTGTTTGGATCCTGGAAGAAGCAGAAATGTGACTTTTGAAAAGTACAATCTGTAACACAGAATGAACAACACGAGAGTGGCACTAGAATTCACAACTTGGATATTGTACAAAAAAAAAAAAAAACCTTTACTGAGTTAAATCAAGTATTCCAGCATGCCATATACCCAGCAGATGGCTGCTGGACCTTCTCATCTAACATGAGCTCAGCTGAAATGAATAAACTCTGGTCACTCACCCTGAATAAGAACAGAACTAGTTCCAGGCTCAAGGCCACCCAGCATCTTCTAAACTAAGACTATTTCCTCCCTAGAAATTAATTAAAACCATAGCAGTGGACCGAGTACAACAAAGTCCTGTATATAAGCTTGAGACTTTCCTGCCTACTGGCAGAACAGCCTGTAAACGCCATTATGGAAAATTCTCAGTGTACACGAATAAATTCTCCTAATTGAGGGCTGACTTCTTTTTTAGTGTGTTTACTTCCATAACATTATGCTGAAGTATGCAGTAAATATTTATTTTGTAACATATCATTTCCAGAGTCTAACCATATTCCTCTATTTCAATGACAACACTGCACTCTCTTTGGCTCTCAGTGGCTCTATTGCAACCCATCTATAGCCAACGTTAGCAGTATGTCACTATGATCTGCAAAGTTTATTTCATTGTATTTGATTTTACTCATATGAGCAAAAACCAGAGAGAGAAGAAATAAGACACATTTAGGTAAGCCAGCTGACAGAAAAGACTGTGAGACAAGCTGGCTGATGGGGAGTGGGAGATTAATGACACAAACAGCTGGTAGACGGCACGACAGGATAGTTGCCCTATTTGTTGTGTGGCCAATTTAAGTATGAATTCCATGGAAAAGGGATTTGCACTGATTAAAGCAGGCCTGACTCATTGTCTTGAAGTTTACTTCAGAGCCAAGCAATTCAGTTGAGAGAGAGAGATAGACAAATGACAGCTGGAAGGCAGGTTAGAAAGATGGACAGAAAACATGTAAAGGACACTCAAGCTGGCCGTTTTAAAAGTGCTGATGTCTGCTTGATCAATATAGTTAAAACCATTGTCTGTCATAAATGATAAGAATGGGTGAAGGTGTTATTTGGGTTCAGTCTTGAAATAAACAGCCTATATCAGACAAGAATTCTAAGAATATATAAATATGTGAGTGGTTATAATTATGAGGATCCAGCACGAGTCAGAATCGTCTCCATGCCATCAACATTCCACTGGATAAGACATATAGTCATTAGTATTTCCCTGACTAGAACTGGCTGTGTCCCTTGGCTTCTCTCCGGCCTGAATATGGATCTATACACAATTATACATTGTACAATTGGGAATGGAAGTTATCTTTTAAAGTAACTTAAATACAAATCATTTTTGTAGCATATTTCTCGTTTGATCATTTTTCTGCCATGATTACAAAAGGGATGGCATTGGCTCTAGTCTGTTCTGCATCAAGAAACACATCCCAGGGAGAAAGAGAACCTCCTGCTGCATACACCATCTGAATTGCACTCCCTCTTTATGATGTGCTATGATTTTTCTAGAAGTATCTATCTAACAATATTTTAGCAAAAGTTTAAGTGTTTTTTTTAATGTTGTCAGCAAACGACTGGATAAATGAAAACAAGTAGAGTGAGATTTTTATATTTGTTTTCTTGGATGTTTCTATATTATTTGTCATTTTACGGCATTATTCTATGAACATTTTTATGTTTTTTCCCCATGAAAACATGACACGTTTGTTTCTTGGCCTATAATACAAAACATATAAAAATGCCTTTTTACGTAGAATATTCCTTTAACTCCACTCTTGTATTAGAATCCTCGTTTATATAATGTATAAAAAATAATATTAAAGAAGTGAATATCTCGGAATCTACTGTGAGTTAACAGGGAAGAAGTCTAGAGATTTGATGACTGGCAACAGCATTTTGATATTTTAAACAACAGCAAATTAATGAATTAATCAAGACATACTGTAAGTGTAATTAAGAAGATAAGTTGATCATTTGGGGTTTAATATTTTTAAACACTGATTGGAAAAACATTCTTGGAAATATAAAACTGGAAACTGACACAGTTCTTAGCAAATGACTGTTTGCTTATCCACTTCATCCAATATAGGGTTACACCTGTCTAGATCTTATCTTTGTTAAAACAAAACACAGCAAAATACAAAAACAGCAGTTCTTGATACCTTAAGCAACAGACATCAGAACATGGTTAAATTTGAAATTAGTCTTTGAAAACACATAAATGCACATCAAAGCAAAAACGTAGTATTTAATATATAAGGGGGAAATAAAATATAAATAAAAGATATCACTTAGAAGATAACCTCATACAAAAAAGTATAGTGTGTGTATATATATATATATATATATATATATATATATATATACATGGGCTAAAATATATGGACTAAAATTCCTCCAAGCCGGTGTGCAGGAATGATCAAAAGTTACCGGAAATGTTTAGTTGCAGTTACTGCTGCAAAGGGGGGTCATACCAGATACTGAAAGCAAAGGTTCACATACTTTTGTCACTCACAAATACGTAATATTCGACCATTTTCCTTAAATAAATGATCAAGTATAATATTTTTGTCTCATTTGTTTAACTGGTTTCTCTTTATCTACTTTTAGGACTTGAGTGAAAATCTGATGATGTTTTAGGTCATATTTATGCAGAAATATAGAAAATTCTAATGTGTTTACATATATATATATATATATATATATATATATATATATATATATTGTAAAAGACGAAGCAAGAGACAACATAAAGGTTTGGGGTTTCCGGCCCCGTCTACTGTAGTATTTGCCACAGCCAACAAAAAAACAGGTCATATGCAACAAAATAAAACAGTTTCTCAATGCACGACACCAGTGATGGCATCGGCGGCCATTTTATGGAGGAGGAGCCGGAAGTGGAGGAATGCTGGGAAGGAACCGTGGTGGAAGATGGGACTGATGACGTCAGGAGTAGTGGACGGAGGAAGGGCGGAAGTAACGTGCTGCGGGAAGAAGGAGGCTTATGGCGGCACAGCGTCTTTTTTTCTGTAGGAAATAAGAGGAGAAAGGTTAGTACCCCGCCACTCCCTGCCAGCAAATGTCTTCCTGAGCGTATTAAGCTCCGTCCGCGGTCCCTTACTCGCGCGTGCGTGAAAAAAAAAAAAAAAAAAAAAAAACGCTCTCGAATGAAGGGAGGCGGCCCCTTTTATCACACCCCGGATGGGCTCCAGCTGCTTCCCGGCACTCCTCCGCAGAAACGCCCCAGTGTGGCGGAAGTGCCGGCTGCGCACCCGGAGGCCCCCCGGGTGTCCCCTGTCTTCTTCCCCCCAGCACTTCCTGGTGAGGCGGAAGTGCTGGGGCGAAGAAGACATGTTTCCGGTTTCTTCAGGCATCGGGGCGCCACCTGGCGGTGACCACGGGCCCCTACAGGGTTGGGCTTTCAAGCCCCTTACCCGAAGCCACCAACAAAACCAAGTTGGTTGCCCCCTCGTGGTTGGGAGGAGGCACCAGCCCTCCTCCGGTCCCCTCGGGCGTCCCGGCTGGGCTACACCCCCAGCCGCCTGTGACAGTGCCCCACAGCCAGCGAAAACCTGTCCGTCGGAGCGATACATCCCAAGAGGGCAGCACGTCCCCGGAGTGGGTCCTACTCCGTACCCAGGGCCCACCACGGCACCCTGGGACGCACCCCTTCCGAGGCCTTCTCGCCCCTCGTCTCCTCCGCTCTCTCTTTTCTAGTCCTCGCCAGCCGGGGCACTATCCGGTCACTGGTGGAGAATCCTCCCACGGAGAAGCCTGTTCCAGGAGGACAGGTTCCCAACGCGGCAGGTCCAACGGCAAGTTGGGGCTTCGGACCTGTGAATAAACAAAAGGGAGGGCCAGAAGCGCTTCCCGGACACCCGCACCGGGCGTCCCCCCGATCTCTACACCTGCAGCGCTTCCCACCCCCATCGGGTGTCCCCTGTCGTCTTCCCCCCAGCACTTCCTGGTGTGGTGGAAGTGCTGGGCTCCAGGGATATTCAGGCAACGG
>JANRMT010062843.1:16145197-16157063 GCA_026402145.1 Polypterus bichir lapradei | reverse complement strand
AAAAAAAAAAAAAAAAAGTACAAAAACAACAAAAAAGTGCACTGAAAAGGAAAGCCCTGAGCCACTGCGCGCCGCCATGCTCCTAGCTTAATCTAGCCTACTTCTGGTAGGCTAGGCACTTTTTATAACTTTTTGGTTAGTACATTAGAAAAATTATTGGTGTTTTGGTAAATTATGCACGTTATACAACCCTTTTTTATTATGAAAAGGTTAAGTAAGTGTTGCAGTGGGAGGTTCGGAACGCATTATGGGTTAGCCTTCGCGAACGAATTAAGTTCTTAAGTCAAGGGTCTACTGTATTGCGTATTTAAGTTAGTCAAATTTATAACGAGTCTCCGGAAATCCACCCGCCGATGTACCATATTACCAAACTTCTCCGCAATCACTTCCTGGTTTCTATCAAAATGCCGGCAGTCTCAAATTCTCGCCGATAAACATGATAAATATACCTGAAGAGACACTTTTAAGGAAATTTAGAAAATTTTGCTTGGAGAAGGGGGTCGGCTTAAATACCGGTCATCGGCAAATACACGTAATTTAGTAGGTAGAGAAGGGGGTCGGCTAATATACCGAGTCGGCTTGTATTCCAGGATCTACGGTATATATTACTGGAGCAGAAAAGAAAATCTAATACAGTAATCCCTCGCTATATCGCGCTTCGACTTTCGCGGCTTCACTCTATCACGGATTTTATATGTAAGCCTAAATATATAACGCGGATTTTTCACTGCTTCGCGGGTTTCTGCAGACAATTTACTTCTGGTACATGCTTCCTCAGTTGGTTTGCCCAGTTGATTTCATACAAGGGACACTATTGGCGGATGGCTGAGAAACTACCCAATCAGAGCACGCAGTTAAGTTCCTGTGTGCTGACTGGCTCAGCGACGGAGCGCCAAATTCGATTCTGCTGCATTAACGAGAAAGTCTCGTCTCGCTCATTCAGCATCAACGTGTTTCGCTGTGTAAAGAGTTAAATGTTGTGTTTATCTTTGTGTATGGTCAAGCCCTTCGTTATGGCTCCAAAACGATCTGCTCCTGCTACTGCTTCAGGAGCCGTGCCCAGGCGCCAACGGAAGATGCTAATGATTGTCGAAAAGGTAAACGTTTTGGATATGTTGAAGTAAGGGAACAGCGACACCACTGCAGGACGCCATTACGGCATCAATGAGTCCACGATTCTTTTTATTTAAAAAGGAGGAAAAGAATATAAGATCTACGGCCGCAGTGTCCTTTAACCAGGGCGCCAAACGAGTTGTAAGTGGATGTAATAAGGCGGTAGTCCGGATGGAATCTGCTTTAGGGGTTTGGATTGAAGACTGCCAGAAGAAGAACAACGGCGGTGCTACACAGTTGCCTGAAGAGGCTCCTTCAGAAGAGCTGCAATGCTCTCCTTTGTTGTGCAGTAAAATTAAACTCATTGTTATCGGACAAGTCATCGTGTCATTGTTGGTGAGTACCCATAACTAATTTTCTACGTACTTAGTACATGTACGTACGTTTATTGTAACTATACACAAATTTTATACAATTTTTCTTACATTGTAGGTATTTATTGCCGATGGCCTGTCTACTTTAATGGCTGTAACATATGTGATATCGGAGACACTCTACAGCATCTTTAAAATAACATTTTTGTTTTATGTACAGCATTTACATGCTATAGATTTTTCACTTATTTTTATATTACCTAATCAATTACAATATGTTTAAAACTGCATTACGTATTAAATAAAACTCCTCAATGATATACAATACGTATGTTTGTGAGTAGTATATAAAAAGTGTGTTTACATACATAATTTCAACGACTCTTACCTAATAACTAAGAGAATATAAAGGGTTTATGCTGTATAACTGTGCGGGGAATATTTATAAACAGTGTGAGAGAGTTTATAAGGGCTTAAAATATATAAAAATAACCATACAAACATATGGTTTCTACTTCGCGGATTTTCACCTATCGCGGGGGGTTCTGGAACGCAACCCCCACGATCAAGGAGGGATTACTATAATATTGATTGTGTAAAAATGCATGTAAAATGCACAGAATCTGGCTGTCTGGCTACAACTTCAGCTCTGTCACTGAAAATTCAGCACCTAAAGAAAGTAAGGTTAAAATCAACTTACTCTTGAAGCGTGCATTTCCACCCCATAGAACTCCAGAGTTCTAGCGATATTTAGATAGCAAAGCTCTGCTTCAGATGGTTTAAGGCCTCTAGAGAGAGAGAAAAAAAATTACAGTTCATATTAACATAAATCTCACACAAACACAGATGCAGCATGTCTTCTTTAGAACAGCCTGTGAAAGTCTTGACTATAAACATTTATAATTTTAATCCTTCTAACTGCCTGATTCACAGTAAGATTACAAAATGTGTCTGCCGACTGTGAAAAGCAAATTGTGGTGTTGTTCTTTTGGAGTGCCTCCAACATTGAGAACAAGCCATAAATTTAGGTTCTGTACTGATAGCAAATATATGTTGTGATAGGCTGCCAGGTTGTCTTAGAAGTGTCAAGCTAATGCACATAGAGGGCATGGAAGAAGTAATAACCAGAAAACGTGTAAGACCAAGTAAAGCCATTAGGCCAGGAATGCTTAATTTTAGGGCTGAAGGTCACTTGGATACTGGTTTATACTGCAACTAAATCTAAGGTGAAGATGAAAGTATAATTTTTTAAACTCCTTACATTCTTAATTTTATTAGTTTAGCCTCTTACTGAACTCTCTACTTATTTACATTTAATCCCACTCTTTTGAAGTGGCAGGTAGTGTGATGTAGTGGTTAAGGCTTTGAACTTCAGACCCTTAGGTTGAGGGTTCAAATCCTGCTACTGACATTATGTGACCATAAGCAAGTCACTTGATTTGTGTGCTCCTATTGGAAACCCAAAAGAAGTGTAACCAATTGTATTATAAATGTTGTTAAGTTACCTTGGCTAAAGGTGTCAGCCAAATGCAAGTCTGTATATGGACTGAGGCTTTACCAGCCCAGTGTAAGTACTTTAGGAACAGAAGGGATGGAACATTAATGGCAGAGCCCACGAGTAGAAACATCAGTTGTTGAGTTAAGAAGCAACGTAAAAGAATGCACAATAATTGTGATCTCTTTGAAAGACCACCACACCAGGGCCATCAACAGCATATTTAGTGTGGAAGGATTAATAAGATTCATGGGGGTGTGTTTTAGCCAGTTACTGTAAGTGACAAAACCCTAATATCTGAGGGATAACTTTGAGACTCTGTTTGACAATGAAGCTCCCTTTTTTGTAATTTATGAAAGAAAACATTAGCACTGCTTGACTTGAGATTGTTAAGGCATGACACTGTTGACAGTATTTTAGCATATGACTATGTATATTTCAATAGGTTTAATATCCAGAATTTTACTCCTTTGACGCTAAGAGGCTGAACTGTAAACTACAAAACAATTGTGACAGTTTTCAGTGCAACTTACTTATTACATAATACTGAAAAAAGACCCTTATGCCAATGATCCAGATCTTTAAAATTCTGAAATGTATCAATAAAGGTGATTTAGCAGAACCTTTTCAAATACATATTGAAATGTACACAGGACACCAAAATGGAGGAGGAAAGATGAAGTGTGTTAAACACAGAAGCCAGGAAATACTTCTTTTGGGAATCCTGTTGCTATCTGGAATAAAACTATTCAGGTGGCTGAAGCAGACACCTAGACAGCTCTTTAAAAGTACCTGCATGAGCTATTGAAAGTACTTAGTCAGCCAGATGAGCCTGACGATCTGAACAGTTTCTGCTTGAATGTCAAATCTCTTTTTAATTATGACACTACAATCTGAAATCAATGTAAAATGGAATTCACTGGAGACCAGGAAGAAAGAAAAGACTACCTATTAAGGTTAGCTCTGATTCCTATGTCCAATGAGCCAAAATAATCCTTAAGAGTTCTAGTGCATTTTGTAAGGACATACTTTATCTGCTAAAATGAAACTTATCTGGCTGCATGGGTCATTTTTATGTTGGAGTGGAAGCCATATGCTGCATTTTAAAGTAAGACGTTCATGCCAGCTGACAAGTTTAGACATTTCTGTCTCATGATTTGGAGTTGTTTCATGACCTGGACTAATTTGAAACTTTGACAGTAAAAGTAATTTCTACTTTGAATCAAATAATTTCAAAGAATAACATCAAGTCTTTGGTCTATTGCCTAAACATTAAGTGCAGATGGATCATGGGTAAAACAGATCTCATGAATAAAAGCAAATCTACAACATAAAGGAAAGTGACAGAGAAATTCAGTATTTTGGAAAGGACACACTTTAATACAAATTTCAGCCACCAGAAGAATGCACCATGTAAAATAAGGTGAATGTATTAGAAAAAACACAACTGTTACAAAGGGAAACACCATTGAAATATGAGATACTGGTCAGCAAACACAGGAGAGCATTAGCTATAATTACTGTAGCTAAACAGTGTGAATTTAGTTACTGTATGTAAGGAAGTCATTAATATGATCCTTTTTACAGTGCATGTCTGTTTCCATTTCATTCTTATACAAGACTGATAATGTTGTATACTGTTGCAAAATGCCTGTTTCAGTCCAGTTCTGAAGGAGAACAGATTAATATATTGAGCTCATTTAATAGGGTTTATATTTTACACTGGAAATACTGTCAGTGAAGTTAATGGGATACGAAGCACGTGATACAAAAACAATGCAGAGATAAAGTAAAGAACCTGAGAAAGAATGCAAAAGACAACATACGATATGTCCCTATATTATGTAAAATGCTGAACACTGGAGAAAATACTAATAACTAAATAAAGTCAACACCTGAATAAATGAAACATACAAATGCATTGGAAAATAGCTTCTTCTATACATGAATGACCTGACAAATAATAAAGCGGTTAATGTCATATCATGCTTAATGTCATGAATCAAAACCATGGGCATTATGTTGCTTTTAGAATACCTCAAAGAAGAGATCTCAATGGCTTTAAGAGTGGGTTATTGTTAGGGCACATTTGGAATGAGCTCCAGTGGCATTTATGCAGATGCTGATGTTTTATAAGGAATGGTATCTGGTATAAAGGGCAGCATGCATGGGCTGGCATCTCAGACAGAATTGGTCCCATTCTCTTAACCAGCTGGAAGACAATGTAACAGAGAGATTGGGGGAGATTCCATTTCGAAACAATACGCTCCCCTGACCCACTAGACAGCAGCATCCCTGGGCTTTGGATCCCATTCAAATACGTAGAGGTAATGTTGGGAACTGTAGTACAGTGAGGCAGCCCTGCTGGAATTCGTGGGTTCCACCAGATGGTGCTACAGGGAGTTATGTTCCCTACTTTATGGGAGTTCCGACTGACCCATAATTGCTTCCATCAGGCTTTCAGCAATAAGGGAAAGACAGAAAAGTGAAAGGGACTCTCTGTTTAGGTAGATTAATACAGCTAAATTTGAACAACAGGTTGGGGTAGTAATCGTATACAATTTCAGCAACCATTTTTTCCTTAATGTTTCCATTACTAGCTGATAAGACTATTTCCTGACATTATTTTATGATTTTATTTTTACCTTAAGTTTAGAAAACAATAGCTCCACATTCTGTAGCTTTAGTAAATTGAAAAGGTGCCTCAAGAAAAACCATGGGCAAATACATTTGAAAATCATGCCACTTCACAATGATATCTCTTTACTATAAAAGAAAATCTTGACACAAGACAAGACTATTGCCAAGAGATTTTATCAGGTTGGTAGAGGGGGTCCCGCCACTCCTCTCAAACATTTCTGGTTAATGGCCCATGCCCACAGTCCTCTCACCTCTCATTCGTGTGAATGCTTTTGTCAGACACAGTTCCTGAGCTCTCAGCTCTTATACATTTTTACGTTTTCCTCACTTTAAGTACCCAATAAAAGAAGACTTATTATGTCCAAATCTTATTGAAGAATATCATCCCAAAGGGTTACAATCCTAGCACCGAGAAACGATGAAGTCAAACGAATTAATGTGAAAATTGTCAATCGGTTGCAGTGTAAATTGGTTAAATGTGTATCAATAGACTATGCTGAAACAGTTGGTGGTGGTGATGCGAAAGATGAAAACATCAACTTACAATATCCTGTAGAATATCTACAACCATTAACACCATTATTGTGTAATTTATGTATGAGTGATGGGCTATGCAATAGGACAAGATTAGTTGTTTTCAAGATTGGTCGAACAATTCTATCATATAAAATTTCAACAGGCAACAAGAAAGGTAATGTAGTACATCTTCCGCAGATAACAGACACCAAAGGAGATCTTGATATGCCATTCATATTAAAATGTTTACAGTTTCCTGTTAAAATAGCTTTTGGTATGACAATTACCAAATCACTGGGACAAATATTCGAGAAATCTGGTTTATTTATTAAAGAGAATGAAAAACGATACTCACTCACAAGCAGTTATACGTTGCATTGTCACAATGTAACTCCAAACAAAGAATGAAAATTCAATGCAATATTGACAAAAAGTGAATTCCAAATATTGTTCTTACTGAAGATTTATAGTAAAAGTGCAAGTTTAAAAAGTATTTGCATGTTAATTTCAAAGCCAAACTGAACGAAAACTTATAACGCAATCAATACCTCTAACGCAACATGAAACATAATTTCTTTTCAATTTATTATGTTTTACTTTTTTTTTTTTTACTATGGTTAATTACTCGCTGTAATGTAATATAATATCGTTCGTTCTATTATCCATATCTAACAATTCCCATGAAAATAACAATCTGTTTAAATTGTACATCCGCTTCCCCAGACGCGAGCGGCAGAGCCACAAAGTGGCTAGCACGTAGCGCCCACCCGGGGGTTGGCAAGCGAAGCGAGCAGGGGGCAGAACCCTCAGTAACAAAAATAGTCATCACATTTCTTTCCCACTTCAAATTCACACATTACTATTCAACAAAGTCCCTTAACCAAGTCCTATAGTGGACATTGTCACCAGATATAAGCCCGCCTTTTTGCTGGAGGCCCCATATTTTCATCCTGTTACGTCTTTGTGACAGCACAGTAGTTAGCACAGATGTCTCACAGCTCCAGAATTCTGGGATCAAATCTCAACTAGTGCAGTGTGTGAAATTTACACATTATCAATGAGACTGTACAGGTCTTGTCCAGGGACTCCAATATCCCCACACATTCTGACTAGTGACTGCAAATTACTCCAGTACAAACGACTATGGATGTAAATAGGTGTGTGATGTGAGATGTGACAGAATGACGCGCCATCCTAGTTTGGAGCCCTTTCTTATGCCAGATATTGACCAGAAAAGGCTGTAGTTCTCTGTGACCCTATATAAGTGGGTTAAGAAACTAAATGAATGTAAAGCCGTATATTTTTCTTACTGCAGAGTCTTAGATTTAATGAATGCTTACCAGTACAAGGACCTCTAACCCCAACTTGTCATTAAGCCAAATAATTCAAAATAGTTTAGGCTTATAATTTTTGTCATATGACCTTACATTTTTGTAGGTCTGTCTTAAGACAACAAACTTTAGTTGTTGTGAGGCATCATGTTTTTACCTGCTTTATGAACTCCGCGTGAATTGTCTTAAAAAATAGCATCTTGTAAATAAAGGCACTTTCTCAGCTAGAAAGTGTTACAACAAGTCTGAAAATGACAAACATTTACCTGTGTTGGTCATGTAGCGACTCTACTTTGGTTAAAAACTCATTGTCCTGGTCAGGCAGGAAATGGAACTCAGACAAATAACCAGGGCAGTGAATAGCAGGGTTGTAGTCTCCAAGCTCAGCTAAAGGACAGACAAGCATATAAATTATTGCATGCAATGATCAAACAAAACATAAAACAGTCTCCAGATTGTGAGTAAAACTTGACAAATGTACAGTATATTATTAAACGAAAATACTTCAGCTACTTTGAGAATCACAAACCAGCCCATTAAGACCCACCATAAACATGAAATAACCTAAACCCCAGCACTGATGCTAAATGCTCATAATGACTATTTTCTGGAACTGCTGTTAGTTTGCTAGATAGTCAACATTCTGCAAAATTCACTGGAAGTATTACTGTTGGATAAAAATATTCATGGTACTGTAACTATCTTTGGCTATGAACAGCAATACAGTATAAGGTGTGGATGTGTACACCAAACCCTACAATACTTTTGCAGGAGTAAAACTAGGCAAAAGTGTGGCGAAAGAAAGAAAAATAGAATTAAAGAAACTTAGGCATATTGTACAGAAAAATCGAAATATACGTAGTATTTTTTCTGATGTAAAGATAAATGATTTCTCCTAATTTTATATATATATATATATATATATATATATATATATTTACTTAAATCTTTTTGGATTCTCTTTAGCGATATATATATATATATACACATACATACACACACACATATAGGTAGAATTCCGTTACAACGAATATCTTTACAACAAAGTTTTCATTACAACAAAGTATTTTTATGGTCCCGACAGTTACCCCATATGACACGAGTCTATAGAAATCTTGTTACTACAAAGTACATTTAGCTGATACTTTCATTACAACGAAGTGCCCAAAAGACCTTGAAATGCCTGAATGAATCATCCACAGAGCAGTTTTTTCTGTGGTCTCAGCTCAGTTGTGCACAACGATCCCCAAACAGAAACATTGTAAAAAAAACATTTCTTTCTTCGAACTTTGCTCGTACCGTTTTTTTTTTTTTGCTGTTTTTGTTTGGTGGTTTTCAGAGATACCTTTTGCTTTTTGCTCATCAACATTTGAAAAACATCCTTTGGAATTTAACTCATTGCCACCCTCCTATAGAAACGTCAGACACGAAAAAATGATAACAGTTTATATTAGAGAAAAAAACTTTATATTTTTGCAGCTCTCGATTGCAGCAAAAAGAAAAAAGACGTTGCCAGTGAATTTGGAATTTCACTATCTACACTGTCAACTTTCTTGAAAGACCAAAAAAAAAATTCAGGTTGCAAACGTATGTGAATTGCTGCATTTGAAGACGTCAAAAAAGGAGTTCTTATGTGGTTCAGTGATGTGCGTTCAAGAAACATTCCTATTAATTCGGCACTCATTCAAGAAATTGTGAGGTTTCTAAACTCACTTGGGACCACCCACAACTGGACAACATGCCGAAGAGCGTCCCGAAGTGCGATCACTGCATCTGTGGAAGACTGTTTATATGTTCCTGGGGCAACAGCAGGCTCACAGCTCTGCTGTGTCTCTCTACCAAAGCAAATTCAATGGGTAATGCAGGAAACAGGATTACTTGGCCATTAACCTGCCCACGACCCTGCCTGACTGCTGTGTCTGTGTATAGGAGAGTGTGCAATAACTGTGCTGTTCCTTTTTCAAGCTGAATAAAGCTGGTTTTATACTGAGACTCAGTCTCGTGTTTTGGGGTGTAAGACAGGGATTTATAGAGCGACCCCGATCTTTTAGGATTCGCTTCTGTGGTGCCTCACTGCACCGCTGCGAGCCTGCTGTTGCCCTACCCCAACAACGGACAAACAATCTTACACAGACGCGGCAATCACGCTTAGGGACGCACTTCAGAGTGATGTTCCTGTTGGGGGGGGGGGGCGGTGGGGTCCTAAAAGAGTTCAGAAACCTCACAATATGAAGAAGAAGAAAAAGATGATTCAGGTTCTGATTGATAACTGTGCTGCCCACAACATGGTTCCGCATTTAGATAATGCTTGCATTGAATTCCTCCCACCCAATTGCAAAGCAGTGCTTCAGCCCTTGGATTTGGGCATCATTCGCACCCTGAAAGTGTATTATCGCAAGGAAATGCTGAGAAAAATTCTCGTCAGCATAACTTGTAGACAGGAGAAGATTAAATTTAACTTGAAAGAAGGTTTTGAAATGATTGCAGACGCCTAGACGCAAGTTAAAGAAAGCACTATAGCTACAAATACAGAAACTGTCCCTGGAAGTTCGTTGTAATGGAATTTTACCTGTATATATATATATATATATATATATATATATATATATATATATAGAATATCTGGAGGAAACTGGAAACTGTATGAGTTACTTGTCTCCTACATGGAAGTCTGGTGAGCAGCCTGTTTCATTTAGCTGGAAGCTGTGAAGAGATTCTCTACTTACATGCAAATACAGTAGGTTTTAGATACTGTATACACAATATGTTCTTGTACCTTACATCTCCTCAATGCATGAAGAACTTCCACTGATGTGACTAACCTGCACAAACATTTCAACCTGACTAGTCTCACAAGACTAGATGCGTTTCTCGAATGAGAACACACATATGGTGACAATTTGCTAAAACATTTGTAGTGAATAGAGGTGAAAACCACTGCTGAAAAGGCTACTCCCACCCACAGGGTTTCTTCCTAAAAAGCCACCCCAATTTCCTCCAGTTCATGCACTTTAAATGGCTGATGTTGCGGTGACCCAGAAAAATAAATAAATAAATGAATGAATGAACAAAAGACCTGACACTGACAGAACAATAAAAAGCTGAAATTGCTGTTTTCAATTCAGGAGCTCAGTAGCACAAGGTAATTAAAGCTTAAAAATAATTTGCACTTTGTAATGAGTACGGGAACAGAAGAGAGACGGACACACACTTAGGCCATGGCAAGTACAACGTACTTGGTTCCTTGCATCTTTAACTGCTACTTGTTTCATAATAATTGTGTTATGTAATTGTGGTGTAGTGGGTCCACAGCTCATGTTAAAAGGGCCACTTTTAAATAAATAAGCAGCGCGCTCGCAGCTTGGTGAGGGGGCGTGGTGGTTGTGTGGCAGAAGCGGTTCTCGGGGCGATTTGTGGTGTGGGCGTTTCTCACCTAAGTGCACAGGTGGGAAACTGTCCGCATCCGTGATTATTCCTGGGGCTGCTGATTTGCCACAGCTGCCATGCACTCTTGATATATAGAAGCGCGAGTCGGCTAAGAGATGAGGGAAAGAAAAGAGAAAGAGAGACAAAGAAAGACGGAGGTTGCTGGAGAACAGGAAGCAGTGTGGCGAGAGAGCTGGTATGAGCGAGTGAGTGCAGGCTCACAGGTAGGCAGCTGGAAGGAGAGCCCCAAGAAGGGTGTTTGGCCAACACTCGGTGGGGGCAGAAGGAAGCGAGCAAGAAGCTGGAGTGACCAGTAGTTGAAGGACGACAGACCGCGTAAGGCCGTGAAGGCAGTGGGAGTCGGGAGGCTTGGTGGGTGAAGCCCTTGATGTGAGCATCCTGGTCGCCAAGGAAACCAAGTCTCGGTCTGGGGGTGAGTGCGCAACCGAAGCCAGGGATCGGGAGGCCTCCAGACCAGTCAAGGGAAGAAAAGGTCAGCTGCTGAGAGGGCGACCCTTCTGTTGCGGGGCCCAGATGGGAGAAGCAGTAGAGCCACCAGGGTAAAAGAAGCACCAGGCTTTGTGTTAAGGATTGTTTCCTGCATTGTATTTTAACCTCGTTTTTAAAGGATTGTTTTTCTAATGGATTTTAACCTCCACGATTTCACTACTGTTTGATGGATTATTTAATGACTCTTTTAAAGGACTGCACTTTATTTAATTTGAACTTTGTTTTTGCTGTTGTTTTAATAAAAGCACTTGACACTTTTGCACCATCCCCTTGCTATGTTGTTGCCTCACTGCTAAACTCATCGGTAACATTACCGACGGTGTAAGGTTGAGGGGCTCTCAGAAGTGAGAAGGGAGCATGCATCAAACCTGCATCGTCACATTTGGTGGCAGCGGTGGGATGAGCTAGCAGTGGGGGCAGAAGAGTAGACAGAGTAGCAAGTGGGACTGGTGCCAGCTTTGTAAAGAACCCATGGACCCAAGCCGGAGGAGGACATTTTAATCGACAGAGTTTTTTATGGA
>JANRMT010062843.1:16111090-16130197 GCA_026402145.1 Polypterus bichir lapradei | reverse complement strand
ATATATATATATATATATATATATATATATACACACATAGATAAATTTAATTTTATCAGATTAAAGGTTAGTAAGCTTTGTACAAATGTTTTAACATATGCAGAGTGGTAGCTTGGGGTAGATTTCCTGACTAACGCTGCCAGGGTTTGAAAGGGTACAACACAAGAAACCACTGTAGTGAACGATAAGCCTGTCCTTTGCAGGGCACAATTGCACAGCCAAGAAGAAAAGACTGTGCAGTATATAATCCACTAACATAAACCTATAAAGCATCTCCTTTAGTTTTAATCCTGTTATTTCAAAGAGTTATATGTAATGTCTTTGAAACGATAATCAAAATAAGGTATAATGCAACCTTTGCCAGGTAAAGCTGGCATTTGATAGGTTATCTACAACCATGCAAAATTATATGAAGGTGAAAACCATGCAAACACGAATGCCTCTCACCAAAGTAACACTAAATCACATTGCTTTGCCTAAATTATAAATAAAGACATACAAAACATTTATCAAGTTATATGCAAAATCTTACATCACAACAGGCTCTTTATAGTAATTTGCAACAACTATAGTCTGCTAATCAGACATGTTCAATAAACAAATAAGTGTCATAGCTGCGTGGCATTGGAGTTGGGCTAATGGACTATTCTTTTAATAAAGCATAGAAAATTCAAATACATATTCTGTCTGAGATGCCAATTACAGGTGACAGGATGTCACATGACATGAATAATCCAGAGGGGTCTCTTTTACCATATCCATCAATTCATTTTCTCTTAGAGCTTTATCTATTTTGATATGCAAGCAGTCAAGGCATACCCTGGAAGCACTGGGAAAGGTGTAGATTTCAACTCTGGACAGACCATTATTTAAAAATCTCTCTCACTAATGCACAAAAACACACACATTTGGCCAATTTGACACATTGGTTACCCCAGTCATTCTCAGTTCCACTCCTGGAGACCCCTGTGGCTATAGGTTTTCATCCCACCCACTTATTTTAATTGTACTCATATTTTAATAAAGCAAACTGTTTCTTCCATTTTTATTTTTTTTGCATCAATCCACAAATTGCAAACTTCTTTTTAGCATTTTATTCTTTTTAGTTTTCTGGTTATTTATGCCATTACTTATTAATTAGCACACAAGTGAGTAACACAAAAATAACTACCTTTAAGAAATTATCATCACTTGCTCTGCTGTCTGCTATCCTTGTCATTAATTGCCAGAGTTAAGAATTTAAAAGTATGGCAAAACAATACAACTATTACTTAATTTCTTGTACATTTAAAACAAATATACTTTTCTAAATAAAAAGAACAGCTAGTTAAATAATGAATAGGTAAAAAACTGGTTTGAACAAAAATTTGCAATAACACAGCACCCACCAAGACTGTGGACCTAAAATGGACATCTCTGGGGCATAACAGAAAATTAGAGAATCTGGAGAAAATCCATTTGGATAAACTAAACCAGGTTTTTGGTTATGGGAGGTAGGATTGATCATCCCTGAGCTATACTATATCCCAGCTTCACAATGATGCAATTATTATGACAATTTTATTGCTGACTGGTGTTTTCTGAGTGAGGCTTCAGCACCACATTTATTGGAAATTTAAAATCAGACTGGATTGAGCTGGCACTACTTTGTATTCAGAAAACTGAATCAATGTGGACCTTGTGATCTGCAAAATGATTATCTAAGCATGTATTACTTTTATTTTACAGCATAGTTCTGGAAGTGTCTCCGTCTTGTTTTGTTTGAACTTTTATGTTAAGTTACCCCGCAAGCAGTTCCTCCAGCTTGCAGGGAAAACCTGGGGGTTTGTGGCATGATTGGCACTCCAGCCACCATAAAAAAAACCTCACACTGTTCCAGTGTTGTGCGGAGGTGTCACCCGTTGTACTCGGGTCCCAATCCAGGTGGTTCTTTGTGCGGTGGAGGCAGCAATGCACATGCTCTCAACTTTAACCTTATATTTTACTGCTGGTTTAAAACTGTGATAAAAAAAACCCTGTAACGCACTGAATCTTGGCTTTTTAGAAAACATTATGTGATATTCAGATTCATAAAAAATATAAAAATGAAAGTTGCTATTAGGAATGTGAAGCACATGTAATGTGACTCATAACATCAAGCGACAAAAGTTATATCAGATAGCTTTAAAGTAGCTTAAAACTTTATTGTAAAATGTAAAAGAAAGACAGTCAAAAACTTTAATTCTGAAGTGATCAATATTTCATTTTGAATTCTATTTACAATGTGGATATAATTTAGCCACTTCAATATTAGTCTTCAATCCAGTATATGATGAACAATCTCTTTCTTTAACCAATTTCAGCCCTGTCATTGACAGACAATTCTCATGTAAAACTGAGGATGGAGTATAAAAATAAAATTACCAGTATGTGCAGAAAGGGTAATATTTTATAGCTGTTGATAAACTTCAGATTAAGATGATCTGTGTTTTACAAATGTAAAAGTGTTATTAGTGGTTAAGACACCTCTTCATATTAGAATATTGTGAAAGAATATGTGAATCTATATCAAACATTAGGCATGTAGCTTATAGACAGTGTAAATCTTTTTGACACATACTTGGTCACAATGTCTAACTATTTCTAAACTTGTTTGAGTAAGCCTTTATATTATCAGCTTTTGTTGATAAAGTATTTTACTATCCTTCTTAACATGCCCAAGGAAAGCTTGTAAACAAACTCACCTTTTGCAGACACAGGACATGTTTTGTGCCTAAAGGGATCAAAGTATAATACTGCTGTTTAACCTGAGGGGAATATGGGTAGAATTTTTTGTGGGCTGGTGTAGGTTGAATGACCTATAACATATTCAAAATTTGATTTTGTCCATATAAGGTGACTGGATCTTCCTACAAGTTAAAATTAAAAGACTCTATGGACTTTTTCATTTCTAAACAAAAGGGTGAAACATTTGCTGATTTCACAACAAATTGATTATGAGGATGGACAGAATGCATTAGGGTGATTTTACTTTATATGCATTGCAATGGGTAAAACTGACAATTTACAGCAGACTGCCTGCTGCTGAAATTACATAAAAAGTGGTTTGTCACTGACAGTGCTAGACATGTGGATGAATGGCAAGTATGCCAGTTCATTTGACTACTATGTCTGCTTTGTGCTAGGTAGAACTGATATGCACTTTAAAGTGAGGTTAAATATATAGCAATAAAGCACTCGATGAAAATGATCCAGTATATCAGTGTTAAATTAACTGCTATGAAAAGGCCCATGACATAATTCTACTGCCTTTCAACTATTCACATCCTCATAAGCTGGTTGGATAATGCTTGCAAAACATGTTTTCTTATCCTGCTGTCCAAACCTTGCAGTTAATTTTACCTATAAAATGCAGCATCTTAATGCTTCTGAGAAGCGGTGCAAGTATAAAGCAGTCCATTCTATAGGTATACGACGTAGATAGACCTGTGAACACATGACAATGATACTGTACGAGAAAAAGTACAGCTAAATAACCTGTTCATTAATGCATCCCTGTAATGCATCAAATAAGTAACAGTATCATCCAGGAGGAAGATGCTGTTGCTTAAGCCTCCCCTCTCAGTTCTTTGCCATCAAAAATCAGTAGTCAACTAAACACATAAAATGAGCAAGAAATTGTTGAGGCAGTAATCCTTTCATTCTTGATTTGTTGTATTTTTTCTGGTTAAAGAACTTCAATACCACAATCAATAAAACTATTGCATAGTAATTTACTATGAAAGTTCCTCACATTTTTCACAGCAGACTTCACTGTGTTGTGGATGACTTAGCACTTTGAACATTTTCTTATAATCTACAATCAATACTCTATTCTTGTATTGTCATACTTTTTCTAAATGATTTTGTTTTTGTTAGGAACTGCAAAACTCAAAGAATATTAAACCAGAATATGTGGGAAACAATATTATTTCCAAGGTTATTTAGGGAATAATCATTAACTTCCTATTTTCATTTTTTCTATTTAAAATATTGTGTATATTGTAATTTTTTTCTTTCAATGAGTAAAAAACAATATGAACACAACTGTAACATAGTGAAATGTGAAAAAGTCCAAGACAGTTGCTACTTTTTATAGTTCTTGTCACATTTAGACAAGATAATGTTTACTCACTATGATGGGTACAATGGTACAAGATAAACTAGTACACAGTATAATATACTGACACATTGCTTTACTCTGTTACACTACACTTATACACTATACACTTTGGTAAACCTTCAGTGGGTTAGTTGCAAAAACTTGACTTCCATTTTTTGTTAATTTTTAATTAAAAGCTTTCTGTGTGTACTTCAGTTATAAATCTTCTGCAATTATTGAAGGTTAAAAAAAAATACAAAAAAAAACAAAAAAAAAAAAAAACATTCACTTACCGACTTTGGTCTTGGTGCAGAGTATTGGGATCAGGAATGAAATAACGTACCCGGAAATGCAATGAATACGGGAAGCTACCTAGACAGAGAAGCAAGAAGAATAAACTGAACACACCAGATGTGCATCAAGACATATAGGGATACTCAACCATTACAGCCACTAATCTCTGTTTTTTGATCAATATTTATAATATTTATTATTTATCACTTTTCTGTTCTTATCAAAAGAAAAAATTTTGTGCCTTCCAAAAATAAAAAGCATTTCTACTTTCTCTCTTAATGTTGCAATTACATAAACAAAGTTTCTACCTGCAAGTAGTGATGATGATTAAGTATTAGAAGCAACAATAAGCAGAGTTGAGCCTCAGACTACACCGGGTTGAATGCAGTGGTTAAAGTTGTTGACTCGCTGTTCCAGGAGCTTGAATCAAGACATGGTCAAGTGATTATGTATGAGAGGTCTGAGTTAATTTAGGACTCCAAATCAGCATAGAACAAATATGGTTGTTGTGTATTCTATCCAGGGATTGTCCCTGCTATGTGCCAGAAGCTGCTCTTAAAGTCATTAGGTAATACAGTATTAAAAAAAACTGTCAGAATGAACCTTTGTAGTAGCGATTAATTTGAAGGTTGACAAAGAACTAGTCATATTATTATGTGTTTTTAATTAAGTTACAACCTATTTCTGAAAAGAAGTTTAATCAGTCCAGCCGGAGCAGGTAGCATCATTCTAGTGAAAGAAAAAATGCTATCATAAGTGTGATTTTTTTTCCCCCCCAGAAATATTGTCTAGCTGTCTACAGAGCAACTTAAGAGTACCATTGAATAAGACAAACTGAGGTGCTAGTCTCCTTTTAACATGGCTGAATAACACAAAAATAGTTTACTTTTTTCCTTCTTAAAATGGCATAGATATTGCTAAACAGTATATGTATAGTAAGTAATCTGAAGATATGAAGCAATACTCAATAACGAGCTTGGATTGAAAAACTGAGGTATTTGATAAGTTTTAAGGCTTTTTCTATAACGTATGGGCATAAATGCAGCATGCATACAAAATAGCAGAAGCCCACTTCTTTTGAATAGTGTGTAGGTAAAGTTTTACCTTTCAACTGCTTCCTCACAGGTTTGTTCGGTTCCAGCCACCTCTAGAACATTAAATATCAGAGTTTAGAAAAAAGATCATTTAGCATGAATCAATGAAGCAGAAATAGTGACTACACAGCAAATAAGGAGTATAAGTCCAAGGCAAAACTCTTATTAAGGGCACTCAAATACTGCTAAGATTCAAAGCTCCCAAGATGCCACTGTCAAAAACACTTTCTTGAAGATTTTCTAATATTTGCGTAAATTTACACATAACAGACTTCAATTTGTGTCCCCATCTTATTGATAAGGTATTTATTTATTTATTTAAAAATAGCAGCACGAGTAATTCAAGTTATTCTCCTCTAAATTTTAAACATGTGTATCAAGTCTCCTCTAAACCTTTGTTCACTCAAGCTGAAAAGATGGGGCTACTTATACCTTGCCTTTAGCTTTAACACAGCAAAAGGAGTCTAGTAGCTCTGTTCTAGATTTTCTAAGGACAACTATGTTAATCTTGTAATAAGGGGTTTAAAATTATCACTTAAAAAGCCACGAGACAACTTTGCTCTGGATATAAATGTATACATGGAATAAATACAGTTTATGAAGCTTTACCAAAAAATTACGTGAAAGCAAAATGCTTTAATTGTAAAAAAAAAAAAAAAAAAAAAAATGTGGGTAGAGAAAAATCAGAAGACAAAACCGATTCAGGTCAGGGATTCTTAAGTATACATTTTTTTGGTTTCTTGCTATATATAACAACTAATTAATTACATAACAAAGTAACTTTTGCACACCTGCTTAATCTGCTTCTGGGATGCAGGAGGCAAGAGGCTTTCCCAGAAGCACCGAGTTTCAAGGCTGGAATCAATCAACAATTTGTGCACTGATTTTTTTTTTCTGTTCATTCCTATTAGAAGTCCCACTACTTTTAAATCACCACAGATGTTCCAGCTGTAGTTACTGTACTGTATATTTATTATATGAGAGGAAATTATAAAAATGGATGATTTAAATTTTTCTGTTACATAGATTTTATTGCAAAGTGACTTTTGTGATCAGCAGGCCAAAACTTGCAAAATAAACCCATGTGTTTAAGAAGCATAATTAAATAAAAGTGGATTTTTAACATAACAGTAAAAAAGCTGATGTTAATTCAAATAAAAAGAGTTTTACAAAGGAGCTGTTATCACTTACTTAAAGTGGATTAAAGAAGTTTAACATCCTTTTCCTAATTGCACACAGCAAGTTAATATCAAATTAATAAACACAAATGTTCTAGTATAACTGTTGTCGAGGATGCCAGGGGCCACGACCTGGCCGGCACGCCTTGAAGGACCGGAAGTGGGCATGTGCCCATCTGGGATCACATGGGGGCCGCCTTCCTGGTTGCTTTGGGGGCCACGGGTTCAGGGCATGGAAGACCCACCCTGTAGGGGCCCGTGGTCACCGCCAGGAGGTGCCCCAATGCCTTGGGGACTTGTGACCTCAGCACTTCCGCCACACCAGGAAGTGCTGGGGGGAAGAATTAAAAGAGCGCCCGGAGAGCAGCCGGGAGAACAGCCGGCACTTCCGCCACGCTGGGGCGTGGCCAATGAAGGAGTGTTGGGAATCACCTGGAGCTCATCCGGGAGAATATAAAAGGGGTCGTCTCCCTTCATTCAGGGCTGGAGTCGGGTGGAAGCAGGACGAGGCAGAAGAGGTGTGGAGGCGGCCCGAAAGGCATTTTGTGGCCAGGACTGTGTGTTGGGGTATTTGTGCACTAAATGGACTAAGTCTGTGTGACTTTATTGTGTAAATATTGTAAATAATAAACGTGTGGTGGTGAGTAACAACATGTCCGCCTGTCTGTGTCCGGACGGGGTCCACACTGTTTAAAAGTTTATGGAGCACTACATATTCTATTTAAACTTTTTTTTTCTCTTTGTTGTGAAGGACATGCAAAGTCCTCTGCGTAGTCTATGTATTTCAGAGGCTGAGATGGATTTCTGAGGGCAACTGTGTTTTGAGATGCTCTAACTTTGATAGGTAACTCTAAAATGTTTAGGATATGAATCATATTCTTAAGTTAAACTAGTAGAAAAAAGTGTTTAAAATGTTCTCATTATACGGGTTAATAGATTATAAATAATAATTTATCCAAGTTATTTATTTAGCGTGATACAGTAAAATAATGTATTTATTTGTTTAAAAAACTAAAGTATATTCCAAAAATTTACTTTAAAGCATTTATATAAAATTCATAGTTACAAAGTTGTCAGCTACAGTATATATTGTGATACTAGCCACGTTGCGCGTGTTAAAGTTGTCTGTGAAGGGCTCCCTGTTTAAACGTGGCTGCCAGTCGTGAACTGGGCCCTTCATCGCACAGCATTAAGATTTTTTATAACAGAAACAAAATTACAAAAGAAAACCCTTCAACATTGATTCAATAGGAACGGCCTACTCGGAATCACTGTCCAAATAGTAATTATGTGGTGGTGTAGGAGCATTTCTGCATCTGTCCGTTCACAGTCCGTCTCGTTTTCACGACACTATCATTTCCTCTCACAATGTCTTCTCAACCTTTCTCCAATCTCGCTGGTTGCTTTGTGGCAATCCAAAGAATAAGGCAATATACACGGAGCAATGGTTATAAAAGGGGAATACATAGGTATCCAGGCTGTTTAAAGCATAAATAGGGATCACTTCACTGACATGTGAGCAAGGCACGGTACAACTGTGAGACGCGCAGCACTCGCTGGCTACAACGTAACAATAATAATTTCTGGAACGTGCTGTTACGTTGTCATTCATTTTACCCACTGTCTTTCTTTCATTCATATGTTACGTAGGCACGTACCTTTTATCTTCGGCAATCTCATTCTCTAACCAGGCCTCAGGAGCTAACCAGCATAACACTGTCCACCACCCCTTTCGTTATTCCGGCACATTGTTGACATCCGTGAGTAACAACAACGTACTAAACTGGAAGGTGGTCTACGCATGCGTGGAATTCGCGGACAAACAAAGATCAAGATCTAAATGAAGATCTCTTTAGTTAATTTAAAGCACAACAATTTGTTTAGTTTGAATGTCTGTGTTTTGAGGTGTGACTGGAGTACTACAGTCTTCAGTAGTATAAGCCTGGAGGAGATTCTTAATGCAATGCCTATGTTTTAGCTGTCTCTCTACTGCCATCTAGTGCCTCTTCTTCTAATTCATTTGCGGACAAACAGAGATCAAGTGAAGATTATATATAGAGATTGATTGATTAGCTGCTATTGATGTATGTAATTATACAACAATTTTTTTGATTGAGAACATTTTACTACATACAGACAAATAACATATCAAAAATCTGATACTTACAGCTGACTCAAGTGAATCCTCCTTGTGTTGCAAACTGAAATATTCCTTTTCTATCAAGCCCAAATGGTTATAGGCCAAATCCAGCAAAACTTGACCGGCATCTTGTTTCTACAACGGGGGAGGAAGAAAAAAAAAAATTCAAAAACAATATTGTGGACTTAAAGTAAAAGTATAAACCACATAGGAACTCTCACATTCCTAGACAGCTTATTATATACTCTGCACAAAAAGCTAACATATGCACTGAAAGTCTTTTTTGAATCTAAATTATATTTGTAAGTGTGCAGTAGTTAGAGCTTGCCAATTTAAAGTACAGGACATATAAAAATGAATGGATATCGAAAAAAATGTGCTAGTTAAAAACAGTGCATCAGGAATGGTAAGTACTGCCCTCTGACACAAAAAATGGGTAAGAGTGCAGGGTAATAAAATTCTGGAAATTCTACTAATCAAAAACATATTAAGTATCACAGAAAAAACAATCAAAAATAAAGTAATAAAAAACCTCTTACTTATGTATTGTATGGTGACCAATATTGACTGAAATAATTAGCTGTTTTGTGATTACAAAGTGTTTAAACTGAATAATCATTTATTACACATTTAATTTAAATTTACATTTAAAAATTCATTTAAGTAGACATGAGAGCAGCATTTAAGCTGATCATATAATTTCATATCCAGAGTCACAAGAAAATTCTACAGCAAAAAATTAAGCATGCTGAACATTGCTTACTTTAGTAGGTTGACAATGTTTGCTGCTAATTATCTTATACTATGTAGAAATACCAAAACAATTCATCTACAATCCATCATCACATCTAAAACACCCCTGCTGTTTGTAAGATAGGACTGCAGAAACTTAGCAGATCACCGACACAAGCAAGAAACAACTGGAAGGACCTGTGTACTGTAAAATGAAAGAAATGGACTTGTCACCACTCAATGTGTTTGATGGACACGGCTTTCAAAAGTCCACTGCCTGAATTTATAAAGATTAATATGATCATCATGAACTACTTTATTTATCTTACCATGTAAATGTAGTACATTTTTCACAGGCATTTTATGTTCAATAACTAAAAAATACTAGTAAAAATTAATACTAAATAGTACATTTTTCAAAAGAGTATTACACCAGAACCAGATGAATTAATGAATACCAAGATTATTCCATCCATCCATCCATTACCCAATCTGCTATATCCTAACTATAGGGTCACAGGGGTCTGCTGGAGCTAATCCCAGCCAACACAGGGCGCAAGGCAGGAAACAAACCCCGGGCAGGGCGCCAGCCAACCGCAACCAAGATTATTCATTTACACAAATTATTTAAAGTAAACCAGGTTAATTAAAAAATCACTTTGTCAAGTTTGTGACATTTGCTGTTGTGAGATTTATGTTTGCATCTATCTACACAGGAAATATTTGCTGGTTAATAACACTTACTGAAAGGTAATATTTCCTGAACTGGCCAAATTATTTCAGAATCTAAACTTTACAAATTCTTCCCAAATCTCTCCCAACTCTAAGCCTACCATTTAATCCATTATTTCAGAATTCCTGTTCTTCTCAAGGTACATCAAATAATCACCCTTTTTTTTTGTTTACATCTGTGTCCTAATTCAGAGTTAGCCACTGAACTGGAATAACAAGAACTACAGTAATTACTTGAAACTAGTGAATACATCTTATTCACTCTGATAGATACCATTCAAATGTGTCATATGTGCTTCACTGCATTTATCACTTTTTAGCTGTTATACTAAATGTACATCACTTTGGTTTTATAAGCCCAACAAACAACAAAAATTCAATGTTTTCTAGTCTGTTTTTTGCAATTAAGTATGCTGTTTTAGGAGAATTACTAATAGCTATTCTCTGTGATTTTACGCTTCTGCTAACAAATTACATGTCATGTTAGAGAAATGTGTCTTGTGCTTCAAAAGATTAAAAGCCGAGTTACATAAATGTCTGGCCAATGTGGAAGTTCTGAAATATTAACTAAATAAGTGATATATTGATATAAAAATATGGAGAAGTACATTTCTTGTTCTAGGCAAGCCACAGATACTGAGATAGTCACGTTTTAAAGCTTCAAATACATGTAGATTAGATTATCTGAAAACTCAAAATTTGCCCTGCAACACTAAAATGTGTATATTGGCAACCATGGCTCCGATCTTACACCTAGTACAGCTGGGATAGGCAGCTTCTTCCGACGACCTAGAAATGGATAGATGGTTGAACAGACAACTGTAGCCATCCTCCTTACATCCAGAAGATGAAGGCAAAGCCTTTAATTCCCTTATAGTATCCAAGTATACAGCTGTAATAAGTGACTAATCTTAACATTATTTCTTCATGAAATAAATGCATAATACTACAAGTTAAAGCAACTCACAAGAGATCGGTCAAATTATAGCTCTAAAAGTCTGCAAAAAAATCACCTTTTTTATTTCTGGATTAATTTCTCAATATAATAAAAGTGGAACAAAGTGACAGCCTTTTCTTTCATTTAAAGTGCAGTTGGGTTATGCTAAAATTTTCTGAAGATTTAAATAATTGATGCAGTTCCTGCAGCCTCAAGTTGAAATTCAAGGTCTGTCAGCCAGCCTGTTATACTAAGCTGGACTACCACATACAATTTGAGGCACCTTCACCAGCAGTACATCTAAACATTTTACAGAGGAGACACAAAAGCTAAAAAAGGAAGCAAGTAAAAACCAGCAAGCTAGCAATCACAATTGATTTTTGGACAACACTAACAACCAAGATTAGCATCACAAAAATGTGTCCCTTTATAAATGAAAACTGACAGATGAAATCTGAAGTACAACAGACACAATACTTTTTAGTCAGGAACAAAGCTGATATCACTATCAATAATCTTACAGGAGAAACAGGACTACATAAACACAGTATTTATTTGTATTCAGTGTGTACATTTTCTTTGCAGTTGTCCTTTTATATGTATGCATGTGTAGGTGTACAGGTACAACGTATGTATTTTCCTGCAGTTAGAAAAGTCAAATGAGACAGCATTTGTCCTATTACAGGTTGAACTTTCCATTCATTCTTTCACATTTGTTCCATGTCAGTTGGATTTAAACACAGCTGTTATATATGGATTTTTTTGTTCATTTTAAGTTTTATTGTTTTTGGATTATTGTTTTTTATATATATTTTTCCATTATGTGTGTATTTAAAAGTGATTATATTCTATGCACTTTGTGGAGCGACAGAAGGCAGGCCACACCCTTGTGTCATGGCTGCTGGGTGCTCCTTCTGCCTGTTTATGTCTATAGTTCACAATAGCAGCCTATCAAATCATGGATCTCTTATCTCCCATCTCCCAAACCCCAGCAATAGCTTCAACATTTTTCTGACTAATATCCTCAAAGCTTCAGAAAGCCTTTCACAGCTAAGAAATCATGAATTGCTCATCTCACCCAATTGATACTGAATTTGCAATCAACAGTAATTAAGGTGGCCAACTAGATCATTCTTCAGACAACAATACCACTGTCCTATTTGCTTACAATGAAACACACAGGGATCATTTTGGGTCTTATTTTTGGGGATTATAATATCTTCCAGTCAAATTCACCGTCTTTTTATATCTGCTTCATTTACAGATTTATGCCACTACTGCAACTTTTATCAGGGACTGCTTCACTCATTAATCCATTAACAACTGAACTAAGAAACTACATATTGTTTGTGGACTATGTCTTTATGTGTCATTTGCTTTACATATTTATGCTTCTGGACTTTGGCTGGAAGTAAAAGTTGTTTTGTGAACTGTTTTTATAGTCTCTTACTGTATGTAAATATACTAGCAGGGGGTACCTGGTGCTATCTGAGGTAGAATAAAGTGCTGTAACTAAATACATTTCTACAGAGAGAAATATTATGGATCCAAACCAAAATTTCATTGAATTAACCTGTTTTGGGGAACCTCTCAGGAGTAATTTCCTAATAAGGCTCTTTCATTAAATAAAGTTTCCCAATGAGAAAAATTAGGTCCCATGTACAAAGAGAGACTGTGCAAAATGTCGGGATAGGTTAAACGGTGTAGATAAGTATACCAGACAAACATACATTAAACTTTCTATGTAAGAAATATTACATGTTTTATATGTTTACAAATAGTATTTGTGTGTGAATATCTGCAATTTCTTTTATTAGCTTTTCCTAAACTAATATAATGGAACTCTGTTAGTAATGCTCTCTCATTTTTGGGTGGGACCACGGAGGTTGATATGGTTTGATAATTTGCCAAACAAGTATGCTCAGACTCCTTGTTTTGGCAGAATAATGTGATGCCTCATTCAGATATTGATTGCTAGATGTTACAATATGTGTTCCTTATAATGCACAATACACTAAAGCCCACTAAATAAACCACCACCATGAAATAGGCCTTGGTAGTATGTTTAGCTCATACACTGAAAGCTGCAGTCGATCACAGACCTAATATACTGTATATCTTAACTATGGTGAGAGGATATCAGAATATTCATGAACAACAGTGCTAAATATCCAGGCTTCCAGGCTTATAGTTAACTGATGCCCAAGTGTGACAACAGGCTCAATATACCTCAACAAAAATAAATAAAATGATTTCAGTAACAAAAAAAAGGCAATTTGTTTATACATTTTCACATAACATTAAACAAGGCATAAGTAAAATATTTTCTTTGAAACATGTCCTTTATTTTCTGAGTTCTTAGCCAGTGGGTCTCTCTTTAATATTTAATGATTATTAATTATTTAATAGTTAAGCACCTTTAATTGATTATGAAATGTGCATTCCTAGTGACCAATAAGGCATTCAACAGAAAATTACAAGTTTTATCAGTTCAATACCCAAAACTGATTCTGTGTTTATCCACTATGATACCTGAAAAACAGCTAATGATATTATGTATCCATAAACAATCCTGTAGTTCCTCAAGTTTTGAAACAGCTAAATTATAAAAATGGCTAGCCAAGGGTTAGAGTTGGAAAGAGTTAGTGCCCATGGTTTCATTTAACATTATGTGCCAACTAAATTGCTGTTTTTTTTTTTAATATTCTACTAGTCTAATTATGTCTAACATTGGCATTATCACATTACCATTGTAACAGTCATCAACAGACACTATTGTTTTAGCACAGCTTAGGTTTAGTAAAGCAAAGTAAATCTTTAATATTCAGCACATTAAATTAAAAATTGAATAGGTAAAACAGTCATCTGTACAGTAGATGCTGCCTGTAAGCATAACTGAGCATCGGTGCTATATATATATATATTTTTTTTTTTAACAAAATCAGTTATCTGCTGTTCAGCACTTGGATCAATCCTACTTTTAGGAGCCATAATGAACCTGAAAAAAATGCAAAGTGTGCACATCTGACTCCTAAACATATTTTGTACTACTAAACTATTAGTAATATAAATGTATAGCTTATTGAAGCATTACTGCTGATATGATAGCCAACTAATAGGCTTAGTAGTGCTCATTAGTCTCTTCAGATTATATTCATTAGACTAATCATTCAAAGAGCAGTGAGTTAACTAAAAGAATTATCTAACAAAGAAAAGAGGTACTAAGCTCAATTACCTAAAGGACATAAGCTTATTTTTGCAAGAAGCCTAAAAATCTAATTAAGCTTACCTCCAAAAGCCATCTTCAGCTAACGTGTTTCAAGCTGCTCTGTGTATGCTGTAGATTGTGTGCATTTTCATTGGAAGAAAAATATTGGACAAGTATTTTAGATAAATCAATATTGAAGTTCTAGTTACTGCAACATTTTCTACACAAAGGTAAGCTAGCTATTGTCCAGCTATTGTGGATCTCACTGCTGATACATACCGCAATCAGAAAGTATTCAGATGCATTAAGCTAAAATTGTTTGAATTCATTTTTTCACTCATGAAACAGAACTCAAATATGCCAGAACAACCAAACAGAAACAGAATTACATTAATTTTTGAAAAATTGTTAAAAACACAAATTTTAAATATTCCATTGACAGAAGTATTCAGACCCTTTGCTATGACATTTGAAATTTGGCTTAGGTGCATCCCATTTTTTTGATAATCATTGAAATGTTTCTACTCCTTGTTTGGAATCCACTTGCGATCAATTCAACTGATTGCACACGATTAGGAGAGGAACACACCTGTCTTATATAACAGTTGACATCGTTCATAAGAGCAAAAACCAAGTCATAATGTCAAAGGAATTTTCTGCACAGCTTAGAAACAGGATTGTGTTGAGGCACACAACTGGGGAAAGCTACAAAGGCTAAAAAAAATTAAAGGTTCCCAAGAGCACAGTGGCCTGCATAACGTTTAAATGGGAGACGTTTGTAACAACCACAATTCTCCCTAGAACTGGCCGTCCCACCAAACTGAGCAATTGAGGTATTAGGGCCTTGGTAGGAGCGGTGACCAAAAACTTAATTGTCACTCTGGCTGCGCTCCAGAGAAACTGTGGGGAGATGGAAGAAATTTCCACAAAGCAGCATCACAATAACAGTTCACTGATCTGGATTTTTTGTCAAAGCAGCCAAGTAGGAGTTTCTCCTTAGTAAAAGACACTTGTAAACCCATTTGGAATTTGCAAAAAGGCATAAGAACTCTCAGGTTATAAAAAACAAAGATCTCTCTTCTGATGAAGCCAAGATTGAACTGTCTGGACTCAATTCTAAGCACCATGTCTGAATGAAACCAGGCACTGCTCATCACTTGTTTAATACCATTCCAACTGTGAACCATGGTGGTGGTAACATCAGGCTGTGGGGTTGTTTTTCAGTGACAAGGACTGGGGGTTGGTGGGTGGCTAGTCAAGTTTGAGGGAAAACTGAACAGAGGAAAATACAGAGATATCCATAATGAAAACCGACTCCAGGGCATTTTGAACCTGAGACTGGGCAACAGCAAAGACAGCACAAGTGTGACTTAAAAGAGAACTCTGGGAATTTCCTTGAGTTGTGCAGTCAGAGCCCAGACTTGAACCCAATTGAACATCTCTGGTGTGAATTGAAAATAGCTGTCCACTCACTCTCTCCTTCCAGCCTAGAACAGCTTGAGAGGATCTGCACAGAAGAAATAAAGACAATCTCTGAATACAGGTGTATGAAGCCTGTTGTGTCACACCCAAGAAGCCCACTGCTAAAGATGTTTTAACTAAGTACAGGGTCTTAGTACTTGTGTCAATGTGATATTTGTTTTTTTTTTTGTTTTTTAATAAATTTCAGTAATATCACAAGATCAAACTGGATTTATTAAAGGCTGACAATGTCCAATCTTCGCCTGTTTAATGTAATATACTCACCCGCAAAGTCAAACATCCCAGAGATTTTATTATCCTTGGATGCAGAAAAAGCATTTGATATGATTGAATGGCATTTTTTTCACCACATTGGAGAAATTTGGGTTTGGCCAGAACATTTGTGCATGGATCAAACTTCTGTATACAAATCCAGAAGCTTCAGTTTGTATTAACATAATAATGTAATAAACAAAGCACGGTGTAAACCTAAAGTTTAAATTAAGTTTATAGACAGGCTGCCGCTGGCGTTTGTCATGCCCACGACGAATATGATATTCGCGGGATACAAGTTTAATGAGAGGACGCAGGGTATAAACGAGAGTTTTGATCACTTTGTAACTAGGTTAAAATTGCTGTTGAAGGACTGTGCTTATGCAAATTCCGAGAGACTGTGTTTGTGGGGGGGACTGACAGTTAAGGCGGGTGGGGGAGTCAAGTCATCATCTCCCCTCCCATTCACCTCATTTCATTCACTTCATTTCGCTCAGTGCTGAGCTCCGCACCTGATGCGGTCTTACCGTTCTTTTTCCTTAGTGTTTAGTCCTCTCTCCTTTACTGATTTATATAAAGGAGAGTTGAGATCATCAAGGATAGAATAGTGTTTGGCACAAACTCAGCAAAAGTGTGAGAGAAACTTTTAAGTGCCGGGTCTGAGCTAACATTAAATAAAGCTGTGGACATCACAATCCGAGAGACTGTGTTTGTGGAGGGATTGACAGTTAAGGTGGGTGGGGGAGTCAAGTCATCATCTCCCCTCCCATTCACCTCATTTCATTCACTTCATTTCGCTCCGAGCTGAGCTCCGCACTTCACGCGATCTTGTGGAAGCAACTTCGTGACGCTGCCACCAAATACTCACAGAAAAATCCATAAGTTAATACACACGCTGTCTCTAGAGTTTCTCCACACTCTGAATCCTCCAGGCACTACTGAGCATAATCTAATTTTTCGGGTTGGGACACCAATAATGTTACTGAAAACCTTACAGCCACCGAGACTTTGTAACGGCACGAGACTTCAGGTCACTTGACTGCAAAAGAACCTAATTGAGGCAACTATTTTTACTGGCAGTTGCTCAGGGGAGAGAGTTTGTATTCCTCGCATCCCCGTTATACCCTCTGATCTCCCATTTCAATTCAAATGCCTCCAATTTCCAGTAAGGCTCTGCTTCGCGATGACAATTAATAAGTCTCAGGGACAGACCCTACAAAAGGTTGCCATTGATTTGAGGCAAGATTGCTTTTCTCCTAGACAACTATACAGTGCATGCTCAATATATATACAGTACAGGCCAAAAGTTTGGACACACCTCCTCATTCAATGCGTTTTTTTTATTTTCATGACTGAAGGCATCAAAACTATGAATGAACACATGTGGAGTTATGTACTTAACAAAAAAAGGTGATATAACTTAAAACATGTTTTATATTCTAGTTTCTTCAAAATAGCCACCCTTTGCTCTGATTACTGCTTTGCACACTCTTGGCATTCTCTCGATGAGCTTCAACAGGAAGTCACCTGAAATGGTTTTCACTTCACAGGTGTGCCTTATCAGGGTTATTTAGTGGAATTTCTTGCTTTATCAATGGGGTTGGGACCAGCAGTTGTGTTGTGCAGAAGTCAGGTTAGTTGGACGATCATTTATTTTTCAACAGGACAATGACCCCAAACACACCTCCAGGCTGTGTAAGGGCTATTTGATCAAGAAGGAGAGTGCTGTAAATGGTCATGAAAATAAAGAAAACACATTGAATGAGGAGGTGTGTCCAAACTTTTGGCCTGTACTGTATATATATATACTAGCAAAATACCCGTGCTTCGCAGTGGCGAAGTACTGCATTAAAATTTTTATTAAGAACAAAATTAAACCTTTTTAAACTGAGGGAAAATATGCCAATAATTATTTGTTAAGGATCTCTTTGTATACCATGTTGTCAGTTCGGCCCTCCGGTTGTAACATGACCAAGCTGTGCGCTGAGTTTACTCTTGAGCATGTAACTTACAGTTGGCCATGTGAACAGGTTTGGAATGATAAAGGAAATGGGTACCTGAGCAATGTAAAGTAAGTCTAAAATACCTACACAATAACTATAATTGTAATAAATGAACAATAAAACAGCGGAGAAGCCGTGGATTAAACAAAAAGGCTGTAGTTATCAGTAGGGAGACGTGAATCCCGTGGCGAAGCAAGGAAGGGAATGTAGAGACCGGAGCGACTGACGGCCTTATATAGGCAGACAAGCCAACAACGTGGGAGGCGTTAGGATGGGGGACCCAACGCCACCTCACACGGTGACCGAGGTGCAGGCTATGGACGTATATATGTTTGTAAGTAGGATTCAGTTAGCGTTGGAAACCCGTGTACCAAATTTCTTGAAGATGGGCCCATAAGTAACAAAGATTGTTGAAAAGTTCAATATGGCGGCTGACAGTGGCATCATACCACCGAAACAAGTACGTACATTGGTTTCGGTTAGTGCAGGGAAGCCGCCTACCAAATTTCGAGAAGATGGGGCCATGAATAAGAAAGTTCAACATGGCGGATGTTGTTGACCGTTATCGACCGTTATGACCGTTACGTGTAGAATTTCGAAATGAAACCTGCTTAACTTTTGTAAGTAAGCTTTAAGGAATGGGCCTGCCAAATTTCAGCCTTCTACCTACATGAGAAGTTGGAGAATTAGTGACGTTTGGAAAATTCAATATGGCGGTCGACAGTGGCGTCATACCACCGAAATAAGTACGTACATCGGTTTTGGTTAGCGCAGGGAAGCCACCTACCAAATTTCGTGAAGATGGGGTCAGCCTTCTACCTACACGGGAAGTTTGAAAATTGGTGACGTTGGAAAGTTCAATATGGCGGCCGACAGTGGCGTCATACCATCAAAATAAGTACGTACATCGGTTTCGGTTAGCGCAGGGAAGCCGC
>JANRMT010062843.1:16064732-16096090 GCA_026402145.1 Polypterus bichir lapradei | reverse complement strand
GTTTTCTCTTCTTTGTCTAAAAAGGAAAAGAGAATTGAATGTGCGACCACATTGCCATCTCTCTGTGTCTAGTACCATAAAGCAGCTAATATTTCATTTCTCCAAAAAGAACACTTGAAAAACTGAACCACCAAATGGACATTTGCATCATTTATGTTCTCTCAATATCAAGCTCAAGTCCCCTTTATAAGGTGGAAAATATAGGAAATTTGGCATGATTCCGCCCCTATTCATTCTAATAATATATTCTTGCACATCTCTGGACATGGAGCACACTAATCATTTCACCCTTTTTTACTGGCTAAAAAGAAACAACCCCAAAGTTCTAAAATCTTTAAAATGCTTCTCTTGGCACATTCTTTATTTTGACATTCTAATTGCATTAGTACATCAAATTCTTGTAACTCTAGCAGATAGTACAAATAAAAAAAGAGGAAATCCCATAATTATAATTTGCACCCCAGCCTTGCGTCAAACAAAGTGTCTTCAGAGCCAAATGCAGATAAATCATTCTATGTAGGACTCACAGCACCCACATCTGATGGTAAGATAATTTATCACAGTGATGTTACTTTTTCAAACAAGTATATTAAAACACATCAACTGACCTAAATATATCAATTCAAAGAAAATCTTATAGTATCTTTTTATGCTCTTTACTTAAGACTCAAGTTTAAAAACAATTTCTCCTGCATCTAGACTAGGTATAAAATTGACAGTTGATAAATCCCGTATTGACATGAAAAGATTTTTTTTTTTTAATGTTTCTCATTTGCTTCTCTATCATATGGCTAACAAATTAGCCAATTACCTACAGAGAGTGCTTAGATCAGGACTGAATTTCCTGGTGCTTATAAGCAGCTTGGTAATCACTGCAATACCATATAGGTAATGATTTGAAGCTCTCTCTCTCTTTCTCTCACACACGCACGCACATATATGCACAAACATAACCTATTTTACTTACATACATACACAGTATTATTTAGGGAATCTTAGTTTTAAACTTAAACTGTTAAATGACTTAATTGAACATCTACCAGAATTGTGAGCTTGGTGTGATGGGGCAAGTCAGTCAAACCACTTGCAAAATAGGCAGCACAGGGATCACCCAAGGGGAGCTGTTTTGGTAACACTAATACTACTGAATGTGTGTTATGGACACTGAGGGGCATTCTACAGACCTTTCAGTCCCCAGTCCACAGTATGGACACCAAGGGGTACCATTTTGGTAACTCAATAGTCATACACTTTGACTGGAGAAGGGATGGGGGGTGGTTTTGGTGTGCTCATTAGAGCTCTGTTGTTAGGCATCCATAATTGTTCTGAGCTATTCTCAAATCTAATGTAACTTTGCCAGTAATGGTGTACAAAGATCATACCTGTGAGCGGTGCTTGTCTGTGAGCACCAAATGGCTATGTGGTATAAGTAGCTCCATTTGGCCCAGACTGAAGAAGTCATGTGTAGCTAGCATGTGCATTCCCATCCACAAGGTGAAGGTCTAAAATTGAATGTTATGTCAGTAAGGTGGATCAGCACATACTGGATTGTCCTAGGATATACTAAGGATACATCTATGTCACGAGGGAAACAGAGGTCATGCAGGAGGTTCAAAAGCACCAGATAGATATAGTTAGCCTTCCCTTTCTGAAAGGCATATGCTCTGAAACCAAACAGCTCAAGTAAAGATGGTCCCTCTCTCTACTACTACTTATGTTTACTTATAGGAAAGGTCTCTACTAGGCACTATATAAATGGAGATTATACACTTAATGTAAAAATATGCAAAGGGCTTTTTTTTTTTTGAGGGGATGGTTATTCCTTGTTGTACCATTGAGCTGTTGTTCAGGTGCAAAAAGCTAAGTAGTTGTATACATGCATGAACAGGAAGTTAAAAATATAAACATTGCAGTTGATCAAATATTACAAAACTAGGATTATCTCTGCGTGTAATTAATATATTCAAAGCAACTGTTCTGTATGTATGCTTGTATATCCATAGAGTTTAAGTAAAAGTTAGAAATATAGGTTTGCACACATTGTGCTTGAAATTATTTTAGGGAACAGTATTCATAAAATGCTCCAGAGAGCCCCTCATTTCCATTATAAAAAGGACATGGAGAGCGATTCCTTTTTCATAATACTGATCACATTACAAAAACAGGTGGTTTCACAATGATTACTGACTTTTCAGCTGCAGTACTCTGCTATAGTGCACCTTTAAATATGCAACCATTTAAAAATGGCTATTCTGCTACTCAGTCACTCATTCTGGTCAATAACATTGTACATGTATAAGCTTGGGCCAGGCAAGGGTTTTAGATCATTGGGTCATTTCAGTTTATGCAACTACTACAATATTTATGGATTATGGTTAAGGATTACTGATGCAGGTAGGTAATGGATGTGGTTCTTGAAAGATGGACCTGTGTATGACTAATTGGTATCAGATGCAAAGTTTTGAAAGAGTATGGGAAACTGGGGCTGCTTCTGTGCTTGAATCAATTTAATGCCATGGGTGTGCCTTGCCTTCAACTTGTTTACAATTTTCATAGGCGTATAGTAAGGTGCAACTGAGTCTCAGACAGTATTCAGATTGGAACCCAGAGTTTTACTATTTGCAGATGGAATTATCCTTTTGGCTTTATCTAACAGTGATCTCTGGTGTGCACAAGGGTGGACTTATTTGGCATATGCTGGATGAGAAAAAGCACATTTAAACGCGAGTTCAGTGTTTCATGTCAGATAAGAGTAGCATATTCTCAGTAGGGTGTAACTGCTCCCAAGTGGAGGAGTGTGGTATAATTTCTATAGGTAAGGAGCAACTGGAATTTAAGTACTTCAGGGTTCTTGTTAAAAAGGGATAACTACAAAGAGATTAGTAAAGCAGCTGCAGTTGTAGAATTTGACATAGAAATGACAGCCAATTCTTTAGCCTATACTTTCACTTCAATGACCAAATTATATCCTCATCTTGTTAATGAGTTATTGGTTGTGACCTAAAAAAAAGGCCACATGGATAACTGTCTAAAAAGATGTATGTGAATTCACTCCCTATGATTACATGCTGCTCCATCTGAATCACTTTAACTCCAAGGGTGCTCTTTGTCTCCCCCTGTTTGGAATTTCCATTAATCGAACTTAAGGTGCAGCTGAGGCTCAAATAGTATCTAGTTTGGAGGCTTTTCTTCTGCTGTTTACAGACTTATGTAGAGGCATGGATGGCTTCTCCTTTAACACAACTCTGTAAATTTACTTTTTTTTGTGGTTTTGTTCCACGCTCATTCTGAGCAAATCCTTTACCTAGAGAAGGGTATTTCAATATGATAATAGCTATGTGGGGAAACCATGCTAAAGGCCAAATCTGAAATCAAGTGCAGTTTCTGCAATACATCACTGGGAAATACTTTTGAAAGGATAAACCAGTGGCCAAATGTACATTTCTGACAACTGCCAAGTAATTTATGTATTATATATTACAAGTAAAGTGAACCAATAAAGAGGATCCCAGCTGTTACTTAAAAAGAAAAACATTCTTCAAGAAGAAAACAGGCACACAGTTGAAGACTTGTTAAGAGCAGATTTCAAACACATGTCAGAAAGTCTTCCTTTATGTAAAGGACCATAGACATAGAATGAACTTATTCTATTCTCATACTATCAAGTAGCGAGATGAGGGGGAAAACCTTAGGTACCTTCAAATCTCAAAATATTATTTTGGCAAGTTTACTGTCATAACATTTGCTCTAAAGTTTTCTTTATATATATGATAGGATATGTGCATTTTGAGTATGACACCACTTAGCCTAACACCAATTTATAATTAGATGTAATAAATTCACTGTGACACACAAGGGCAGAATGAAATTATGCAATGTACAAGCTTTAAGGGAAAGTATTGTTTTAAAACATATGCAGTGTATTGTGGACTAAGTACCACCCCCCTTCTCAGTTCATTTTTATGAAGCTACCTTTTAACCGGATTCAACATTTAGTTGCTGGTGGAAAATGTCTTTATTCTGGAACTAATGCCTATGTGGTGTATCTTGCACAACACCTGTGATGAGGCAAAAATGTTTTTTCTGTCAATCAGCCACCTTTTCTTTCTCCTCACAGATTGATTATTTCTGCTCAAACTAAATTTTACTTGAAAAGTATCTTGACAGAAACAATGCTTTTTTCACCAACTTTAAATTATTTGATACATAAACTGAATGATTTCAAAGTTAAATATTTAATTTTATAAGTGCTCTATACTGTTTGTTTAGTAGATTGTTGGGTTGTGTGCTAAAGCTCATACAGTAGGTATAGGAAACTGGAACTCAAGAGAAAGCTAAACAGTTATTCATGATTAAAGTAGTGAAATGAATCAATGGAATTCATCATAAATCTGTGGAACTGCTATTGGAAAAACCTTCATCTTTATCAGCTCTTTTTAATGTTACTCATCCTCTGCATAATAAATTTTACTTTTAGTAGATTTATGATCCTGAAATGTACTATAAAAACAGTCCCATATTAAAGTTATCTTCTTTAGCCAGATGCTAAAAATGATAAATTGTAACTTGGTAAATAATGGCAAAACAAGAACTGTAATCTATTTATCCTTCCATTTTCTAACTTGCTTATCCATTTCAGGGTCAACATAATTATATCTGAATTAACTGAATGCTTTTCATTTTTTATTGTACATTTTCTCTTTTATTTCTCTTTTTCCATCCATCCATCAATTTTCTAAACCCACTAATTTTAAATTAGAATCACAGGAAACTGAAGGTTACTCTGGCAGCCACAGGAGCAATGCACAAACCACAAAGGGCCAATCCACCACATATGCATTCACATTCACTTACACAGCGCCAATATTAAGTTACCAGTTACACTAATCTGTAAATCCTTAGACTGTGGAAAGAAAAATGGAGTATAGAGAAAAAACACACAAAATATAGAGAGAACAAGCAAACTGGTCCAGGGTTCAAACCCAGTCTTCTGAGGTAAAGGCTGCACATGGAAGCTGCTCTATATTAACACTTTACTGATAACAGGGAGTGAGAGGAACTCATCTATGACTTACACTTACATTGACTTTGAAGCTTTGTACTGTACCATCCAGAAAGTGCACATTACAGATGACCTCTGACCTGTTCTTGTCCTTTGGCAGTTCTGATACTCGTATGGTGCTTATTCTTTCACCCAACACACGCAACTTGGAGTTCATAACTATTGATGGATGACCTAGAGAAAAAAGGAAAAGACAATATTTATAAAAAAAAAAAAACAAACAAAAAAAAAAAACTTCAAAATAGTATCCACAACTTGTTGATATTTAAATTTTGAAACACTAAATAAAAAGTACAACTTTGCATCAGAGAAAAAAACCCACCCTGGCAATGACAACGTTCTGTAAGGTGAAGCACTACAAAAAGATTAACAGACATATGGAGAAGCTTAATTTACTATTGCTGCTCAGCAATGAATATGCAAATCTAACCCTAGTCGCAGGCAGACAAACAGAATCCCATTCTGATTTTTGTTGAACACGAATCCTGTATTTACATACGTCAAGGCAGAGCACTATCTAGTGACAAGAAAGCTTGATTTATTACAAAAGCATATAGTCTGAATAAGAAATGATTGACCAAATTGGATGATATCCAATGTACATAAACTTTGGCTCAGAAAAAATCAAAACAGGAAAGAACTTTGCACTTCTGCGTGACTTCACATGTTCAAAATGTTTGTGCCTTGCAAATGTGGTGCTGTGTCATAGCAGTTAAGGGGATTGACTTTTTAGCAAAAGATTATAAATTGATACATCTCACATCTCTCTAGACACACTATCCTATAATGCTTCATGAATTTGCAAGTGTATTATTGTAATTTTTAATTGTTAGTTTGTATTGTTATTTATAAAAACTGACACATTTTTCTAATGCACTGCTCTGCTTTTTGCCTGACAAAAGCTAACTAACAACAGATTTTAAATACTTGTCCTGTGGTATAAAATTCCGTTTTGCTCTTGATCCTTTTCCGTTTCACTCATGAACTTAAGATCTCTGATCTGTATGCTGTAAAAAGCTGTTTTTTCCTTTCTCATTAAACAATTACAAATAGCTTTCATATTTCTGATTTTCTTCTTATTATAATGGCTTTAAAATCAATATTTTAAGGAGCACTTTTTGCATAAGGAAAGCATACTTAGCCACGTCAATTAACATGTCTTTTAGAGACTTCTGGCTTGACATATAATTTCTAAAACAAAGGTGAAATTAAAAAAAAAAAGAAAAAAGTATGAGGGTTACATAGGTTATATTTTTCTCCATTTGTAATGGGGTGGGGGGTATCCCCTTGAGTTTAATCCTGCATGTTATTCTTTCACCACTAGTGTTCAACTCTACAAATTTATCAAATTGGACTATATGCTTGATCTACCTTCATCCTTCTATAACCTACACTTCTTTTGATTTGTTTTAAAATTTTGTTGGATATTTTTTTTACTTAGAAGAATTTTCAAGATTCTGTTAATGAAAGTGTTTGCCAAATAAAAAAATGAGTAGAATACTTAAAGATCATTACAATACAATATTAAGTACATTCAGTAACTATTTGTTAAATGTTAATATACTCACGGTGTCTCAAATATAAAATATAGACTGGCACTGAATTCACATCTTTTGCATCTCTGAACTGGAAAGGCACAAAGCAGAGAGGAGGGCCTTTCAGAGGACTAAAGTAAGGTGTGCATTTAATGTGCTTACGTAATCATGAGCGATTTTGCATGGGTTTTGTATTCATATTACAGGCACGTGAACTCTCTTTTTTGTATATTTTGATAGCCCTATAGCATACTTTTCAAGTCAAGTACTTTGAGATCATACAAACAATAAAGGACAGTACAAAAATACGGTTTCAAAGTTTAGCCACCAAACCTTTCTTAGACAAGAAACCAAAGTTCAGTTTATATTTAGTCAAGAAATGTCCTTACAGGGTATGATTTTTGTTTAGGCAAAAAACTGTTTCAATCAACAGCCATGTCTTGATTTTGGCTTCAAACAATGCTTGCCCAAGTATTGTGTAGCAAGCAAACTACAAATTGGGTGTATGAATCAAGCAGAATGACACCTGAGTAGGGGCATAAACCAAAATGACTATACAGCAAACAGAAGTGAAAGCTAAGGTGAACCAAATTAAGCTGAAAACCAACAAGGATTAAAAACTTAGTGAAGCAGACAGCCAGGTCAGAATGTAAGCTGAGCCACCCATTGACTGTCAGACCACAGTATTATAGTTATACTCCTTTGCAGCTTATTGAAAATATTTGGTAAACTAAATTTTACAGTTATCTGCAAAATGCACAATCTGTATACATTAGATTCAAGTAATATGCCTCCCATGTGCAAAGGCATCTTATATGGAGACAAAATTGGACTCGCTTACCAATGATAAGACTCCACCCTGTTGTTGCATTTCTGCAATAATGCAATTTGTTTTCATCATTTTTTAAAATGGAAAAAATATATAGGTTGGTTTGAAAGCTAAATGAAAATGTATAAACTTTATTTTCTCTGATCCCTTACCAAGATTATAAAAAGAAGAAGTTGTTTACAATATGCTGCATAATTGTTAGTAACTTAGAACACAAACCTTTGTTAAAAAAAAAATAAATAAAATTAAGACACATTTCTTTAAAAAAAAAAAAAAATACGCTTTTCCAAAAAAGATAATATTCAACCTAGCTACCTTGCATAATATCCTAAAATGTGCCAGGAATACTTGCAATAGCTGACTGACTAGAGCACCATGCAGACCATAGTCTTGCGATATTAAAATTGGAGGCTGTTCTTTACTAGATGCTACACACAATCCAAATATTAGGACAAATTCATAAACTGATATATGTAACAGAATCCAAACCAACTAAAAGCCAACAAGCAGCAAGTATAATTAGACCTACATTTAAAAACAGATGTTCTAAAAGGGATGCCTATCTCGCTATCCTGGGTGACAATAACACAATTAAAATGTAAAAAAATGTATAAAAAAGCTAAAAATTTTCATTACTAAACATTCACTCACTTGGTAATATTTTTACTTTGGTCCAAGTAATGGAGCCAGAAGTAATTTTATTATAATTTGTTACAATTTCCAACTTCACATATACTGAGTCTAGTTTTTCTTCTAGACTTTTGATAAAAATATAGATTTTTATTTTATAAGTTTAAGTTTAGTTTAACAGGTTAGAGTGCTAAAAAGTAGCCAGATTCATGCAGGCAGTGCCTTGTATTTTACATGTTGTGGGCTTTCAATCAACACAATAAGTATCAAGTCAAGTCGGGGAGCATGCACTGGTACAGTGCGTTGTAACACCCACTACATGACAAAACAACTTGGGATCCCGGTTTGCAACCCCCCAGGCAGACGCACGGCCCAGTCCCACCCTCCGGAAATGACCCTCTATCTGCCGCAGCCAGGTGTTATGTGGGCGACCCCTTGGCCTGGTCCAGCCACTTGGGTCCTCAACAATGAGGATCTTATGAGCTGGATCACCCTCGGGGAAATACACCACATGGCCATAGTGCTGTAACTGACACTCCCTCACAATGCAGGTAATGTGCCTCATTCGACACAAAGTCAAACCAACGGTACCAAAGGATTTTCCGGAGAGACACAGTACCAAAGGAGTCCAGTCTTGGTCTCAGGTCATTGGATAGCGTCCATGTAACCATATAGTAAGACAGGAAGCACCAGGACTCTAAAGACACGGACCTTTGTCCTTTTGCACAAATATCAGGAGCGCCACACACCCCTTTCTAGCGACCTCATGACCCCCTATGCTCTCCCAATCCATCTACTGACTTCATAGGAAGAGTCACCAGAGACATGAATGTCACTGCCAAGGTAAGTAAACCTCTCACAATAAGTATGTTTTAGTTTAATTACAAAAAGAAGAGCTGGAGTTGATGGCACCAAAAATTGAGGAATTAGAGTCTGAGGTACCGACTCTATGGCCTCTGAGTTCTCCTGAATATCTATGGCCTCTGAGTTCTCCTGAATACTTTGGTTTTTTACCAAACACTTCTAAAAGATACATGCATTAGGGTAAGTCATATCTAAATTTGTGCTGTGCTAGTGTTATCGTATGCATGAGTGGGCCTGAGATGGATTGACAGCCTGTCCAACATTAGTTCTTGATTCACACCAAGCTCTGGCAGGAAATAGTTAAGCTTCTATGGCCCTGATGTAGATGAATGCTTAAACCATTTCCACAATTCAGTTAATTGACTATTATATGAATCAAAACATATAATGTTGCCACTCCTGTTTCTGAGTCTCTACACTGATTTTAAGTTTAGAACTGAACTCAAAATCCTCATTTTAACATACAAAGCTATACACTATTTGGGACCTAGTTACTCAATATAAGATGCTAGTATACTGAAATTTCTAAAGATAAATAAAATTTGGAAGGTCAAGCCTATTGCTACAAGGCCCCAGGACTATGAGAATATCTGCCTGCTAGTGTAAGGAATGTATCTTTAGCCTCAGCATATTGATCCAGGCTAACTACTTTAGTCTAATAGTGTATCCTTATTGGAACTTGACTAGGCTATTTACATTGCAACTGCATTTGATAATGATTTGTTCAGACATAGAAGCTTGTCAAACTTTATGAACTGTTACTAATCTTATTTTACTCTCTTTCTTTTCTTATTATTCTGCGTAGCACTTGGTGCCATGAGAACTTTGCCAAGCCACTAAACATGGGATGAGACAGTGGTGGGGAGCCTTGGGATTCAATGGATACTGGCACGACACCTGACCTTCTTAGTTTACTATAAGTTGTGTAAACCAGTAGGTGCTTATAATACTGTAAACTGGTCAAGAAGGGGAAGGAGACAGCAGCAAAATTGTGACCTTGCCTTTTATAAATGACTGTGAACTTTCCAGAGGTTTTATTTTCTGCAGAAATGATATCGACTAGAATTTGTATTGCTTTCCTCCATGGTCACCTGGACACATTTCTATACTAATATTAATGTGACTTTAAAACTAGTATAAAATTAACAAGTGAGACTAATAGATGTTTGTTACCTTGATATGTGTATTTAGGTTGTAAAAATACAATATTTATTGTAATCACATTAGGTAGCAAGTTGACAAAGTAATTAGCACTGCTGCCTCATGGAACTAGAAGAGTAACCTGAATTGAATAGAAATTAAATGAACAGACACACAGGGATTTTAATCTGCCCTCAAAACTGACACCAAACATATACATTTAAATGCACAATGCAGTTGGGCAAAATGAATAAAGTCCTGATGCCCCAAGTCTGAGTTTTACAAGAACCTTAACAGCACTGAAAGGAAAAACTTATATAAGCTGTTTGAAGAGTTGCATGGTGTATGGAAGTAAGGTATGGTTCTAACGACAAAAAAGGGTAACTGAGACAGGCAGGATGGTCTCCTCCACTTCCCTCAAACAAGCCTTAAACTGTAATATATTTATGTAATGTCTGGTGCTAATGTCTTTGGCATATTTTAAAAGTTCAATCTTAATTTTAATCAAATCAACTCCTGGCATTCGCTATAATGCACTATAACTAAAAGTCAAAATATTTTTTCACGGTCACAAAAGCTCAATGGTGACCCATGAATCAGGCACAAACAGAATTAAAGGACTTATATATCAAGTGCTAGGCAAGAATTCCTAGCAGCTACTGTGCTAAAATGAAAAATTCAAGGTTATTTGCCTATCAGCAACTCTATGTGTGATCTTAAATTAGTAATTTAACCTGTCTGTACACTGGCTGTAAAAATAAAGAAAAATGTATCTATCAAATATCTTGACGTAGATCACTCTAAAGATACTATGTAAAATACAGCTTGATGGTGGAAAGCTCCGTTCCCTAAAGTGCAAGATGACAGAATTTGCAGTACAAGATTATCAGTTAAATCCCAACCTCAGAGCTAATGTATCACTATGTGCAGATTACTTCTTTTGCCAGCAGTGGCATTTCTGCATAAAGGGCTAGTGGGACACTGTCTCACCAGGTACCATGCAAAATAATTAATATGCTTCCCTTAGTAGTTTAACATATTATTACAATGTTTACAGAAATCCTTAGGTCAGTCTCCTTAAGCAATGTTTTCCAATTTGCTATTGCATGCTTAATTGGGTTTCCTCCGGGTACTCCGGTTTCCTCCCACAGTCCAAAGACATGCAGATTAGGTGCACTGGCAATTCTAAATTGTGTTTGTGTGTGTGTGTGTGTGTGTGTGTGTGTGTGTGTGTGTGCGCGCGTGCCCTACCTGGGTTTTTTTTCCTCCCTTGTGCCCTGTGTTGGCTGGGATTGGCTCCAGCAAACCCCCCGTGACCCTGTAGTTAGGATATAGCGGGTTGAATAATGGATGGATGGATGGATGCTTAACTGGGACTGGGTGGTATGGTTTAAAAAGTATATCTATATACTGTAACTGTGGTAATGCTTCAGCATTTATTCAGGTGTTAATTAAAATTTTGGTAGAATTTGCTACATTTTTTTATTGATGTGTAAGATCTGAATAACAACTTTGAACTAGAGCTGGGTAATATGGCCAAAAATATTATGATGATGATTTTTACTGTACTGATCAATTTCAGCATTTATCACAATATAATACTTTGCATTACTGTAATAATATCTACTTTAATACTATAGACTTAACAAGATGAGTGAATTAACAAAAAAAAAACCAGTAAAGTGGTATATCCTCTGAAAATTTTGAACATAAAAATGTTTTGAATATAACTTCAGTGGCTTTACAGTCATACCATCCATGAACAGCACTGCAACCTACCTTGGAATGAAATGTACTTCAGGACCACAGTGTAACATATACATAAATACAGAACGAATGCAAGACAAATGACAAACTTCACTAAACTATAATATATAGGTAAATAAACAGGTAGTAATAAAATAGATCACAATAAATAACTAAATAATGACAACAAACAAATAAACAGTAGTAGCAACTGTAACAAGTGTACTGAAAATAAATAAACTGCTAGCAGCAGACATAATATATGAGGTTTAATGGTGGTCAGGATTCAGAAGTAAGCCTGCAGGAAGAGCTATTGAAAAGAGTGGATACATTTGAATATCAAGGGTCAGTGGTAACCTTAGACTGAAAATTAGATGCAGACATAACCCACAGAGTGCAGAGTGGATGCAACAATCAGAAGAAATTATCAGGAGCACTGTGTGATTGAAGAATTAAGATTAAAGGTAAGGTTTTTAAGGCAGTTTTAAGACCAGCAATGGTGCAAGAGAAGTTAGATGTGGCAGAAATATGAATGTTGAGATAGATGTGTGTTTTGTCCACAATAGAACAAAATAAGAAATGAGACGATATGAGGTACAACAAAAGTGGGAGAGATAACCAAGAAAGCACAGGAAAGTAGATTAAAGTGGTATGGACATATGATGAGGAGAGACAAATCTATATGTGGTTAAAAAAGTGAGGGGAAAGGAACTACAGGGGACGAGAAAGCAAGAGAGGCCAAAACGGAGGTGGATGAATAAAGTAAAAGAAGATCTGAAGGAAAAGGGTCTGGCAGGGGAGTAGGTGCAGGATCAAGCTATTTGGAAAAGGTCAATCAAACACATCAACCCCACATGGAAGTGGGAAAAGAGGAAGAAGAACTAGCAGCAGATCTGAAAGGAGGGGGCAGTAGGCCATCTTCACCTTCACTTGCCAATGACATTAGTTTTCTCTGTTGTCCAGAAAACGCCCTGCCCTATCCTTTTTTCAAATTTTAGTCTATATTTAGTTTTCTGTTTATACAGGTCTGGCAAGCACATCTCTTTGAGGGAGGTAAATAGTCTAGGAGGGTAGGCAGTAGGGAGGTTATAGATTAGATAGACAAAGACCAAAAAAAGAACCTAAATTTACTTGTAAGACCTTCTATAAATTAAACATATAGACTTTTACACAAACTGGCATCTCCTCTATGTGCATGAGGGTGTTAACGGGAAGTGATATTCTTCAACAAACTAGTTTAGACATTGGTACTTCCTAGCACGAAAATCTAATTCTCATTCAGAAAAAAAGTTACTTTTTCTTTCTGCTCATACTGCTCCACATTCTAGCTCCAACAGCTACATTCCATTTGAATGTTTACTCTTGCTCACATTCCAGAAATAACATGTCAAAACAGATTCAGGTACGTTTATTGATGCAAAAACATTGCAGTCTATGACAAGAAAAAGAGGTATGTGTGAATCTGTAGAAGATTAAAACAAGGATAAATGAAAAATGGTTTTGCAGGGCATTAGAATTTAAAGGTGACAAGAAGCAATTCTTGGGACTATGCAGTCTGAAGCACCTATTTATCTGAGTAAAAAACTATTAATAAAATTCAGCATTTTTACATCACAATTACAGTGATGTTTAGAAAAACTATTGAGATGGAAGGTGAGTATACTTTGTATATAAAACAAGGGTTTTAAGATCAAATGCTGCTACTCATATTTATTAAAAAAGGTCTAATTCAAAGGCAAAAGCTGACACTCAATTATAAAAGAATGCTTGTTTGCTTTAGCTGCACTAATTTTGGCATCACATTGTATTTTACAGACCTGTTTTTGCAATTTACTTCTATCATCTGCCTTTTTGCAATCTTAAATTGTCTTCATTAGTAAAATTAACAATTAGACAATTTCACAACGTAGTCTGAGACATTGCTCTTTGATCTACAAGTGTACTTAAAACAGTTTTTCAAAATGCTTCTCCAGAGCTCTAAAAGTATCATTCTGCATCTGAACCTATTTGAATTTACACAAACATAAGATCACTGTTATTTAATGCTAAGATTTTCTCATTAAAACAAATGAAAAATAACTCAGAATTCTGCTTTTCTGTTTATTACAACATGAATAGGAAAAAATGGAATCTTAATCAGAATTAAGTTTCCTGTTTTTAAAGAAACTTGTCAGTGTCAGCCAAAACCCCATGTCACACAGTCTCTGTCTTACACAGCTGCTGGTTTGATACATAATGCCTAAAACTATGAGGTGTAATTAGAAATATTCAGGCCAACTTTATTAAAATATCGCTGTATCCCTAAAGGAGGAAAAAAATGATACAGATTGTTTAGACCCTGACTTGATACTGTGGTAGTCCCACTTTCCCAGGTGAGTTCACTGGTCCCAACTGGCTTTATATTCTGAATGTAGCAATATAAACAGTATGCTGCCACTGTCTGTTGGACAGCTCCAAAGTAATAAACCTAGTCCGCCTTCAACCTGCCTACCTCATGTCTCCACTTTTACTTCTATAGCTATTTTCACCATGTCAATATCTTTTTAACTAACCCCTATTCCAAATTATTTAAAATCACCACCCCTGTCCCTCAACTATCCCTGGGGAAGGTGCCCTGAGCCCTCACTGAAAGTGCTTGTCCCTCCACTCCTAATCCTGCTTTCCATTCCCCACAGCTGTCAATGCAACAGCAAGACACATCACACTGCATTTGTTGTGTGGGACACCAGCTACAAACAGGAACCAGGCAGCATTGTTATAAGCACATCATGGTTTTGTAGATGCATCATGAGGAAGGGGAGGGTGGGGGGAGTTTGAGTACTGAGGCACAGTGCAGGCATACATACCTTATAAAGGATTTAAGCTCCTTTTCACAGCTTATTTTACAGCTCGCTGTACAGATTAAGATTAGAGGACCCAGTTTTAGCACTAGACTGGAGAGAAGGTGGTATTCATACTGCCCTTTCATAGGATACACTTGCTCAGAATTCAGATTACTCCTAATAATAAAATAATAGATGCCAGAGTATCACTTAGATTTTTATTTTAAAGTACAAACTTATCTGTAATCCTCAGATGCAGTCCGTTTGAATATATTGGAATATGCATTTTTTTTTAATTTTGATATTCAAACCTTATTTTTAGGCTAATCTGACAGATCTAATATAAACCCAGCATAAATATATGGTATTGCTATTGACTCAGTTATTTTCCTTTTCCTCTACATTGTAAATGTTTAAGACACTATGCCATCAGGGGATATGTCTTCAGTTTAAAACTCAATTTTTATAATTCAGTAACCACTCACTGACTTCCTAAGGAACCCCAAGCCAGTCCTTTAACCTGTCTATATTTCAATTACGGAAGCAAACAAATTCTACCTTAAAAAAATGTTGGGATAACGTACATTATGAAATGAACTAAATAAATATAATAATCCTGTCCTGGCCAAGTACTTTAACCTAATAGATATGTTGTTAAAATTATGGCCTGTAAACCTTCAAAGTTTCAAGTTCAATCCCCTTCACCTTCCATCAACTTACATCCTCCAACTGTAGAAATATAAAATTGATTTTACCATACTAGAAAAAGGAACTGATATGGTTCTCAGTAAGGAAAGGCATTTCATAAAATCCAGCTTTAAAATGTTCAAGGTTGCAGGTTCAATCACCACACTTGACTTACAGAGAAACCAGGATTGTGTCATTTCCCCTACCAACACTCAAATATGTTAAATCTATATACAGTATATAAAATTCTTTTCGTGTTTGAAACGGAAATTAAGTATGACCACGTGAAACGCAAATTACGTATGACCACAGAACATATTATAATACAGGAACTAATCACTTCGTTTGTGGATGCCATTTTTTTATCGTCTTTATGAATTGTTATTTGTGTGAAAGTTACTTTACTGATATTGAAAAAAAGTAAGCACAAACACGCCGATCTATCCCATAGAAGTGCGCCCCGCGTCTCCCTCTCCAAGCCCTCCTCTCTGGACCAGCGCTGAGCCGTTCGCCGCCAGGCCCATTCTGACAGAGAAGTTTTATTTATTCATCCACGTGACTGTCGCAGAAACTGCCACATTATAACTTTTTTTTTAGTAGTAGAAGAGAAGAAGAGATGAGGAAAACAGCTTTGCGTCTTTCTACTTTTTAACAAAGTGGACGCACGGAGGCGCGGAATGTCGGGCTGCTCTGCCGAGTTGAGAGCTTCGCAGTTTCGGGCAGCGTCCTCTCTTCTCACACTGTTTGTGACACTTTGAGTGCCCCGTCAGCTCCTGGGAGAGTGGAAATCATTGCGAATGAGTGTGATCGGCGCCATCGAAGCAAAACTTTCTTTGTAAATTGTGCTTCACGACTACTTACTGTCCCTTAAGGTGAGTTCAGGTCACTAAAACCCCGCAACATTCAAGGCTGCTTTTGTGATAAATTCTTTTAAGAAGATGGAGGGTTTACAACTAAGAAGATGTACCGACCTCTTCATGTTAAGTTTTGGACTTGGGAATTGATTGGACCTTCTTCCCGTTAAGCACGGAAGGGCAGCGTCCACATTTCTCAGAATAATTTTTCTCTTAAATCACAGGCACGTAGTGCAAGGTTGTCAGGCAGAAATTTGCAGGATCGTATAGAAAATGTAATTTCTATACCACAGCGGTCGTGTAGCGCCTTTCACAAGGGATCAATTACCGAGAGATGATCCAAATACATTTAAGCTGCTGTTAGTGCTACATACCTGTTGTGTTATAGTGCCTTTAAAATGTACTTTACCCGAAAGCACTCCAGTACTGCTCAATGTATCTTTACTTCTTACATGTTAATGTTTTACTGTTTAATAATTTATATACAAAATTTTATTTTTTTTCCTTTGCACTCAGTGAGCGAAGCCACTGGTTAATCAGCTAGTAACTGAATATAATAAATCCTTACACTGACCAATCCACTCACTCTCTTCTTTGTTTTTTTTTTTTTTTTTTAGTTTTAGAGGTAATGTTGACCCTACCTAGCACTGGATGTACAAGGAGCTCCAATTCTGGATAGGGAAGCCATCATTCACAACACATCCATATGCACGCAATCATTCTTATGCTGTTCAAAGGGATACCCTGTGAGTGTCAATTTGTAGCTGCCAATAAACCCTCCCAGCACATCTTTCAAAAAAGAAAAAAAAAATTTTTTCTAAAAAGACCACAAGAACAACCAGCAAGAATGCATCCATACAGGCAGTGTCCAGGTCCTGATTAAAACCAAGTATTTAGAAACTGTGCGAGAGAAGGTCTAATCAATAAGCCATCTCATTGCCCTATTTAAATAACTGCAACATGCATTTCTGCAGTGACATTCGATATGTCTCAGGTTCTTTTTAAACTTTGCATAGTTATGATTCTTAGCAAATGTTCCTCGAAGATGCAGTCACTAAGACAAGTCAAGTGGTTTGTAATACAAGAGAAGGAAGTGTTGCAAGTGTTTATAGCTGTGGTAAAGTAAAAGACTGCTGTAAAGTTGAATGAAACAAAGGTTTTGAGAATATAGGGAGTAATCATTATTCCTTACAGCTCTGCAAGAGCAAGTAGAGGCAGGTACTTGCAAAGCAAGCTGAGGCAGGTAGCCGTGTTCAAAACTCTAAAAACGCTCTGTACTGTAAACTAACAGAGTGCATAAAATCTATGTATCAATTAAATGCAAAGCTTAAAAGATAGACTGTATCAACCAAGAGGCACCAACAGTCTGCAAAATAAAATAGATATTATGGAGAACATAATGCAGATTAAAAAAAAAACTTTTTGATCATATATCTGTAATTTCAGGATGCAATGTACACAAATACTATCATAGAACTGTCAGCCTAAACAGGGTGGCGGAGGATAACAATGAGCACAAACAAATAAACCCATAAAAGTAGGAGAAGAAAAGAAAGTGCAACACAAACCCTTCAAAAAGTACTCACCCCTGGAACTTTTTCACATCTTATTTATTATGCCTTAAAATTTTATTACATTAAAATAAGTTTTTTCTCCCTTTATTAACACGATAAATTCAACAAATTTATAAGTCAAAAAACATGTGCTTCCCCATATTGAAAAAAATGATAATTGTTGTATCCTTTGTGCACCTATAAGCTTTACACATTTAGATTTTAAAATATGAAACAGCTTTTCAGGACCAGATGGAGAGCATAGGAAGATAGCTATTACTTCTTATACCAGAGCTTTTAAAGAGGACTCCAGTCTGGCACCTGGTTGGGCCATTCCATCGTAAACCTTCTCTTATACTTGAGCCATTTCTCAGTAGTTTTTGCAGGCAGCTTTAGGTCATTGTTGGAAAATGAATTCTTACCTTTAGAATATGACAGTATTTGGCTTCATTAAGGTTGCACCTTGACAGCAATATCTTTTCCATTTCCCCCAGCATCAAGGATAGTGCTGCCACCACCATGCATAAAAGAAGAGATGCTGCTTTGGTGTTGGGCCGAAATAATTCAGTCTAAATGTGTGCTCTGTGGCCTGAAATCAAACTACAGATTTTTCCTGCGAAAGGTTTCAGTTTTGTCACATAGCTTCTAGCAAACTCCAATTATGGCTAAATGATGACCTTTTTCAGAACCACATTCTTTTAATTAGTTTCCCAAAGAGGTCAAATCTTTGAAGTGTTAAAGAGACAATATCTTTAATTTAGCCAAACAGTCCTGTAAATCTTTTAGGGTTGTAGCTTGCTTCTTGATCACTTGCCCAACAATGGACTTTCAGTTACTCAATTGAGTTTGATCCAAGTTCTGTTATTTCTTCTTAATTCAGTCACACCTGACTTCAATGTCTTCCTGGGAAGGTCATAACTTTGTCAATCTTTTAATAATGTTCTCCGGCATTTTATGAATTTAACAATTTCATCTCAAAGTTCAATAGATGGCTCACTGGTCTTCCATAGAGCAGGAGTGATCTCAACTGCTTTTTAAATTGTAAAAATTTTAAAACTTTACAAAATCAGTGATATCTATTGTGCAACCATACAAACTTATTTGAAATAAACAGAGGTGTACCTTGTTAACATATTAATTGTGATACATCAATAGAAAATTGAAAACCCTACTCAATTTAGGCTGTTAAAATGTGAACTTTCAGATTTTTTTCTATTTTCGATTCACAGTAAATTTATATTCGAATTCGAAAAGCAGAACATTAAAACAATATACTACTCAAGCAAACAAATCTCTCTCTCTTTATATTTTATATATACAGTGGTGTGAAAAACTATTTGCCCCCTTCCTGATTTCTTATTCTTTTGCATGTTTGTCACACAAAATGTTTCTGATCATCAAACACATTTAACCATTAGTCAAATATAACACAAGTAAACACAAAATGCAATTTTTATATGTAAGGTAAGTATACTGGCACATACACCTTTCAAGTGTAAAGTTTTTGCTTATAATTAATGACTAATCTTCCACTTAGGCCTTACAGAAACAACTTCTTATATTTGAGTGGTCAGATATCTCAAGGCTTCAACTTGTTGCTTTATTTATTTATTTTTTTTATAAACTATTTTAGAATCGGAAGATCCAACATTCTCCCGATTTTAACAGTAAACTGTAAGTTGTTTAATATCCTGCATAAATTACAAAATTATTCTGAGTTTAAGCTATTCATGGCTTTCTAATGTTTGCCTAAAAATGGCACCTTAAAACCAAAGGCTTCAATTGTGTGCATTCTTTGTTTAACAACAGAGTTTCCAGATGTAAGCGCGTACTGCAGCAGCTTAGCCATAACAAAAGGGCTTGTAGTCTTAATGCCATTCATGCTATATCTTGGGTACCATAACGTTTAAAAAGAGAATTACACTATTGAAGTGTCTACATTCTATAAAGTAGCCAGCAGCGTGAGATACAAAAGATGTCCTCCTCCTTTATTGTTGAATTACCTCACAGTACACGCTACTAATTTAACTAGCACACATTCATTTGTACAGCAGCCAAACAGAAAACATTATGTCACATACCTGAAGCATCTAGCAATAGTTTCTTCATATAATACCTTACACAATTCAATGACAATTATGTTTACTATGATGTGTGCTACGGATTCAAAATTAAAAATTAATGCTTTTTACCATGCATTCCTGTGGTTTGTGTGTTATATTTATCTTATGGAATGCTCAGGCCAGCATTTGACACTAAAATTATGAACTGTTTTGCATGCCAATTGTTTGGAAATTGTGAAAACACTGAGCTAACTATAGGACCATGGTGGATCAGATTTATATCTAAATGAAAAATAACGAAGTTATTTCTAACTTCCATCCATCATCCAACCCGCTACAGGGTCACGTGGGTCTGCTGAAGCAAGGCAGGAAACAAACCCCGAGCAGGGCGCGTGCACACACACAAATCCACACAACAAGTACACACTAGGGACAATTTAGAATCACCAATGCACCTAACCTGTATGTCTTTGGACTGTGGGAGGAAACCGGAGCACCTGGGGAGAACATGCAAACTCCACACAGGGAGGACCCGGGATGCGAACCCGGGTCTCCTAACTGTGAGGCAGCAGCGCTACCACTGCGCCACCGTGCCGCCCTATTTCTAACTTAATATTGATATTAAGTTATTGTATAGGTATTTTAGACTTACTTTACATTGTTCAGGTACCCATATCCTTTATCATACCAACCGTACCCCCATTAACATGTCTATTGAGGTGATCACCATCGATCAAATAACTGTCACTCACCGAGTGGCTTCCATGCCTGGAGATGGCACCTGCCTGTTCCATTCTCTGTGTTACATATTGCACAGCCATATCAGGCTCACTCTTGATATCCGGAGGAACATTGTGTCTTATGTATTAAATGACTGGGACAGGTTCAAGGTGTGGACTGATGACGGTACAGGAGATAATTATACTACACAGGAGCACTATAAGAGTGAAATGCTTAAGCCCTTCATCTATGGTTCTGCATGCGAGTTGATGGCTGCCGCTGAATTGTTCGGTTGTCGCTTTCAAGTGTACCAAAATGGCCAAATATTTTATACCTTTGGACAACTGCCAATGCCTCTTAAACATCTTAGATTCACAGGTGACGATTTGAGTAGTGGACACTTTGATGTTTATGAATGTTTAAATTCTCAAAAGCTGGATGCAAAGTTATCGATGAAACCGGTTGTATGCTTACAACGCTTGACAGATGCCGAATGTCACTTCAACAGAACAAATCCTGCAAATACTAACGTAATTGAAACAAACCATGAAACTCAAAAGATTATGACAGCAGCAATTCAAGCTGTGAGATTTGAGGCAAGATTGCTTTTCACATGGCCAAATGTACGTTGCATGCTCAAGAGTAAGCTCAGCGCACAGCTTGGTCATATTACAACCGGAGGGCCGAAATGACAATGTGGTATACAAAGAGATCCTTAACAAATAATTATTGGTATATTTTCTCTCAGTTTAAAAAGGTTTACTTTTCGTCTTAATAAAAATTTACGTCAGTTTTTTGACGCTGCGAAGCCCGGGTATTTTGCTAGTGTATATATACATATACAGTATATACAGTATATATAAATATACACAGTATATATATATATATATATATATATATACACACACACATATACTGTATATACATATATATAGATAGATAGATAGATAGATAGATAGATAGATATACACACACACATTATATATATATATATATATATATTTTTTACAAAAGTCATAATGCATTATTTGCTTTCCCGTATCACTCTTTGGCCAGGCAAATTTCTGATCCATGACATTTTACACATTAAGTAGTATACTGTGGCAATGTATGTTTATCCTTGACTCATACTTCATTTGTCTTGTTGGTCAGCAAATTTGACACCAGTACAATATTATCAAAATGGTACTTTTACAATAAACTGACAAAGTCTGAACAAAACATTTTTTATTTTGTGCTTTGCTATTACGGGAACAATTGTATACACCTGACTTATTAAAGCAAATTCTTTCAGTTAATGATTAAGCTGCTAAGAGTGTCTAGAGTGCATTTGTCATTAGGGGAAAAAAAGATGCCAAGAAAAAAATATTAAAAAACTTGCCAATTACATTTTGGGGAATCCCATTTGTAACTGTTTTAGTTAGTGCCTGGAGCTCCATATTTGTTTTCTTATCAAAATTTGGCTTAAATAAACCAACTGATGCTGACTTTTTATATAAATTCTAACAGGGTAAGGAGAAAGAACTGCAGTAATTTTAATCATGAATTTCAAATAGCTCCAAGACTGTAGACAATTTAACATTCTGTTACATTTTAATACTAATTCCAGAAAAGCTATATTACTTATTTACAGATGTCCTAGGTCCCTTTTAAACATTTTAGTGAAGTTAGTCAAATGTCATTATTAACATAGTAATTAAAATTGATGCCTACAGCAAATGCGTTTTAACCATTGTCAAGTCTGAGATTTCTCCAAAATCTCACATATACCTTGTATTTATTATCTAAGATGTTAAAAACAAAAAATGCAATTCTCTTTCTAATTAACAGAAAAAAATTGATCTAATCTTGTCAATAAATGCTTAGTAACCACCAGAACCATTGAGTCATCAAAATAAGAGCACTACTTCTAGATTCAAAGATCTTCTGAAAAGCACACAAAATCTTTAACACCTGAGAAAACTGCATTTCTGTCAATTTAAATTTACTTAACCACTGTAAAATAACATAGTTACTTTACAGATTTTGATAGATTAGGTCACTTAACCTCTTTCATAACATTAACATCAGATTTTGATTTACATGTTTTGTAAGATTCAACACACTGCAGTGTGTGTACTTACTTTCTCACAGTACAGCATACAAACCAAGATAATGTTTGTATCTTCATGTTTATATAACATTTAGTTGTAGAAGAACTGCGCTCTGCAATCCTCTTCAAAGTACGCACTCAGAACTCCCTGTCTCGGTCTTTTCAGTTGTCAATAAAACATGGCGTTTTCAAAAATGCTGGTATCAGGGAAGCACACTGTTCATAGCCTATGATAGACTGACACACTGTCTGGGGTTGTCTTAATACCTTGTGCTGTCGATATCATGAACAAATGTTACTCTATTGTGTTTGTGTACTAAACTGATGCAGCTGTAACTAAATGATTTGAACATGATTTTAACATTTCTTTCATTCACACATTCCATGAGTGGGTATATTTAGCTCACCACAATAACATTCAAATTCACATACATAGCAATGCTTTCATTAAAACTACAATAAAGATTCAGAATTATATATTTGTTTGTCATTCACTATAGCAATGTGTGGAGGAGTAGAAGCCAATATCCCTTTAATTTAGTATATATGTTGCCGGCAATGTGTGAAAACCGGCATTCTATAGAATACCTAGGCAATCTATACAATGCCCGAAATAGGACGTCAAAGTATGAAATACATCGCATTTCCTAGGCATTCTATATAATACCTAAACGGTAAACCGGCAGAGTGTAGAATAAGCTTATTCTCGCCAGAACATTTCGCCAGTGGCGCCTGGATCTTTGTTCGTCCATGTGGAAGCACGTGTGCTTGCTGTGCCGCAGCAGAGACTGTTCCATATATTGTGGTGGGTTTAGTACCGCTACAGAAGCTGACCCATATTGTGCTGTGTGAAGATGGGAGAAGAGAATGTAGTGTACGTGTAAGAATAAGGACATGCTGACATGCGACAACGGTTCTACAAAGAACTATCCCAAATGCGAGCCAACGCTGCTAAAAATTGTGTTTTTCTAACGGAAGCCACTTACGAGAAGTTAGTGAATGATGTAACAAAGGCTAAAACTACTTAGAAGGAACCATGGGACTATTGGCTGCTGAAACGCTACGATGTGATAATGGTAGAGAACAAAAGCAAGTTGATTTATCCTGTTAAAGAAGGCATCAGTGCTATCCAGTTTTACGTCAGAGATTCTGAATTATTTTATGTCAGAGATTCTGAATTATCTGACGTACTTCATTTCACACTTGCCGTACAATAGTACTTGTCATTCTTTATAATGCCTAGGCATTTTATGCAATGCCTAGGAAAAGTATGTAACAACGCAGATATTTCATACCTTGCCTAAAAATGGCAGGCATTGTATACATTGCCTAGGTATTCTGTACAATACCTGCTTTTCATACATTGCCGGTAACATATACATAATCAAAACACACAGTTAAGATTCAGGATAATGGGGGACTTAAGTCTAACTTGGCAGCATCAGGCGCAATGCAGGAAACCTCTTTATACAGCACACCAGACAACTGCTGGTCCCATTCACACTCGAACAAGAACAAATTAAAATCCCCAGTCACTTTGAAAATATAGAGTAAAAAACCCACGATGATACAGTGATGTCATACAGATTTCAGTAGGATAAGAACTGGTTTGTTTTTCAAATTTTCAAAACGTGTCAAAAGTAAATAATCTGTATATATTTTCACAAAACATTTATGTCAAGTATTAGCATCCTATCAGACCTTTGCTACATTTTCTATGCATCTGTCAAAGTCCAGACACCAAAAAGAGTTTAATTTTGACCAATCCAGCAGGTGGTTCTTTTACCTTTTTCACTGTACTATAGCTCTGATGAATGATTATGGTTCTACCCCATATGAGGCCCAATTTGAGAGCCATAAGCTCTCATCACCTCTGAAAAAATGGTTTTAGCTCATTTTCATATATACTGTATCTCCTCAACCAGACATACTATAATGATACCAATATATCATATATAATGAATGCCAATATATATTTATTACACTGCAAAAAATGAAATCTAAGCAAGTGGAAAAGTATTTATATCATGACATTAAATCTTGTTTTTCATATTGTAAGAATTATTGACTTATCAAATAATCTCTATTTACAACGCAGATTTTTTTTGATAAATAAAAGCAAAACAACTCCCATTTAAAGTTTTTGTCCAGTTTTTGCATAATCATTTTTTGCAGTGCAGTTTCAAGTTGAATCACTGAACTTTTAAAAAGCAGAGTTTCATGTTTCACAGCATGACAAAATCTCAACTGTATCCAATATCAGCATCTACCAGGACTTCCAGGTAACCATAATAATTTTCATTTGTGTGAAGAGATGTTTATTTTCCGTGTCACATACATGTCACAGCAGAAATAATGCTCCAAGCACATAGCCAAATTCCTTTTCATTTCATAAAACATTGTTTTTTCAATGCCTAACATTACTTACAGACTTTAATCACACTATTTAATAATAAGTGCTATATGCAACTGCTCCTCTTTATCTGCTTTCAGTTTCCTTCACAGGCTCATATGTTGTAATCTGTCATATAATTGTGTTATTTTATGAATTATAAAGTCGTGGCCAAACATTTTAAGAATGACACAAGTATTGATTTTCACAAAGTTTGCTGCTTCAGTGTTTTTAGATCTTTTTGACAGATGTTTCTATGGTATACTGAAGTATACAGTAATTACAAGCATTTCTTAAGTTTCAAAGTCTTTTATTGACAACTACATCAAGTTTATGCAAAGAGTCAATATTCGCAGTGTTGGCTGTACTTTTTCAAGACCTCAATTCGCCCTGATATGCTGTCAATCAACTTCTGGGCCAAATCCAGACTGATGGTAGCCCATTCTTGCATTATCAATACTTAAGAGTTTGTCAGAATTTGAGGGTTTTTGTTTGTCCACCTGTCTCTTGAGGATTGACCACATAATGGACACTAGTGCCACAGAAACAGCTGCTCAAAAAACAAAATGGCTATGCGGGTTAACAAAATAATAATAAAGTGAATGAATAACATGGAGGACAAGATGGAAAATAAAAATGTAAGTAAAACTAAAATGCCCATGATTATTTTCAGGTGAAAAGAAAAAAAAGAATACACCATTCTGAAAAAATGTATTATTTACAAACAAAAAATGCAACTGACACCAAGTGTTGCATTGCAAACCAGTACTAGAAAAAGTTCCAGACTACCCAATTTTTAAAACAGTACTATACCAGATTCATGCTAAATTTGGTACCACCATTTAATGGTTGAGTACCAGCACCTCAAAACACTGACCCCCAAGGGTGACTAACCACTCCACCCTGCCTCACACTTCAAAGCAAATTTTGTATATAAGCGCAATTGAAACTTATCAATTTTTTTCTTTGGTATGGTTTTGTTACTAATACTGAGGTGCAAAAGCAGGTATCAAAGTCAGAATTTCAATATAGATCCAACATTACTAACAATGAAGAATCGTGACAAAAAGTGCACAGCAATAAAGGCTGTAAAATTAGCTAGCATTCTTATAAAAATTTAACATCTATCTGCCACTACATTAGGATGGAAACGGAGACAACATGCCACATTCTGTCACCAAAGCATCCCCACATATCTACCATGACTGGAGAATCCCTGTGACCAGCAAACTTTGCCTTAACAATAACATGTAAGTTACTTAAACAACAATTTTGGAGGGTTTGGCTTTCCTTGGGAGGACAGAGCATTCCATTTTCTGCCACATTAAAACGCTAGAAGTTATGCACAGTTTCCAGCACTGAACAAAACTTGCTGCTGTGGCATCACTGATAAGAGAGAAAAACAACATGTCACTAAAAAAAAGATCAATCATTTTTTGTTGTTTTATTTCATTGTTTTACCCTTAATCCCAAGCCATATTTTACATTTTTTTGGACCAAAACCAAACCCACAAACATAAGTCAAACATTCACCTGTTAATAGGGATGCAACTAATGATTATTTTGATAGTCGACTAATCTGTCAATTTGTTTTCCGATTAGTCACGATTATTTCATGCCTGACTATTTTGATGCCGGCGACCTGTGGTTGCACATCCTGTTCTGGGCTGCAGTGCACGTCTTACCTCATCTGCTCACATCCGTCAAGCAGTGAACGTCACCCTGATCTCTCTGCATTAACATGATTAAAAGTATCAAATGAAAATAACCAGTGAAACATGTGAATTTGAAAATAATCAGATGTTTTATATTAGTGTGACCATCACAATAAAAAAGAAATACATTAAACAATACAAACTAAAGTGCACATAGTCTTTAAACAAAAAAAGTGCATTTAACTGTCTTAAAGTCCAAAAGTTTAAATAAAGCTTCAATACAACTAAAATAAAACAGTAATGTACAGTTTATAAAAGATTCAGTACATATATTCCTGATTGCAGTGCAGGAACGTGAGCATTTCGACATGCTCTGGTGTGAGGCTGCCTCTCTTCTTTGAGACAATGTTCCCAGCTGCTGAGAAGAGACGCTCAGAGGTAGCAGGAATACACAAGAATGATTTTGCAGACAGAGAAAGATGTTTTAATCATTACACTCTGAAGGAAGTGTTGTTTATCACATCATGTACTATATTATGCCAAAATAAAAACATAACGGACTAAAATATGTAACAAGCTAATTACTGATATACTTAAAAACACAAGTTACCTAACGTTAGTTAGAGATGGTTTACTATTCATATGAACTCAAATATTATATGAAAAAAAAAAACTAGGACTGCTCAGCTACTCCTATTCACTCGTTTACTACAGTATAGCTCCAATCACGTTAGCAAACATAACTGATATTATATTCACTTAACCCTTAAACCGCCGCAACCGGCTACAGTCGGTTTCCAGTGCAATTTGGAAGCATGCTGAAGCAGAGTATATGTGGAGACATAAATTTGGTGATGTATATTTATTGAATGCTGCAACCAGCTGTAGTTGTGTCTCAGTGCAATTTGCCAGCACGCAGGGGGCGAGTATATTTGGCGACATACATTCATTGAACCCCGCAACCGCCTATATTTGCTTCACAGAGCAATTTGGCAGCATGCCGGAGGTGATCAGTCAGTGCCGTACATTCGTTGAGCACCCAGCTCATGACCACTGCTAGCACCGGCTGAACTACAGCCTCACTGTCTCTGGGATTCAGCCGCTGCACTAGACGAGCATGCAATCATCAGCGTTTACCTCTGTGTGTTTGCTTGCAGCCAGTTCAAGTGCAGTTGGCTCTGTGATTTACTGAATTTCATCAGTTGGCTTCAGTTGCACCTTGAACATATAATAGATTGTTGCCGTAGTTTTTTTTTTATAGTTTTTACAGTTCATTTGCAGTGTGCAAAATGATCAGTGTTGCAGTAATTGTGATGCTCTTTGCATGAGAAAAAAATAAGTGTTCCATTAAAATTTCACATTTTCTTTGTGAATTGTGACGTTTACTTAAAAATTGCAGCTAAAAAGTATTTGGTGTCCAGGGGTGCATTAACCCCCAAGTATGTGTCGGTTTAAGGAATAACTATCATTGTCGAAACATTGATATACACATTATAGTACAAACATTAACGTTAACACGTGACACTAACTTTACTTGCTAAAACTTACCTCTCAAGAGACGGCAGCATCACAGCTCCAGGATGCTTGCATTTCAGATGCTCATGCATTGCGGTGGTGCTGCCGTGAAAAGAAAGCTCCGCTATGCATAATCTGCATTCAACTTTTCTTTTGGTGAAGTGCTCCCACACTTTAGAAAGTTTCTGTCTAAATTTTTTTCCATCTCCTTCCCCTCCTCTATCCAACTTGCCATTGCAACCATATTTATTTTCCTCTACATTCTTCTCCTCAGACGTTCTTCTTCGTTGGTAGGACTGTGTGCAGTCTTGACAAACAATAACAAATGATACTGCCCCTAGACGTTCATGTAGTGCATTGCAGCAAGCAATAATATATTATGTAATACAACAACATCTAAGACACGGCTATTATCACCAATAGTTGACAATACAGATAGCTTCTCAAACATTATTTAGCATGTAAATTTGTAAAAGCACTTTAAGCCTGTCTTTGGAGGACAGCAGTACACAGGAACAAATTAAGGAAATTACATGATTTTAAAAGGACTGCTTGCCTTTTGCCACACTAGTTGGAAAAAGCACTTGTGACTGTGCAGAATTGCAGTTTTTATAGGTTCTCCTGCTACAAATGATGTAATGCCAGCTCATTCTTTTGGTGACTCATCCCTGGCTAATGTAACTCGTCCAGTGCCGTTGCAATAGCAATGTGTGTGCAGTTGACTGCTCTAATTACATTTGGAAAAAAGGACATTGCTGTGAATTGCGCTTTGATGTTTGTCACTTCAACACAGCGTAAGTAAATCTTATATATTTGGATGACAATCGGATAACACCATCCCATACAACTGGCAAGGCGCGATTCAGTGATGATTGTAAAATATCTGATTGATCAACAAGTTCGAATTGAAGAGCTCCTGTGGCTAAAAACCCGAGGGTGGACAAAATTTACAAAGGAGCAGGTACAGCATAATTCCACAAAGTCTGCCATTGTAAAGCCGGCGCCAGTTCAGCACACAGCTCCAAGAGGAAAGCTCTTGGAAATCAAAATTGACTTAGAAGCCAGTTATCTATAAATAAGCGCCCTCTTCAAACTCTTCTATTTGCGATGTCTTCTAACGCTAAAGCAGCTATGGTAGCTGGAACAGTCTGGCCATTCCATGAACCATTATATTGTTATAGAATGATTACAATTAAGTGAATTTAATTTGTAAATGATATGCTATTAATTTCTGTGTATTTGATAAATCTGGCATCATGGATTAAAATCTAAAAAAGAAAGGGGCACCACATAGAAACAGTAGAATTGCTTTGATGCTGGCTGCCACCCGTTTGCAAAACCAAGCAGAAATGTACGTATGCAAGGTGTGAGGCTGCTGTGAAAATGTACATGGCTTTATGTAAAGTTTAGTTTTTATTCATCTCGAAGTGAGCTTCGAAATGGGCGTACACAACTATTTTGTGCATACACCCGTTTATACATAAGGCCCCATTGGTCTTAGGAACTCTATCTATCCTTAAAACAGAACAGAGAAACATTCTGTACCGAATCAATTACGGAGTTGTTTATTTAATTTTAGAGGGGTCATTTCAACTTATATATTTTGTAGTCTGTATTTCCCTCTTTTACACATCAGATAGCTGCATCTATCAGCAAAACAATTTTAGCAATTAAAAAATGGCAAGAGTGTCTCTGCACATACTGTGCCTGTGCCGCCTAAACAGCGGCAAAGCGATCTGAGCAAATCTCTATCACTTATCACATACACTGCTGCTACAAAATAATTAATAACCAAAAATGTGATATGCATCTTTGATGAAATAGTAAAAATATTCCAACTTTCAGAACACTCCAAATGTTACACCACATGTAAATTTTCCAACTTTTTATAAAAAGAAAAAAGAGATCACTTATTTTTCCATAATTACAATTAATAGACAAACAAAGTAATGCTATGTTACTTAAATATATTAATGGTATTCGTGTTCTTTTTTGCAATTTCAAAAATGTAACTGTGATAATATTATTAAGATTTACTGTATACTGCTATACTATAATTATACTAAACCCATTTTGCTATATACGCATGACTTGGACCAAGTATACAGAAGTATGGTTGTTACACTAAAAAATCCTATTATATATTATGGTTTGCCTGCCCCCCAACCTAAAAGTCAAACTCTGCTCATGTCTAAATGTTAGATTCTGCCATGTTAAAAATCTACTTGCATGCAGAATTCAATGGGTTTAGAAAATTCTTATAAAAATCTCTGTGACTAAATCTTTTTCACAATGCTATCAGGATATGCAAATTGGAATGGTTTTCAAAGCATTAAAATATAAAATAATAGTCTGCATGGAATTATAGCGGGCTAAGCTACACCTACCATTAATATCAATATTGATTTAAGTCAATGAAGTTACACAAGCCTCTGAAAGTGTTAGTTTTAAAAAAAGATAACAACTGAACCACAACAAGTATAAAAATTAAGGTGAAATGTCTTAAACTAAGTTATCTGAAACATCCATGGATGCATAGTATGTTGTTCACAGAATTTGGCATCAGCACAGTGACTTTCCTTTGAAGCTGGCATGGACAACACATGTCACACAAGAACATTGTTGGTGCTATCAAATTTGGAGAACATTAGTTTCATAGTCATGTATTCATGTAGCCTAGCATCCACTGACTTTGTTCTATGCATGTCCTTAGCCTCCCAATCTGCAAACCGGCTCTGGTATGCAGTGGGTTGCTCAAAAGGTGGAGGATAATCCTCTTCATCTATATTAAATTGCAGGTCTGTGATCAGCTTCATGACACCTTGGAACACTCCTTGTTGTCTGCACACATTGATCATTTTCAAACCTCTTATGTTTGGTGTTAGTAAGGTTGTCATGCTGTGAAGCTTGTGAAGTTGGTGTGGCAAAGTGTTGTTAACTGACATTAATTCCTTCAGACATGACACACGCACAGATAGGACATCATGCAGATGCACAGTGCTCCATTAACATCACAGACCAAAGGAAGTACTAATGTTGTACTGGGAGAAGTGATGTCGCTTTCAAAGTCGTCAGTTGCCTCCTTAACACTAGAATTACCAGAGCCTACGAAAAAACTCGTAATTCCGTCCCACCTTAAATCGCAACTTAATTCCCTTCACACCTCTCCGCCAGCGTCCTTTGTCTTCTAAATGTGCTG
>JANRMT010062843.1:16017380-16054732 GCA_026402145.1 Polypterus bichir lapradei | reverse complement strand
GTTTCATTTCGAAATTCTATGCGTAACGGTCATAATGGTCAACAACGATCGCCATGTTGAACTTTCTTATTTATGGCCCCATCTTCTCGAAATTTGGTAGGCGGCTTCCCTGCACTAACCGAAACCAATGTACGTACTTATTTCGGTGGTATGATGCCACTGTCGGCCGCCATATTGAACTTTTCAACAGTCTTTGTTACTTATGGGCCCATCTTCAAGAAATTTGGTACACGGGTTCCCAACGCTAACTGAATCCTACTTACGTACATATATACGTCCATAGCCTGCAGGTTGGTCACCATGTGAGGCGGCGTTGGGTCCCCCATCCCAACGCCTCCCACGTTGTTGGCTGCCTGCCTATATAAGGCCGTCCGTCGCTCCAGTCTCTACATTCCCTTCCTTGCTTCGCCACGGGATTCACGTCTCCCTGTTGATAACTAGAGCCTTTTTGTTTAATCCACGGCTTCTCCGCTGTTTTATTGTTTATTATAGTTATTGTATAGGTATTTTACACTTACTTTACATTACTCAGGTACCCATTTCCTTCATCATTCCAACCCCCATTACCATGTCTATTGATGTAATCACCATCGATCAAAGAACTGTCACTTACTGAGTGGTTTCCATGCCCGGAGATGGCACCTTCCTTTTCCATTCTCTTTGTTACATGTTGCACGGCCATATCAGGCTCACTCTTGATATCCGGAAGAACATTGTGTCTTATGTATTGAATGACTGGGACAGGTTCAAGGTGTGGACTGATGACGGTACAGGAGATAATTATACTACACAGGAGCACTAGAAGAGTGAAATGCTTAAGCCCTTCACCTATGGTTCTGCATGTGAGTTGATGGCTGCCGCTGAATTGTTTGGTTGGTGCTTTCAAGTGTACCGAAATGGCCAAATATTTTACACTTTTGGACAACCGCCAATGCCTCTTAAACATCTTAGATTCACAGGTGACGATTTCAGTAGTGGACACTTTGATGTTTATGAATGTTTAAACTCTCAAAAGCTGGATGTGAAGTTATCGATGAAACCGGTTGTAAGCTTACAACACTTGACAGATGCCAAATGTCACTTCAACACAAGTCCTGCAAATACTGTCGTAATTGAAACAAACCATGAACCTCAAACTGATTATGACAGCAGCAATCCAAGCTGTGAGATTTTAGACAAAATTACTGTTCACATGGCCAACTGCAAGTTGCATGCTCAAGAGTAAGCTCAGCGCACAGCTTGGTCATATTACAACCGGAGGGCCGAACTGACAACATGGTATACAAAGAGATCCTTAACAAATAATTATTGTCATATTTTCCCTCAGTTTAAAAAGGTTAAATTTTCTTCTTAATAAAAATTTTAATGCAGTACTTCGCCGCTGCGAAGCGCGGGTATTTTGCTAGTCACTGATAAAGTTTAGAGGCCTTGCAAGGTGAGAGGATGCATAAGCAGCAAAACAAAAGTCAATGAACTGCCACTGTTTTAAAAGCAGAAGCCACTCACAAACTGCAAAAATGAGGACAGACTGCTTATGTGGACAGTTTCGTAATCAGGTCATCATGCCACTTGCCATTTACATACATACTGCATGAAATTTGTAAGTAAGGCAGTCAATTTTTAAAGTATATACAAAAAATTAAGTTTTTACTTCACTTGTTATTTTATGTTTAAAGCTTTTTGTTGTTTATAAGTGTTGTTCTGCATTTTACCTTAAATACTTGAGTGGTTTTATGCTAAGCAGCAGCACAACTCTGGAAAGCCACTGATTTTTTAGCATCACTTCGGGTATCTCTCACTCCTGACAGAACACGGTGCCAGGTAGGAAGAAGTACAGGTAATTAAAAAAAAAAAAAAAAAAAAAAGTATGATATGGATATGGACAATTTTATAATAAGTCCAAATACCACTTGCCATTTACAACTGTTTAAAATCCAATAAAAATAATAGTATAGTTGTAAATTGTTTTTTTTATTAAAAAAAAAAAAGGTCTCTTGCTTTGTTATTTTGTGTGTCTAGCGGATTGAAATGTATGGTTTTTCTTTTCACTAATAAATACTGAAGCAGGTGAGCAGCACCACAAACCCTACATTCTTTTTTTAATTTTTAATTGAAAACATTTAACTCTTTCGAGGGCTGAATTTTTCTTCCAATAAACAGTTTTCTGAAAAGCACACAAAACAATGGTTTCACTCAGAAATCAAAATAAATCGTCTGTTGCTGTGTGCCATGGCAACCAGTTCGCAGTCTCCAGTTGCTCAACTCGCTCATGGGCAGCACGACAGCAGGCAGGAATGCGTGGCAGGCTGGCTGCCAGGCTGTCTTCACGGGGTCGGGGGTGGCAGTGGCTGATACAGTGCATCACAATCTGGTTTGTACCTCTTGTCATTGTAAGTGGAGGTCTTCCCAGGCAAATGCTGCCCTGTCAGCTACACAACACGGTTCATCACCACAATCCACTGATGTGGTACCTCATGCTCGTTTTGATTACTTGCATAAAAATCGGAGTCCGACTAGTCAGAGTCCAATTCAGTGATAATTTGCAAAATGTTGTCTATAGAGTATTTTGCTTTATGCATTTGCTTCGATCTCTTGCCAGATGTTGATGCCATTTTTGCTTTTTGCACACGAGTGCAGGTAGACTCGGTCAAACCAATGAAGCTAACTTTCCTTCTAGCAAAGAGAGTCCAACATAAAGGCGGGTTTGGTCACCACTTAGGAGTTGAGTACCACCGTCAACCTCTCCTTTTGACAAAAATTGACATCTGCCCTGAAAGAGCTAAACTTAAAAAAAAATATTTAAACAATATACCGTATATCGTATACAAAGAAATAATTTGTTTGTATGTTCTTTCAAGATTTATGATATGTGTCAGGCTATTTATTGTTTTTGGGAGAGGGTGGTTGGTATGCCCATTTAGGATACTGAGCTGATGGGCCAGTATCAGGATTCAGATGCCACCTGGCAGTTCCAGTGTTAATGCACTAGAAATAGAAAAGATATTTAGAAACACATAAAAAAATGAAATTCATGCAATTATGAGAAACAGAGAAAGTGCAAAGCAAATACTAACAAGCTGTGTCATACATATTAGTCACCTTGAATTTATGCCTCCCAGACCTTAACACAACTCAAGTTTGGCAAAACCCAATAGTCATTAAGTGTGGCCCATGTCTTTATTTTTCTTCCAATCTACGTGCATGCATGCATGCATGTAGTTAGAAAGGTACTATGCAAGATTAATGTAACCAAAAAAAAAAGAAAAGGTATATTATTATTTAGCTAGCTGTAAACCATCACTGCCAGTTTCAGACTCAAAACTGAAAAAATACAGTCAGTTGCATGCAAAAGACAAGTATAGATCTTCTCCCAAGCGATGTGATCATTTTAAGTCAAGATTACTGTGGCGTTCTACCTAACATTTGTACATGTGACATTACTAATATGACTAATTAACTATAGCTAGTGTTAAACAAAGCAGAGTAGATAAATTAGCACTATATGAGATGACTGACACATCTTTAATAATTTAGCTCTGACTGCTTAAAAACAAGCTGTATTATCCCAATAGGAATAGTGGATTTCTGCAAGAAACACTAATGGTTGTACACATGAAAAAACATAAATAAGAAGAGGGAAGCATGTAAAACTAAGCAAATGAGGAAAAAAATTGTTTATAGTAACTAATGCCCCTCTATAAGATGGGAAAGTCGTAACAACAAACCTGTCCATAGAGGGTTAGTCTTACTGGGACGGTGTAGGTTTTGACATTACTATTGGTGTGAACTTGGAGTCCCTAAGTATGTTAGTTCCAAAAGCACTTCCAAAAATATCCACTAGAGGTGGAAATCCCATCCAAAATCATGACTAGATACAGTGTCTCACAGAATCTTTATAAAAGATTTATTCTTCACAAAAAAAAAAAAAAAAATGGTTTTCCAATCGCAAAGAGGTTTAATTGAGCACAAAGGTAAAATGGAATTTTCCATAACATGAAAGTAACCCAAATTAAAGAAGTCCCAATACAGATTCCAACAGTAAGGTCAAAACACAGAGCATAAAGACAAAAATGCAGAAAATCACACTGAAGCACACTGAATTTACAAAACGCAGAAAAATTTGCCGCTTCTAAACACATTCAAAATGAACCGGCAGGAACTATGGAAACCCTTCAGATTTATATGGCAGTTCTTGCAAGTGATCCACAACATTGAACATAAAGCAGGCTTAGATAGAGATACATAATACGTAAAGAACACTGCAAATCAGAAAAAGAAAAAAAAAAAAAAAAAAAAAAAAACACAAAAATAAAGCAAAAATGTACAAAAAGAACATAAAACAACCATTTGAACCTCAGCCAGAGACGGAACAATGCTGAAATATAACAACAATAATGCAGTTTTAAATGGTCTCAACTAACTCATTATATGATCAGAAATAAATCCTTCAGCTTGCCTCCTACTAAGTATATCCATTCCATACAGTTGTATCTCATAAAGCACTTATAAATGGCAATATCCAAAAATAGCATCTCAAAGTGTTTTGCTGCATGTAAAAACAGATTCTATATGCATTCTTTCCTAATTTTTTTATTCTCATGCTTTTTATGTCTGGCACTACTAAACCTTTTGAGGACATGCAAAAATGAATAGTACAGCATCAACACCAGTACATCAGTAATGCAAATGAAATAAAATGCATTTTCCTATAAAAATCATAAGAGCTGTTGGTCTGGCTTTGTGGCAAAACATACTAGAAAGTCACTATGTACTACACTGCACTGATCCTGCAAATTAATGCTTTGCTCTCACATGCTGCTGTAAAATTATACATCTTAATTTCTGTCATTTATTCTCAACTGACACAGCAAAAAAACACATATATTGTCATTTGTGCTCTAGTCTAGACTGCCAGAAACAGTTTCATATCTCATCAAAATATCTGTGACATATGTTCAGTTTGCTGTGTGGTTCGCACAGCTGGATAAAACAGCTTTACATACATTTTCAAATCTTGCTAATTTCTCTGGACAAAACTAATCTGCAGAACAAGTCTTTGCACAGTACATCTTTCCTATCCATTTGAATTATTTTCTGACATTTGCCTCATGATGACAGTGTCACTTACTCCTTACACACAAAAAACATAATTGTATTTTTTTTTAGAATTTACTTATTGATTTGCTGACTTGGTTATCAAGGAGTGGATTGATTTTCTATTGGTCAGCCTTTTCCTGTAGAAAGCACCAGTGTTGGCTTTAAAATGTTATTTTTAAACCTTTAGTGTTCACATGGATGGAAATATTAGTTCTTAACATGCAAATATTATCAAAAGGAAAGCATAGAAGCAAGGGCCTCTAATGATTGAATTGTGTTTACCATTAGAGACACTGGGGCTATACAAGTTTGCCACAGAAAAAGGTACTGAAGACATTATTCATTACTGACCAAAGATTAGTGGGCATGTGGACTCTATCCAAGAAATGACTACTCAACGTTATAGCTGTAGCCACATGTTCTTTGTATAGCTTCTAACTACTGCTGTGTATATGTGATGTTAGCGTTTAAAACGTGTGATTTAAGATGGCGATGCCTCGTGTTTTATATCTTCAATGTTGTTTGTTTTTGTTTTCTATATAAGGTCTGTATTTAATTACCAAAATGAATGTGCTGCTCATTTGTCTAGGCTTCCATAAGGTTTAGATAAACTTCCAAGGTGTTTAATCTAATTGAAAGTGCTATATTTAATCACATAAAGGGCTTGCTGCAGACAAGTAGACCAAATAAATTATAATACAAAAATAATAAAGACATGTTTTTGTTGGGTTTCCAGGCACTGATGGAACTGTCTGGCTAGATCAGATAAGGGATCAGTTGATGCCTGGGACTGCCATGCGTTCCCAGCATTCATTTGACGCATCCTCTGAGCATGTCCTCAGAAATTAATGCAACGCGACCAGCAAAAAGTCGGGGGACACAGTGTGATAAAAGTTGGAATGTGACATCAGAGTCTCTGTTTACATATCTACAAAAAGGTGTATTTTGTGATTAAAGTGGACATTTAAGCTTTAATCTTGAAATGTCCACTTTAACCTCATAGTTAACTTTATCATTAAAGCAGACCGTCGTAAACGTCATCCCAGTTTTTAATCGCTATGAGCTTCTGGGACTTCCTCCTGACCTGACAGCAGCGGCAAACAGCAATAGATCACCACATAGAACACACTAAATGTATGATATTCCATCTCTCTGCAAATTTAGAATCCTTAGATTTATACTTAATATCACTTTCATGATGAAATGCATTAAAGTATGTATGTTACATTTTACAGATAAATCGTTAATTTAGTTTAAATAATGAATACTGTTAATAATTGCACACATGGGGTGACACGGTGGTGGAGCGGTAGCACTGCTGTCTTGCAGGCAGTCATGTCGCTGGTATTCCCTGCTTGGAGTTTACATGTTTTTCCTGCCGGGTTTCTACAGTGTGCTCTGGTTTCCTTTCAAAGATATACAGATTTGGTGACACTAAAATGACGCTAGTGTATGCGAGTGCTTGCATTTACCTTGCGATGAGTTGATGCCTTGTCTAGAAATTGTTTCTGCCTTGTACCCAGTGCTAGCTGGAATGGGCACATCCCTGGATTGATGGATTTAATCATTAAATATCCTTTTCAGAGATATTGCGGCAAGGTGTCATCGAAATTTAATGGCCGTTCCAGGCAATTCACAACACAGCAAAGTCGAACCTATTCTCACCGTGATAATATCTTGCACTGCCAGCTGGTGGGTTTTCCAGATTTACATAAAGTAAACGCGCAAGTATAAACCCGGCCTAAGAATCATTCTTAAACATCCATGTCACATAGATCTCTGAATTCCCAAATATACTACGGTGATGGCAAAAGATGTGAAGAACTAATTTATTTTTTGAAATATTCTTAATTAATTTGTTTATTCTATTTAATTTTAAGTTAACAGTGTAAGCAGTGGTATAGGTTGGTAGCACCTGGCAAAGAGATAATCATCTATAATTAATCTCACAGGGATTACTTTCTGCTGGTCTTCTACAAATGTAAATAAATAAATAGATTTGAGCATGTGACAATGTATTTGGTCTAAATGTTCTTACAGGTACTCCCAAAAAGCCAAATCAAATTTATCTTCTGATGGAATGAGATCAATAAGCCTTATGCCTCAAAGTATAACCACACTTTGCTATTTTTTCTTTTTAAGTTTAATAAAAGGAGGTAACATTTTTCCAGTTTCTGCCTTGTATCTATAGTGGCAAACAATAGAAATCTGCACTGGGAGTATTATAATAAAAACACATAGCAGAACCATCTTTTCCTGCATGTTTGGGCAGGTTGAGCAGCAGCTGGAAATGTGTAATATGTCCAACAAGTCAGAAAGAGCAAAAACTACAAGAAAGTTCCACAGGGAGTTTAAGAGAAGTTCTTTTAGGCTTCCGGCTGATCCCAAGGACTGAACACTCATTTCTTTCAACCTTGTGAAAACCAGAGTCATATGGGACTTTTTTATTTGTTCCCAAGCTGAAAATAAGGCACTGTGGATAAAAATTGTTCCAGTCTTTACCTTGCACAAGACTTTCTCAAGATTGTAATGTACAATCCAGCTCTTGACAGACAAACAGTATAATGATACATACACACACACAAGAATGAAAAGGAAATTTAATTCACTACAGAACAGTGATGCAATCATTAGGACTGTAGTCTCACAACTGCAGAGACCTTGGTTCAAATTATGTGATGCATAAGCAAATACAGAAAATAGACAGATGTAATGATAAAAAGAAAACCAGGAACCAGAATAAGCATGTGCATATTTTAAACAAATACATTCTCAAGCACAATGTGTAGGACTACAGAGTGGTATGCTTCTTCGGCCTCTAGAAATATTAAAGTACTAGCATCTAAAAACATATTTGTAGAGTATTAAGTTATACAACTCATTTAGAATAATGAGATTTATGAAATGGAAGATCTTTCTGGTTTACTTTTAACAAAATATTCAGCATTGCCTCACAGAATTATCTAGTGTACAGTACAGAACAGATAAACAAATGCAAAACCACTAATAATGTACAAATACCCACACACACACACACAAAAGAACACAGATAAATAAAAACATACAGCAGGCATATCCAGTCAAGGCTTTGGATGGTCACAGCAGCTGTATACATTCATTCAAAAGGCTTGTTTTTGTTTTTAAATTTTGTATTAATCCTTCTTGTTATCAGAAATTCTAATTTGAAATGGTACGCTTTAGGATCATGTATTCATAATAAACTTTTACATCTCTTTAAATTTCAAACAAATGTAAATTGAGTTTCTATTTACTTTTTAAAATGTTATTGTGAGGGGAAAATATCACTGTAGTGCAACTGAGCTTAACATGCATCACAGGTAAACGAATGGAAACAATTATTAAACAAACATTTCAGCATCATGTAGCAAAAACAGGTGTATTAGTGAATATTCAACATAGGATGAGCCAGGGGGAGATTGTGTTTCACTAATATGTATGAATTATATGATGAAGCAGCAAAAGCACATGACCAGAGACATGTGCATATTGCTTATCTTGATTTTCAGAAAGCGTTTAATAAGGTGTCACATGGGGACTGTAGTCAATATAAACAAAATGGAAATTCAAGGCACAGTTAATACTGTAGATGGGTGCAAAGTTGCCTTTACATTGAGAACAACAGGAATACAGTGTAAGAATCATTTTTAAAAAAATAAGCGATTTTAAAAGTGGCGTCTCTTGAGGATCAGTGCGGGTGGAACGGCAGATAATGATGAATCAGCCAAATCACTATAGTTGCAGCTGGAATAGAAATCAGACATGGTTAGATTTCTGTCAAATAAAATTTAATAAGTACATATAAAGTGTCTCTCTCTCTCTCACACATACACAGACAAAAAGTAAAAGAGGGTAGATTTGAACATGCAATGGGAGGTTTTTAAACTTGAAAGTAAACCTAATGAGAAGAGTCACAGTAAACTAACTACTGTTTACATTCAGAGTGACACTGTACAGAAGCCACTCGGAAAAGAAAGAGGATGTTGGATTACATAGCATAATGTATAGAGCACAGGTCAGGTGAACTTTTGCTACAACTGTTCAAGTTCTTTAACATGAACATGAAGGACACAGAAGCTTGTTAATGGAAAATTTTGCACATTGTAATGGGTTTCTTCACAAAAAGAACCACAGATATGTGAAATTACCAAGTAGTGCATTAAAGAGCAGTACTTTAAAGCAGTTTTTCTTAGCCTTTCTAGTGTCCCAACCCAATTTGTCCCATCAAAGTGTCTTTGCAACCCTCCAAGGGGTACAGAGGGATGTCCTCATTAGGAATGGAGCTCGTTTGTCTAAGGTTGGGTGTCTCCCCCCCCCTTGGTTAACCGTACACATTAATCACAATAGGGTTGGTTTGTGGTCCCACTTGATAAATCAAATGCAATCACCCAAACAGAGGTGTTGGGTTCCCACTAGTGGTGAATCAAGCACGAACATCAGATTGGGGGAAGGGGGTGTGGGGGTATTAAACTCAATCCTCTGGGCTACGACTTCCCATGGCCCAATGGTGGCAGCCAGCAGCTCAAGAAACACTGCTTTAAAGGACCTTTAAAATTCAACTTGTTATTTTGAAGCAATTATGTGAATAGGATTAGTGAGTTTTGTTGGGCCAAGACCTGTTCTTGCCAAACTTGTTCAAATGTTCTAAATTAGTTTCATTTTCACCTGTGTGTGTTTTCATCATTGAGAGATTTTTCAATAAAACATCTAAAAAAAACTGACAGAAGGGATGAAGGGAAGGACAAAAACAAAACACCTTAATTAGAAATATTGCTTCTTGTTTGTCATCACACTGCTGCATCAAAAAATACCAGTATATCTTTGAAAAATTGAAATGGTTAACTACCTAGTGAAGGAAAAAAAAAACAACAAGAAAATGATAAACTACAAAATGCTATAGCAGCAGTAAGGATCCTTGTGATTATGATAATAAAGGAATAGCAAAACAATAGCCAAAATCAGAGAAAAGACACATAATGAAATGAAACGGTTTCACACCACATCAGAAAACACAAAAATTAAATCAGCTGACCAGAGGAATGGCTGGCCGCCTCACGATTTTACACTAATGCTATTTATGTTCAGGTACTCACGATTTGAAGTCTCTTTATATAGTACAGTGTTTGCTAAATAGACAAACATATACTGTACCAAAAACTACAGCAGTTGCCATCAATGCTTAGCAAATTAAAACTAGAGGTCTGAACATTAAAATGACTATACGAATACAGCAGAACTAAATAAAAAACATCAAATTAATGGATTTTGATGCAAATAACTTGATAAAATTACTTTCAATGATCATAAAGTAATACATAAAAAAGGTTGAGCAGGACAGTAAGTCACTAGTTGATAATGGTCTAATTAACATATAACATGGTCTAAAGCACTTTTTATTTAATTACACATCAGCTTGAAAGTATTTTTTTTTTCAAGCAAGAGGAGCCATTTCCATTATTTGCAGCTTCCCTAGAAATAGCTAAATTTCATTGGACGTTACACTTACTTGCATAAATGTAAAGTTACTTCTAAGTTTTTATTCTCTTTACTTTTCTATGACATTAATACACAATACACAAAAGTAATAAGCAACTTAAAAAATCTTTTATTGAAAAAGTCTATTTTAAAGTGTGATCAAAAAATAAAAATGGCAGAACACTTTCTGCCGCAGCAGTTTTTACCTCTTTGCTCCAAGGGGATTTGGAGGTGTACAATTGTTCAATGGGACTTTAGGTTTATGCCAAATTTCTACAAGTCCTTTATAGATGCTTGCTCATCAGGCTTATCATTTACTACATGTACATAATGAATACAGACAAAAATGAATAACTATTACTGTATACATCTTAATACACCCAATCCCACATTCGTTATTTTACATTGCAGGTCAAATGTAAAAATCGTATAATTGTGTTCTTACTGTGTCCTTGTGGGTTTCCTCGCATAGTCTAAAGGTATGCTGGCTGGCAATGTTAAATTAACCCATATGTGTGTCCAGGGATTCTTCTTGCTTTGAGCCCTGTGGTTGCTGGGATAGGCTATAGCTTCTCCACACAACCTGCCCTCTATAACCAAGATAACAAAATGGATGGATGTACATTCACTGTGTTAAAAAGGCAGGACACTGCATTCAGTGTTTGTGAATATTTGTTAAAAAATATGGCTTCTTTTTAGTTATTGAAGTATTTTTTTAACGCATTTAATGCTTTGAAGGTTTGTCATATAAACAATATTTATTTTGACCTTAGTTAGTTTTAAAATAAAAGTTTAATTCTCTTATCTCCTGGTTGTGCTGTCTCACTGTGGCACTCGAGTCATACATGTAAAAACAAATATTTTGATACATTAAGTATAATGAAGGCACACATAGATAAGAAGCACAGAGCAATTCTTTCTCATGGCACTTGCAACCCAACTCAGATCCAAGCTGTAGAGAGTACTTAGTGGGCAAATTGTGTGTTGACCTCACATATGCATCAATTTCCACCAATAAATGTAGTCTCTGTCCACAGTTCACAACATTTTGGGAGGATGAAGAGCAACACTAGGAGATTGTACCAAGTAAAGATTATTATTCTGTGTACATCTCCTGCCTGCCTCAAATGTTTCTCAATTTTTAGTGCAAGATGGTGGTTCTTCAGCAAACAGTGATATTTTTTTCTAACCCTTCTTACTATTTTTACAAGGGGTGCCAATAATAGTGGCGGGAACTGTATGTATGTATATACAGTATATCTATCTCTCTCCAGGCCTGTACATTTGTGGATAACTGACAGAAAAGGTTTCTTTCTAGCATACTTTCTGGCATTGAGATGCTGTCTGATAATGGCTCTGGAGACTTGATAACTCCAGGATTTTTGTTGCAATTCCCAGTGATCCTTGGACATATTATTGCCTCTCTACTATCAATCTCACTATATGTGGGGGTAAAATAAACTTGGGTCCTCTTCCAGGCAAGTCTGTCACAGTTCCAGCTGATGACCACTTTATTATGGCCCTAACTTTAGAAATGGGTATTTTCAGGCAAGTAACTTTTTTTTTTTTAAATAACCATTCCCTGAGTTATGAAGGATTGAGTGTTCCATTTTCTTTGCCATGATGATGTCTGTCTACGAAAATTTGGTTCTGTGTCTCCTCAACATTTGTAACCCAGTTAATCAGGAAGTCATTGATTTCAGCTGGAAATTGCATATACACTCCAATCAACTTAACAATGTCCATTTTAAATAGGAAACCTGCTTCAGTTACATTGTTTCACATTAATTTGCAACGGTGCCAACATTTGTGGCACATGTGTTTTTGTTAAAAATATTTCTTGATGAGGGCTTTGTTTTTCTTTGTATGAACTTGTTTCAATTAAAAGTCAGAGGTTTCTCATTTTTTCAGTGCAAGATGACAGTTCTTCAGCAAACAGTGATACCATATTTTATTTATTTATCTCTCTCTCTCTTTATATATATATATATATATATATATATATATATACATACATATACATATATATATATATATATAAATCTATATCTAATTTTATATATATTATATATACACACACACACATATATTTATTTATTAAGCAGATCTATGAATGCATATATGATACAGAACAGCCTTTGAAACATTCAGTGTTACCTTAATTCCTTGATATTTAGTAAGCTGTTTGCCTGAGCATATTTAATTCTATTCAATGCTTAACCATGGAATTTGTTATTAAACTCCTAAAGCGCATGTTTCAAGCACTAGAATATTGCATTTATTAGTCATGATAGCCCAACTCACCCTATAAAAAGGTAAAATAAGAATCAATGAGAAAGATCAGTATAATTAGGTAAAAGACAAAATAGGACAAAAAAAATGTAAAGCTAATTTCACACTGTAAATGTTCAAAATAGGGAGTTTTTGCCATTCTGCACTCTTTTATAGGTACACACCGATTTATAATAATTTAACACCAATATACAAAATACTCATTTCAGCATAAAGAATTGATTAAGCATTTGTGAATAAAATGAGTTGAAAATAGGAGTATATGATGGAAAACCCCTGCAAATGTGTGTGACACGTGCAAACTCCACAAAATTCAATGGTTCCATGAAGCAGTACTGCTAACCACTGCAGTGCCAACTCTTCCTGATGTGGTATCCTAATAAAGTTAAATTACTACATGATACACATGACTTCATTAAGTTACTGATTTAATGGCAATTGCTGTGTGGTTTTATATGTTCTATAATAATTATATAATTGTTTTTTTCAAACCAAAATTATAACTAAGGAATATGTGTTTGAATTGCAAAGTTACAAGATATAATGTAACCCATTAACGGTACTTTTCGAACATTTCTGCACAGTGTAACAATATTTTCCAACTCCATCAATCATGTAGTAAGATATGATTATACTAAAGTTCAAACATAAATATCTGTCAGGTAAGACCCAAAGTACTGGTATTCTACCAAAAGGTAGTGCATCTCAAAATCTTGGAAACTTTACTATCTTTTATTTTACTAGTCACCATTTTATTACTTACAACTCCCCACATTTGAAATTTGAAAAGCAAAGCAGATGTGAAAACTTAATTGTTACGATATACGGTAGCATAAAAAACTGTTTTCTATTGGCATAAATGTGGAAAAGAAACATGGGAAGTGTTGTAACCACTGTCATTGGTTAATGTTTTCCTCTTCCTATAACTATTCTATTTTATATTAACTAAATTGCAATCTATGTATAAATTTAATCAGATTTTTACTATTTATAAATTGTTTGTTTATTAGTTTTCTAAGATGTTAACGGGCGTTTTCTCCTCAATCTGCAATTTATCTACTCACTGTTTTCTCATTGTAAACCAAGGTATGAATGAAACCTTCAACTGAACCATAACATTTCTGAACTTTTAAATTACTAATTAACAAACAATAGTATAGAGTTCACTCAAGAGGATACATAATTAATAAGCTTAATATAGAAAATGTGGAGGAATTAACTATAATGAATGACTGCTGCATTTCAGAGATCTTAAGAAAAAATAATTATAGGAAGCTTACTTCCCAGCTTTCAAGCTAAACATTAAGCTGAAAACCATAAACATCATCTCAGACATTGCAAACAAACATTTAACACTTAAGCACACACTTGTCAGGATGGGACCATTTATAACCTGCTATCATATTGACCCCAGAAACCTGAGTATACCCTACAAAGTCCTGGGGCACTTCAGAATTATTCCATTCTACCAGTATTTCTAAACGGCATTTCTAAGGTGCCACGCATTTCTATGGTGCAAACTAGTGGTTTTAGAAAGAAAAAAATGGCAACCTACTAGCCCAAGAACATTTTTGTGCACATCATTGTTGGACATAGAAAATTCTCTTCTTGAGTAATTGTAACTCTAACACAGGCTAGGATTCTCCACAACCATTTCATTTTATTGATGCTAAATTCTGGACAGTCTCTTCATCCATCATTGTTAATGGTCTTTATAAAAATACAACCATTAGGACTGTTCTATCTGTTATATAGCTATGTGTCTATTCAGTACTGTTACACATTTGCTAGGCCAGCAACCTTTCACCACTTTAACCTACTGTCCTCTACTATTTTTTTTTTTATTATCTCAAAGCAATGAAAATTTTGGGCCTGCATTCAGCAGGTCGCAATTCACTCTAAATCTGTTTCACCAAAAGAAAAGCTGATGTCCAAAGTTTCAGCTGCCTCTTGCACATCCCAAATCTTCAAAGTCTTTGCATAATCCTTCTTTACTGTGGCCAATTGGATCTGTTTTTAAAGGCTGCAAGAGGCAGATCTGACTTTTAAAGCGTTTATCTAGCGTCCAGGTGGTCCTGCTTGAAACTCCAGCCAGCATAGGTGTGTCTGAAGCTTACGGTTAATATTAAACTAAGTCTGCTGAAACAAACTCAACACACGCCCTGCATTTCAAAAGCATGACTCAAGCTGCCCGCCCCCCAACCCTGATTATTAAAAACATTGCCACTTCCTCACTCCAGGTTTAAAAACAGCTGATTCAAAATCAGAACGATGGAAATGAAATGTCGTCGCACAATACTGCATTTCTCACAATAACCATTTTATAATATTTTATCCAGGACTTGATCAAGGAAAAGTACCAGGCCACATTGTAAAACTTATGGCAAGTGGGGGTTCAATGCCAGTCATTCGAAAAAGGTGTAGGTGTGACCCAGAGAGAAAGTTTGAGTCCTTTCTGCTTGGAATCTGCATATTACGTCTGCAGTCACATGGGGTTTCTTCAGTAACACAATTTTTGCTGCTATGGTGTAAATGCTATTTTTTTTTTTTAATGAAAGCAAGAAATTTTCAGGTTTTTTTTTTTGTATATGAGTGGGCTCTGTAATGAAAGCCTCAAGACGTGCACCTGTTGCAAGAACCATTTGTCTCCCTACAATAATATTATGGAAAAAGATGGATTGGCGAATGGATGAAATTCATGTTTCCTTCATCCATTGCATTCATTTATCCTGTTTACAGGGCTGTAAAAACACTATAGCTGCTGTCTCTCATGCTCAAATTGCATGATTCCACATACACCATGGTACCCCTTCTGGACAACAATCATAGTGATTATCAATGCAAATGACTCAACATTGCTTCTGACTTCATATCTCTGATTAGCAGCATTCAATTATTGGGTTACTGCAGTCAAAGGTGTTATGTACCAACTCTACCCGCTGCTATAGGTTTTCTGCTATAGGTCTCAAGACTCTCAGTTCTCACTAATATTAATCCCAGCGTTTCTGTGCACTTCAAAAAGATATACATAATTTTCTTATGTTACAGATAATCAAACATCCACTAATAAATTCACCACCACATATATATAATTCACACACACACACACACATATATATATATATAAAACCAGTGACCAACAGTGAATTTGCTTTGACAAAAGGTGCAAATAGTATAGCATATTTAAAAAAAGAAAAAAACCTAAAAAAATGTTTTAGGAGATTCTGTTGGCCAACCTTGAAAACAAAAAGTTTGGCAAGAAAACCAAGTCAAGTACATATCTCAAAGGATAGAAAATACAGCTAAATACAAGTTTTACTTTTTCGGTTATTTAAATGTTCTTTTTAACTAGCAGTAAAACCACTCATTACAATAAAAAATGAGCAAGTGACCCAGATTCCAAAATAGACCAAGGGTTCTTTTCAGTTATTCTTCCCTGAAGCAAGAAGCAGCAATGGATTTGCTTTTCTCAGTGTAAAAGAATGAAACAAAGTTAACACCCACATTTTAACCAAATACAGAACACAAAGTAATGAAAATGCATGTGAAACATGTGCCTAAATGATGGCAAAAACAGCATTTTTCCTTTCAATTTGAAACCAAACACCAGAGTTGTCATGTTTTAGAAAGTAATACTATAAATTATGCTCTTACTATGAACTGTGACAGAGAGTACATATTTTAACTTTTCTTATGTACTGGGTAACAAATGAGCTGATCCTTAACTGTGAAAACTCACTTCAATTACATGAAGCCATAGGAAGTCCCACTATACACTAGTCAAACTAGGTTTCATTTGCTAAATGAAATTTGGTCCAAAATATAATTGACGTGTAATAAGGTACATGTGGAGCAGTATGCAAACCAGGAGAATACAGTAATCCCTCGCTATATCGCGCTTCGACTTTCGTGGCTTCACTCTATCGCGGATTTTAATATGAAAGCATAACTAAATATATAACGTGGATTTTTCGCTGCTTCGCGGGTTCTGTGGACAATGTGTCTTTTTACTTCCTGTATATGCTTCCTCAGTTGGTTTGCCCAGTTGATTTCATACAAGGGACGCTATTGGCGGATGGCTGAGAAGCTAACCAATCAGAGCACGCAGTTGAGCTCCTGCGTGCTGAATGCAGTGTTAACCAGGAAGTCTCGTCTCACTCATTCAGCATCAACGTGTTTCGCTGTGTAAAGAGTTGTGCTCTTTAGTGTTTATCTTTGTGCATAGTCAAGCCCTTCATTATGGCTCCAAAACAATCTGCTACTGGTTCAGGGGCCGTGCCCAAGCGCAAGAAGAAGATGTTAACGATTGCCGAAAAGGTAAACGTTTTGGATTTGTTGAAGGCTACGATTCTTTTCATTTAAAAATTAGGAAAGGAATATAAGATCTACGGCTGCAGTGTCCTTTTAACCAGGGTGCAAAACGAGTTGTAAGTGGATGTAATAAGGCAGTAGTCTGGATGGAATCTGCTTTAGGGATTTGGATTGAAGACTGCCAGAAGAAGAACAACGGCAGTGCTACACAATCGCCTGAAGTGGCTCCTTTACAAGGGCTGTAACGCTCTCCTTTGTTGTGCAGTAAAATTAAACTCATTGTTATCGGACAAGTCATCGTGTCATTGTTGGTGAGTAACCATAATTAATTTTCTTCTTACAGTGCTTAGTACATGTACGTACGCTTAGTGTCACTGTACACACATTTACTATATACTATTTTTCTTGCATTGTACGTATTTATTGCTGGTGACCTGTCTATCGTAATGGCTGTAACATATGTGATATCGGAGACACTCAATATCTTTAAAATAATATTTAGGTTTTACTGTATATAAAGAGTGTGTTTATATACATAATTTCAATGAATCTTACCTAATATCTAAGAGAATACAAAGGGATTATGCTGTATAACTCTGCGGGGAATATTTATAAACAGTGCGGGAGAGTTTATAAGGGCTTAAAATATATAAAAATAACCATACAAACATATGGTTTCTACTTCGTGGATTTTCACCTATCGCGGGGGGGTCTGGAACGCAACCCCCGCGATCGAGGAGGGATTACTGTATAGATTAGAGTAACACTGCAGTGTTAAAGAGCTTTCCAAAATTAGTTCCTTGAGAGACTTTAGTCAGTTAGTCTTTGAAAAGGGTTAAAGAGCATTTACACTATAACAGGGTTGGAGGGGGGTGTTTTCGATTTGCATTTGCCCAATGAGTCCTGGGTATTTTCTCTATCCCAAAGCTACTATTGGCAAACACTTTATTTTTGTGTCACCCAGTATCTATACCTACCTGTCTATCATCATTCACAATGCTTGAACTGTAGAAGAAACTCTACCACTATTAGAGAGAGAGAGAGATAAATATAGATAGAACTTTATTTGTCCCAAGTGGGAAATTTGGCTTTTTTACAGAAGCTCTTTAAATAAATAAATACATAAATAGAAAATAAATAAATAAATATACACAGTTTGGTCTGAACACACACCAGAATGTCTATAAAGCAAGAAAATTAAAAAAAAGTTCTGACTTACCTGTCCCAGTGAGTCATTATGTAGACATATCACTGGGGTAAAAAGAAGCCACAGTAGTGTTTCTTGACACACTTTTGCTGAATAATTCATTGGCTGAAAGTCCTCAGTGTTCGTGTGTCAGAGAGAAGACATGCAGCATTGCTCATAACGGCACTCAGTTTTAATTCTCTCCTTCACTACTACCTTCAGGGATCCAGAGTGCATCCTACAACTGAGCTTGCTACTTTAATTAGCTTATTTATTTGGCAAGCCTCTCGAAGTGATGTTACCAGTCAAGCACACCACAGCAAAGAAAATCACATTGGTCATCACAGAGTTATAGAAGAAGTGAATGATGTCACTCCACACATTAAAGGAACACAGTTTAAGAAAAAAGAGCCTGCTCTGGTCTCTCTCTCTGTAGCACTTCTGACATTCCTTTATGTTTTCTACATTTAACAGACATTTTGTCCTTCTAAGCCGATTCACTCATATATACATTCATTTCATTGTATTTCACATTTCTCTTAATATAAAGCATTTACAGATACATTAGTCTTAAAAACTGGACAAAATCAGTAATTAAAACTTGAAACAGGACACAGTTGATTTTGACAGTACAGGAGCAGTAAGCGTACTGTAGCAAATGAACAAGGTTAGTTTCTTCAGAAGAACATTAAAAGAAAGGAATTAATGTTGTGTTAAAAATTGTTTGTCAAGATCTAAACTTAAAATAAGCTTGAATGATTGTAGGCAGCTTGAAATACAGCCATTGTACATCTCACATTTACTTGCCATTATTCAAGGGCAAAAATACTGCAGACCAGGCTGCTAAACCTGCTGTGAAATCTTCAATTATTAATGCCATGCTTTTTGATAAGTGCTGGATTATTTACGCGTATTTTTATTATTTTTAACTACTGTGTATTCACATTTGCTTACCATCAGAATTCTTTTTGCCCTAATATCAAAATATTGCCTGTTCATTTTGCAAAAGTGAAAAGTTTTGCATGTCATAAAAAGTTTTTAGTAACTAATCCCAAAGAGATTGCTTCATTTTTTGTTAGTTTGAAATCTAAGGTATAAAATTACTTTTCTTTCCAATAACGTATTAGAAATCTTCTCTATGTAAACAGAAATATTAACCAAAAAAAAAGTTCAAACAAAATAAGTACTGTATTTATGAGCGGTTACACTCTACGTAGCATTTCTTGCACAGATACCTGTAGTATGCCATGGCAGACACCATCTCAGATGCATTACTGTACTTTTATTATACCTGTACTCTCCCTGTCCTGCATCTACTTCTGACACCAATTTAATTTAGGAATTATCTATTACATGGAAACACATCAGTCTAAGAAAATATTCTTGTATAGGTTTATTCCGAGGAATGCAAAGGGTATACCAAAGTTTCTGCAAATCATTTTGTTAAGTAAAATGAAGTGGCTCAAGAGTGTAGGAAATAAACACGATTATCAACTTAGTTCATAATATGTTTTGCATTAAGATTTACAGAACTCTCTATGTAACCTTGATAAAAAAATAAATCAGGCTGCTGGAGGTTAGTATCTTGTTTTATTTAAATAAATTTATGTTTGAGACCTACAATATTACCAGCATTTTAATGCAATTTATTTTTTTGTTCTAGTTCTTGCATGAAGGTAACACATGCAATATTTTTTCTGATATTTTTAATGACCTTTCCACTGGATGGCTGCAGAGTTGCTCGGTGCAACAGACAGTTCTTCCGGTGACAAAAATGAAAAAAAGTGAGACATATTATGAAATACTGTTGCACCAATGCTGAAATGATGGCTCAATAAACAAGTACAACACACTGCTGGAGAGAATGCAGACTGTCCTATGGGACAGACTGAGACTTCAATATCCACAATGTTCATGAATGACCTGCTGCCGTGGCAAGCCTTAGTCATTATCTAGGAATGAGAAGTCACATTATCTGACACAACAAAGACCTGAGTTTAGCTAATAATCACTTTCTGAATATCATAGCACTTTCAAGTACAATAGACCCCTGCAAAGTCGCAGTTCAGGGTTCGCGGACTCAGTCATTTGCGGATTTTTCCTTAGAACCTAACTATTAATTGTTAGAGGAAAGCGCAAATATCCTCTGCAATTTTTTACGGCTTTTTTTTGTGGTAATACTGTGCTGTACAGAGAACAGAAAGCAACCACTGAGGGAAACGTGGTTTGGGATGGTGAAAGTAGCCAATCCGAGAGCGTTATTCATTTCTCCTTGCTGCTGATTGACTGCAGCTCTGTGACGCGTTTCCAGGTAAGTGGGTTAACCACCACTGAAGGAAACGCGGTTTGGGATGGTGAAAGTAGCCAATCTGAGAGTATTATTCATTTCTCCTTGCTGCTGATTGATTGCTGCCCTGTGACACGTCTCCAGCTGAGTGGGCTTACCACCGCTGAGGGAAACGTAGTTTAGGATGGTGAATGTAGCCAATCCGAGAGTGTTATTCATTTCTCCTTGCTGCTGACTGACTGCTGCCCTGTGATGCGTCTCTAGCCGAGTGTCCTTGTGTTTTCCATTTTGTTGTTGTTTTCATTTTGTTATTCTTAAAACGTACAAGATGTCGCCAAAACACCCTGCGCCTTCAAAGGCTTCTGACTCTGAGCCTAAGTGCCAGAAGCAGTTTAAAACACTCCAGGAGAAGGTTGAACTACTGGATTTGCTCCAGGAACTAAAAAGTTATGCTGCAGTAGAGCGCCACTATGGCATTAATGAAAGCACTGTATGCTACATAAAGAAGAACAAGGCAGCGATCCGGAGTACCATATCTGTAAGTTTCTGCAATGATGCCAAAACAGTAACGACCGTAAGGAATAAAAATATAGTCAGGATGGAATATGCCTTGGCATTGTGGATCAATTTGTGACAGATTATTCGGACTTCGAAGGAGTTACAAGGCATGGGATCCCTATATGGTTCGGGCTCTCACAGTTAATAATGGCATCGATGCTGCCATTCAGACATATACAGTAATCCCTCCTCGATCGCGGGGGTTGCGTTCCAGAACCCCCCACGATAGGTGAAAATCCGCGAAGTAGAAACCATATGTTTGTATGGTTATTTTTATATATTTTAAGCCCTTATAAACTCTCCCACACTGTTAACATTATTAGAGCCCTCTAGACATGAAATAACACCCTTTAGTCAAAAGTTTAAACTGTGCTCCATGACAAGACAGAGATGACAGTTCTTTCTCACAATTAAAAGAATGCAAACATATCTTCCTCTTCAAAGAATGGGTGTCAGGAGCAGAGAATGTCAGAGAGAGAGAGAGCGAGAGAGAAAAGCAAACAATCAAATAATCAATACGTGCTTTTAGGCTTTTAAGTATGCTGAAGCACCGCGATAAAGCGGCATTTTTTAGAGGAGCGTCCGTATCCTCTAGGCAAACAGCCTCTGTGCAAACAGCCCCTCTGCTCACACCCCCTCCGTCAGGCAGAGAGAGTGAGAGAGACCGAGAAAAGCAAACAATCAAGCACCGTGCAGGAAGCATATCGTATATCATTGAGGAGTTTTAGTTAATACGTAATACATGCTCTGATTGGGTAGCTTCTAAGCCATCTGCCAATAGCGTCCCTTGTATGAAATCAACTGGGCAAACAAACTGAGGAAGCATGTACCATAAATTAAAAGACCCATTGTCCGCAGAAATCCGCGAACCAGCGAAAAATCCGTGATATATATTTAGATATGCTTACATTTAAAATCTGCAATGGAGTGAAGCCGCGAAAGTTGAAGCGCGATATAGCAAGGGATCACTGTAAAACGCTCCTCACCACCATGAACAAACAACAATAGCAACTTCCCATCACAATGTTCCTGAAACCTATAAAGAAAAGCCAGCACGAAACCCCACCAGAAGAAAACCTGTCCAAAGACACGGCTCCTCCTGAAGCGCCTGAAGAAGAGGCGCCACCCAAGGAATTTTAAACCCTCTGCATTGTACTGCACAGCTACTTCATTTTCATCATCAATATCATTCATCATTGGCGAGTACCGTACATTTTACTGTATTTTAATTAAATTAAATTATTATGTATTTACTCTACTGATAACAAAGAAAACGACAGCGCATACCAAAGAAAACACGCTTGCAGTACGTATAGCGGTAACATCTGTTCTAGCACCATGGGAGACATAGCAGTACAGTACAGTACTGTACAGTATACAGGTTTACCTTTACATTCTGTTTTAGGTAATGTATTAAGGTAATTTTATAGGTAATGTATTAATGTATTAAGCTGAGTTTGCAACTAAATTAAAGTGCTTTGAAAGCATACTGTATTTAGGGTTTAAACTATAAAAATAGGCATTTTAAAACGCATTTTTTAACCACATCCAAAAGTCGCGGTTTTTCACAATTCGTGGGTGCTCTAGGAACGTAACCCCGCAAATTTTGGGGGTGTACTGTACATGCTTTCTACTTTGCACAACGGCATGGACATTCCAGTTGGTACAGTCCAAGCAAAGCAACCCTACCTTCCTTACGTGAAAATGGAACACTTATCACTGCACAGCGGCAGTGAATATGTCTGCAGGTTTAAAGATGTTCTTTTTCTACAAATTACATTTTGTTAGTAGGCAGAGATCAGCAGCATACAATGTCTTCAACAAACATTCTTTAAAATGTTTACATAAGAAAACTAGGTCTGCCAGTAGAAGGAAAAAAACTTTTGCACTAGTACGGAGATAATTTGTGGTCATTATTTTTATTAAAGTGCAGAGAGTTAAACAGTAGGCTTCTTTCTCCTTTCTGAAAAATAAATTTATTATAAATGTTGGTTAACTGCGGTGGGCTGGCACCTTGCCCGGGGTTTGTTTCCTGCCTTGCACCCTGTGTTGGCTGGGATTGTTTTTAATAAAATTATTTCACTGACAAGGAATCTTAGGTGAATAATAACACCTTGAATATAATTATTTTGCATATATAGGCAGAGACATCACTTGTTGACTCTTAATGAAAAATAGAAAAACAAATACTTTATATATTTCCTAAATATGTTATGGTGCTTCTCTGAACCAATATAACAATTCAGAACACTGAAAGATACAATAACTAACCAATTTCAGAAGAGGACAGTGCAAAATAGTAGACAGCTAAAAAGAAAAAAGGAAAAAAAAAAAGCAAACAGTTTTGTATCAGGTCAAAGCAATTTGTGCTGACTTTTAATAAGAGACCGAGTTCCCAACAGCATGGGGGCAGCTCCTTAAATCTCCATGTGGGGGTGGCAAATGTTTTGCTATTATCCAACTTTAACAAAGCAAACCGTTGGCCTAAGAGCAGGGTAAACATTTCTTCTGGTTTTATGACATGGGGCTCTTGCTTATTACATTTTTTTCTACAGTAATTAGACCAAGTAGATAGACACAAAATAGTCTAACATGTTAAAATTCAGCTATAATTAAAAACAACTGAAACGTCTACTGAACAATCCTTTATTTTTTAATATATAATTATACCTGGTCAGGGTCCGGCAGCAACAGTCAGGGACAGCTTTAAACAGGATGCAAGCTCATGAAAAGGCACATTCATGCACACATCCACACACCAGGTGAATGTAATATTACCACTTAATCTGACATGTCTTAGTGAACACAGGAAGGAAATTATAAGAACACAGAAAAAAAGTTATTAATATTAAAGATATCTCAGATGATTTATTTTGAGTTTTAAACACCTATACAGGCTTCCACTTTTACTTTGATGTTACACAATAAGTAAGTCAATTGCATCCGTGTCCATTGAAGGTATTTCTTTAAATTATATACATCCTTCCGAAGACAATACTAAAGCCTATTTTAAAACTATCTAAAAAATGCAAAATATACCGTAATGTAATACAGTGGAGCATTTTAAAACACTGCTGAAAACACATTACTTTAACATGGCCTTCTCATAACTTCACTTTAATTTAATCCTGATACTCTGTATGTTCAATTCATTATAATAACTTTTCATGGTGGCTTTAAAATCCGTACTGACCCCCACTCTCTCCTCTGTTTCTTTTCCGGTTTCTTTGTGGTGGCAGCCTGTGCCACCACCATCTACTCAAAGCATCATGATGCTCCAGCATTGATGGACTAAAAGTCAGAAGTCTACATGACCATCATCATCAAGTCCTTCCGTGAGAACTCTAAATACAAAGAGGACTGTTTCATTTATGTTAGGTAGAATGCCCAGAGGGGACTGGGTGGTCTCATGGTCTGGAATCCCTGCAGATTTTCTTTTTTTCTCCAGTCGTCTGGAGTTTTTTTGTTTTTTCTGTCCACCCTGGCCATCGGACCTTACTCTTATTCTATGTTAATTAATTTTGACTTATTTTATTTTCTTACTTTGTCTTTTATTTTTTTTATTCTTCATTATGTAAAGCACTTTGATCTACATTTTTGTATGAAAATGTGTTATATAAATAGATGTTGTTGTTGTTGTAATTATAGCATTTTTTTCTTGCTTGAGACAACTATTTATGCAGTCTCCAAAACTGACTTAGTATTATTCTTGGATCTTTCATAATACCATGTTTATTCATTTAGGTAACTTTAGATTGCTGACACTAAATGCAAGTAATAAATTAGTAAGCACTTGATCAGTGTTTTTTACATTTCATGTAAAAAATGAAGTTCTGCAAAACTCCAAGAAAATGTTTATGCAGCACACATTTAGAGGCCTACCAAGCTGCTTTGATACTTTTACACTCCGACCATTTTATACTCTTTACTTTTCTTTACACACTGATAAGGTCTGAACTGAAATGCTGATAAGCTATTGCTTCCCATTTATAGTAGTGCCAGGCAGAATGTCTCACAACTGCTTGCATTCAAATTAGTAGCAAACAGAGGGTTATGGCAGCTAGGAAATCTTGCTCTGAAAATGGGCAGGTTGCCATCATGAAAATGTGAATCTACCTTTAACTATACAAAATGTTTAGAAAAGCTGCTTAGGAAACGCAGTCATCTACTATGCTTTGGTGTATTTTTTGTGCTGCTGTTACTGTATGAAACAACATTGAAAAAAAACTGACTGAAAGTAGTCCCACACACAGATTAACTTAAACTTTTCTTGCTCTTATGATGATTTTTCCTTTTTTAAAAAGCAATAGAAAACTGCTTCTAACCATTATAGTTCATAAAACACAGCCACTATCAAGTTAGAACTGCCTCTTTAACAAATTAAAAACAGAAATAATATCTTCACTGAGTTTCATTTACACTATTCAGCAGACACCATTCCTTATCAAAACTGACTGCTAAAATTGTTGCTAAACTGCATATCTTTAATATGAAACAGTTGCCAGCTATGACCCATTCTCCAGGTCACACAGTAAACCAATGGTGTAAAATTTAGAGGATTTCAGACTTTAATTTACTGACCATCTTCTCACAATTAACACTATAAAAGCCAATACTTTGGGTAATATACAGTTTCTTCCACATTTTACAGTGGCAAGTACTGGCAGGTTAAGTGATTTGCTCAAGATCTCAGAGTGAGTCAGCGGTGGGATGGAACAAGTGTCTGAAACAGTTTGTTGGGGGAAATGCTGGTATAGGCTTCAGTTTCTACCAGACCTTGCTCAGACGGATGGATGAATATTGTATACTGAAAAATTTGAACCCTATCAGAGGATTTTACCTAAAACATTAGCTTCTGGTTAGAAGATTTTAAAGGAAAAAAAAATATTCTGCAATAAAGTGACCAGTTCAAATATTTTTAATATACATTTATAACTATAATTATGTCTTAACTTGAGACAGACTGATATTCCTTCTAATGCTTCTTTCTGCCTGGTTCTTGATGGCACTAGGATAGGCCCCAGCTCCTCAAAAGATGAATAAGGCAAGTTTAAAAAAAAAAAAAAAAAAAGATGGAATGATTTTTAAAAGGAAAAGAAATTTCATTTTAAAAAGATTAATACCTTAGAAAAATAGCCATGTGAAGGATAAAAAATGTTCATAAGAAATAAATACATATGCATTTTGTAATCAATTTTGCATGTGAATTAACAATGGCATGTAAAAACGTAACAAAGGTATCAGAGAAGTAAAATTCTGTTTAGAAAAATCACACAATCAGCACAGGCTTAAAACATGAACTGGTGCCATCTTATACTAGTCACTTTGCACCTTCTTGATTATCACAATGTTTGATAGTGGGAACGTATTCCATGCTGGTTTGACATGCAAATAAGGTTTCACTGCAGTCTGTGCATACAAGAATACTACTACCCCACCACTACCCCCCAATATGGCATACTGCAACACTGCAAATTAATGCATCTGACAACCTTGTTCTTTCTAGTCTTTATTTTTAATCACAGTAAAAATACATTCTAATATTAGGTAACTGAAGTAATGTGCCCTTAAGCAGAGTGAGAGGAACCAATAACACTGGTAATAGAAACTTTAACTTACAGTATGATTCACATGTTTACTGTATGTTTCTGCTGCTACTATTATTACTTTGTTTCTTAAGTGACATGTGGAGAAAGACCTCTTCAACATTTATTATATTGTTTAATGTCCACTTCGCTCAATAAATGGCAATGAACATTTAGTAAAGAAGCCTTCACTATCAGTGGCAAAAACTATGGTAAGCAATATTGTTGTATTCTCTAAATGATAGTTATAGAAACAAGCTTAAAATATATATATATTTCCACATCAAAATCACTTATTTGTATTACAAGATTAACCTGGGCACCATTCAAGCTTAATCTGAATATCACTATGGCTGCAGCAGAAGCCTGGCAAGCCAGGATTCACACAAACTGGCTGCTATCAAAATTCCTCTTCTCTACTTGTCGGGGTCATAGTCATCATTCTTCTCATGATCATTTCCACCAATGTCTTCTTTGATCTCAACCATCAAAAGAAGTTACACTAAAAGTATTTAATCACCACATGCATAAAGCAATTCAGCCTGTACTTCCTGAGCAAATTCTTTTACACAACAATACTTACTTTCAACTAGTGGCGTGTTGTATACTGGTGGAAATGAAACACTGGTAGAAATGTTTTTCATTTATCATTTTTACTGAAGTAGAGCACATCGGGACGCCTCCTTTGTTTACTTGTTGCTAAAGAGATGGCACATAGCATTTTGGACAAAATATAAATAAATTTGCAAACAAATACATTATGGTGAAACATGACAATAATTAAAGAAAAAGAGCATGAAATGTGACTGTAAAATAAACAAACAACAAAACATATTCTCAGACAAATTTAATTAATCATTGTAATTAACCAGATCTATTAAAAGCCAAGGAAGGTAAAGTGAGGGTTATGTAGGAATCGAGTGTGAGATCAGAAAATAGCAAAATACAGACAAACATTAATGGGATTATTTTACTTAACTGAGTTCATAGATACATTTATGTGTAAACTACCAATCTGAGTCTGCCAAGTCTATCATTTACATACTCCATCAGAAAAAAACAGCACATCCAACTTTAATCTTAAAAACTCTGTGCCTCACGTTTACCTAAGAGTCTACAACATGCAGCCTAATGTCAGGCCTTTAACCTAAATTTCTCAGGTATCAGACTCACTGACGTGAAACGTGGTCTTCAGCATAGGAACTAATAATGGAAAATCTATATCTAGTTTAGAAATTCATTAACAACAACTTTTAAAATTCCATTCTATCAGCTGTTTCTCCTTATTATGTCACACCACTGCCACTAATAATGCTAAGGAAGCAGCCACACAAACCACCGCTTCCAAGCATTTTCTCCTCAAATGTGAGGTCTCTGGCGAATAAACTGGACGAGTGGAAGCTGCAGATTGCAACGGAAAAGATCATCAGGGACTGCTGCATTCTGCTGATCACGGAAACGTGTCTGAATCCACTCATAACGGACACGGCTATCGAGATAGCAGGCTACACAACACACCAGCAAGACAGGACAGAGAGCTCCATTAAGGAAAGTTGAGGGTTGCTCTTCATTTATGTGATCAATAGCTGGTGCACGAATTCCACTATAATCACCAGACACTGCTCTACAGACAGAGTTTATGACAATTAAATGCAGACCCATATACCTCCCCCGTGAATTCAACGGCATACTGCTAACTGCTGTATACATAGCACCAGATGCTAATGCTAGCTCGGCTCTGGGGCTTTTGCATGACACCATCAGCAGTAAACACAGCAAGTATCCTGAGGCTGTTCACATTATTTCTGGGGACTTTAATCATGCAGATCTGAAAGCAGTTCTCCCCAAATTCCATCAACATATAAAGTGTGCAACCAAGGGAGTAAAAACACTGGACAAGCTGTACACAAACATCAGACAGGCCTATTGGGTTAAACCCCCAGCACACCTTGGCCAATCTGATCAATCAATCAATCAACATTTATTTATATAGCACATTTTCATACAAAAAAAATGTAGCTCAAAGTGCTTTACAAAATGATCATACATCCATGCATATACCCCCCTCAGGAAACAAGCTCCCACTATGACCAGGACTGTTACCATATGGCCCGAGGAGGCCTCCCAACAGTTGCAGGACTGCTTCCAGAGAACCGACTGAGAGCTTTGATCACCAAGACTGGGAGAACAACAACAACAACAACATTTATTTATATAGCACATTTTCATACAAAAAAATGTAGCTCAAAGTGCTTTACATAATGAAGAATAGAAAAATAAGAGACACAGTAAGAAAATAAAATAAGTCAACATTAATTAACATAGAATAAGTGTAAGGTCCAATGGCCAGGGGGGACAGAAAAAACAAAAAAAAACTCCAGACGGCCGGAGAAAAAAAATAAAATCTGCAGGGATTCCAGGCCATGAGACCCCCCAGAACCACACTACGGCAGTCCTGGATAACATCAGGTTCTGCATGGACAACGTCACAAGGGACAGACGCATAAGGATTTATCCCAACAGGAAGCTCTGGATGATGAGGGAGGTCCAGAGTCCGCTGAAAGCCAGGAATACTGCTTTCAGGTCTGGGGATGGGGCACTTTACAGTATAGCCAGAGCGAACCTGATGAGAGGCATCTGAGAGGCCAAGGCAGCATACAGGAGGAGGATAGAGGACCATCTGAGGAGTAACACCACCAGACAGGTGTGACAGGGTGTCCAGCACATCACCGGCTACAAATCCAGCAAGTCCTTGGCTGCTGAGGGAGACGCTTCTCTGGCAGGGGAGCTGAATATCTTTATTGCCCGCTTTGAGGCAACACCAACAGCAGCTCCATCACAGCTGCCTGTTCACAACAGCAACATACTCTCGGTGGAAGAGTGCGAGGTGAGGCAGGTGATGAGGAAGGTGAACCCGAGGAAGGCTGCAGGACCTGATGGTGTGGCTGGTCGGGTGCTGAAAGACTGTGCGGATCCAACTGGCCAGATTCTTCACTAGGATTTTCAACCAGTCCCTGTCCCATCCTGCCTCAAGTCCTCCATCAATGTTCCGCTGCCGAAAAAATCCATCACGAACAGTCTGAATGATTTCTGCCCAGCGGCACTCACATCTGTCATCATGAAGTACTTTGAGAAACTGGTGCGGAGTCATATCATCGCCTGCCTGCCAGCAGGCCTGGAACCATTTCAATTTACTTACAAAGCAAAGAGATCCACGGAGTACACTGTGGCCACAGACCTTCATGCTGCCCAGACCCACCTGGAGCAAAAGGGGAGTTATGCCAGACTTCTCTTCGTGGACTTCAGCTTGGCATTTAACACCATCCTCCCACAACGACTGGTGTCCAAATTGGCAGATCTGGGACTTCCATCACTCACCTGCAGTTGGATACTGGACTTCCTGTCTGGTCGCTCCCAGAGGGTCAGGCTGGGTCCCACACATCCTCTGCTCTCTGCCTCAACACCGAGATGCCGCAGGGTTGTGTGCCCAGCCCGCTCCTCTACACCCTCTAAGCATATGACTGTGTCCCAACTCACCATAGCAACAAGATCATAAAATTTGTGGATGACACGACAGTGGTCGGACCCATCTTGGGCCAGGAGGGTAAGCTGGCATACAGGGACGAGGTGGAGCGGCTGTCAGAGTGGTGAAGAGTCAATAACCTGCTCCTCAACACCACAAAAAAGAAGGAGCTTGTTAATGACTTTAGAAAAAACAAAAAACTGACATCCAGCCACTCATCATTGGCGGGGCCTGTGTGGAGAGGGTCCCAGTGCTCAGGTTTCTGGGCATTGAGCTGGAGGATGACTTGATCTGGAGCGCCAACACCAAGAAGTTGCTGAAGAAGGCACAGCAGAGACTGTATTTTCTGAGAATCCTCAGAAAGAACCATCTCCCCAAAAATCTGCTCCTTGCCTTTTATCACTGTTCCATCGAGAGTGTGTTTACGTAAGGACTGCGTGTGTGGTATGGGAGCTGCACTTCCTAAGAAAGGAAAGTGCTCCACAGGGTCGTCAGGACAGTGGAGAGAACAATTGGTTGTATCCTCCCCACTCTGGAACAAATCTACACCTCCCGATGGCACAAAAAAGCAATAGACATTTCACAGGATTCATCACATCCCGGTCATTGTCTCTTCTAGCTTTTGCCATCGGGCAAGAGATACTGAGGAAAACCAGGACAAACCGCCTTAAAAACAGCTTTTATCCAAAAGCAATCATGGCCCTGAACTCAGAATAAAACTGCTCCATATCATTCTCCCAATGTGCAATATAGACCTTAAGTCAACCAGTGCAATTTGTATATATATAACAAGTGCAATTTGTATATTTTGTAAAGTACTTTTATTACTATTCGGTTTGTTATTATTTTCTCTCTTCTTGTCTTTTTAACACTTATGCCTCACACTGAGCCGACTGCACCTTCAATTTCGTTGTTCCTTTGTAAAAGTGACAATGACAAAGATCTCTCTCTCTCTCTATCTATCTATCTATCTAATCTATTCTTTAGGTGCCAATATAAAAGCAATAGTCAAGTGCCAACTTTCCAAGTGAAAGTCTGACTGGGGCTATTCTCTCATCAATATATACATATACAATTGTACATTATAGCACCCACTCAGGGTGTTTGTGTATCCCCAATTAACATACTCTTTGCCTATAAGGAAATTCCAAAGAAACAGAAAGATTACTATTGTTAGAAAAACCTGCTTTCTGAGGCAATGCTACACTTACAAATGAAGCTGCCTAAACTTACATTTTTTACATTTTCAAGTTCTTTACTACCTGAAAAACTATTTCATGTCACCCACAGCCAGTTTCCAGCATTGAAGATTTCTCAGTTAAGCATAAGGATCTTCTTTTCCTGGGTGTAAAGGCATGTGTGTTTGTGTATCTGTTCATTTTCTATATCTTTATCATTCCATCAGATGGCACATTACAAACATTTGTAGTAATTTTATTACCATAAATATTTGTGATGCACCATCTGTTGGAATGATATATGCAATACATTTATTATAAAATGAATTACAAAATACATTCCAATATATGGTGTACTGCAAGTCTTAACACTGAGGTCTGCATTGATTACTTACTGTAGGTTTCAATGACTTAGACAGGTAGTTTTAACATATTTTGGACACACCTGGTTTTGATTGAGGCCTACAAGATGATAGAAATGAAAGTACCAACATTAAATTTAACCAAGGGTGCCAATTATCATGACAGCAAAACTGGCTTGTATCGATTTCACTCTATTTAATGCCCTGAAGCTAAGTTTGTCTGACTCCCGCAATTTCCTTGATTCCTAGCTGATAAGATCTAGATTCCTGAGTGCCTTGAGGTTCATTCCCACCAATCATTTCCTTTTAAAGCACAACACAAGAATTTGTGAAGGCAGCTTTTGCTGACTGGACTCACTTGTAAGATTTTGGATTTTTTTGTTAAATGCTCACTCTCTCACACTAGTGTGTGCCATGATTAATATGACAGATCAACAATGCTGAAAAAAATATCCTTTTTACATTACCACACTTCTTGACGAGTAAGATAGAACAACACTACAGAAACAGCATTTCTCACTCTAGGGTGTAGGAGGCACAACATGTTTCACTCTCTTTTGACACCATGTGTTACAGTTAATGTGACAGAGCAGGAGTATGGAAGGCACATATCTCCCTCTTACAAGTATTCTTTACATCAGATTAGATACCCACTCTCTTCTTCGCACATCATTGTGGTGACTAGTGAGTTACAGCACTGACTGTGACAGAGCTGGAATAAAAAAGGCAATCCTTGCAGCAGACCCCCGTCACCCTCTACTTAGGATATAGCGGGTTGGATGATGGATGGATGGATTTACAATGCATTGAAAAAGTTCCTCCTTAAAAGTGAATACATGAAAAGCAGTTTTCCATGTATACCTGCATACCTTATACAAAATTTGTACAATTCATTCCCTATATTGTTCTCCCCACTGAATTTGACCCGTTTCTCAGAACATGGGGAAGGCTCCAAGAAGAAGAGAAAAGTCCTTGACCTTGATAACATTCCCAGAAGCTCATATAAGCATTTAGGAAACAATTTTCTCCTACTCTTTTTAAAATACTAAAGCCAAGCAAAATGACACCTTTTATTGGCTAACTAAAAAGATTACAATATGCAAGCTTTTGAGGCAACTCAGGCCCCTTCTTCAGGCAAGATGTAATACAGAAACTGAAGTTTCCTGTGTTTATATCCACACACTAGGACAAGAAACAACAATGGTAAATCTTTAAATGAAAAATCTTAAATGTAAAAAATTAATAGGTTCATTCAGGCTAAGATTAATTAAACAGGAGAGAGAGGAACAATGTATGGTCAAGATCTTTAGATAAGATAACTGTCCAACAAAGTCCTTTGAAGTTTGTGATGAGTTTTTCAAAACAATGTGGGTCTGTAGACAGGTTATCTGTGTACTTAAAATACTAAACAGACTTTCTACCATTAAACCCCTCAAGTCCATACACCGAGTAATGTTCTTCTTTTAAAGCAAGACAAATACACTACTTTTTCGTACTTTTAAACTACTGTTCAGGGCTTGATTTTGGGATATGGCATTGTAAAAAGCATGCGTTTATTTAAATATGTTAAAATAAAAGGCTATTCCAGATATTTCAATTTAATTATATAGGATGATTACAATTAAAAATACATCATTCATGCATGGCTTTACATCACATCAACCACCTCCTAGTGAGGAAAGCTAATCAGTCAGACTGTGTATGTGGATTATAAATGACTTCACTTTAATTCTCTGAATATAATGGTTCCACAGTTGTGGCAAATCTACAATGGTGACAAAACAGTCTATAGTAAATTTTATTTTAAAATCACAATAGAATACACAGTTTAGACTTCTAAAACTTACTGGCTGGCCAGACACTATTTGCTTAGTTCAACATATAGAACTGACAGTTACATATAAGCAAGTCTGGAGATGGTTTAGAAATTCAGCCGAGTTATGTTAGAGTCAGATCATACAACGTTGAAAAAAGTTAATTTTAGCATGGAGCCTGTATGTATGTCAACCACAGACATGTCTTAAAAATCACAATTTTCAGATTTTTTTTGCATTATGTAGAGCTCTCTGATGGCTACATACCAACAAATAACAGTTGTTTCCCCAAATATTTGCCCAGAACGTGGTGACCCATGTACAACCAAATCTTTCAAAAATAGTGACCCATCTTCTTCAAATCAAGCTGCATCATGTTTGCATGGTTACAGACTCTAGGCCTATTGTTTCTGGTATGGTACTTATTCTCAAACCCTTAACCCTGGCAGGTAGAAAATTCTTTGATAGTTGTGGTAATTACAACTCAAAGGCTCTATCCTGGGTCAGCTGCTCTTTTCAATCTACATGCTTCTGTTAGGTCAGATTATCTCGGGGCATAATGTGAGTTACCACCAGGGCTGTGGAGTCGGAGTCGAGGAGTCGGAGACAATTTTGGGTACCTGGAGTCGGAGTCGGAGTCGGCAAAAAGTTAACCGACTCCGACTCCTACTAAATTTAAATGGGAATTAAAAAAGTAAGTTGAAATGTCCCAATTCACAAACAGTCATAATGAACTACTTCTCTGCTGTAAGAATAAAGCCCAATGCATGCAGTGCATAATGTTACCACAAAACGAACATGTCAAGTAACCATGAAGCATGCTTTTCATTGACTGTATGCGTCACTATATGGGATATAATGCACAGGTAAGGTGCGGCACCGCTTTCCATTGTGTCGTGTTCCACTGTTACAGGGAACTGTGAACCTAGCCTAAAGCCCCCCATACATTTACAGATGCACTGCCGATTTTTCGGCCGTTCAACGAGTCATCACGCGTCAAACGCCTGAAAAATCATCTGGTGTGTTCTCAGCTCCGTCGGCTCCCCTTCGCTATGCGCTAGTGAAGGGGGCCGAAGGAGCCGAGAACACAGATCTCCCTACCTGTCTCCAGCAGAGGCTCGTTCTACTGATCAGCTGGCCGGTGAGTGACACAATGCACTAAACTTCCAGCTAGCTGACAGAGGAGACAGCCACTGCAGCAGACAGAGGCATCACATTACTTTGGATGGGGGCGGTGGTCGAGATTTTCGGCAAGCTGGATCTGCCCGTCCATGTGGACACCCGCAATCTGCGGCCGCCAAAACAAAACCTTGTTTTCATTGTGTTTGTCTTTAATCTGGCATTATAGTAGAGTGTTGGCTTCCTAGCCAGTAGTTCTGTGGTGAAATGACATGTATGTTGCCTTCCTTTCCTTCAATGGATGTAGAAAATACATTAGCATAGTATATACACACAGAGGAGTCGGAGTCGGGGAGTCGGAGTCGGAAGATTTAGAAACTGAGGAGTCGGTGTCGGAGCATTTATCTACCGACTCCACAGCCCTGGTTACCACAGCTATGCTGATAACACGCAGCTGTATATATCAGTAGCACCTGATGACCCCGACTCTGTTGTTTCACTAACACAATGTCTTACTTGTGTTTCTAAATGGATGAATAGTAGTTTTCTCAAGCTAAATAAAAAGAAAACAGAAATTTTAGTGATTGGCAATAATGGATATAATGAGGTTATTAGAAATAAACTTGATGCATTAGGATTAAAAGTCAAGACGGAGGTAAAGAACTTATGGGTAACTGTTGACTGTAACCTGAATTTTAAACTGCATATTAATCAGATCACTAGGACAGCATTTTTTCACTTAAGAAACATAGCAAAAGTTAGACCTCTTATATCATTGAAAGATACTGAGAAATTAGTTCACACTTTTGGTTTCAGTTGACTAGATTACTGTAACGCACTCCTCTCAGGACTACCCCAAAAAGACATAAATCATTTACAACTAGTGCGGAATGCAGCTGCTAGAATCCTAACTAGGAAAAGAAAATCCGAGCACATTTCTCCAGTTTTGATGTCACTACACTGGTTACCTGTGTCATTCAGAAATTGACTTTAAAATACTACTTATGGTTTACAAAGCCTTAAATAATCTCGCTCCATCTTATATATCGGAATGTCTGACACCTTATATTCCAAATTGTAATCTTAGATCCTCAAATGAGTGTCTGTCAGAATTCCAAGAGCTAAACTTAAAAGTGGTGAGGCAGCCTTCTGCTGTTATGCACCTAAAATCTGGAATAGCCTGCCAATAGGAATTTGCCAGGCTGATACGGTGGAGCACTTTAGAAAACTGCTAAAAACACATTACTTTAACATGGCCTTCTCATAACTTCATCTTAGTTTAATCCTGGTACTCTGTATATTCAATTTATTATCATAACTATTCATGGTGGCTCTAAAATCCGTACTAACCCCTACTCTCTCTTCTGTTTCTTTTCCTGGTTTTCTGTGGTGGCGATCTGCGCCATCACTACCTAATCAAAGCACCATGATGTTCCTACACTGATGGATTAAAAGCTGAAGTCCTCATGACCGTCATCATCAAGTCCTTCCATGAGAACCCTAAATACAAAGAGTACTGTTTTCATTTATGTTAGGTAGAGGGGGCTGGGCGGTCTCATGGTCTGGAACCCCTGCAGATTTTCTTTTTTTCTCTCCAGCCGTCTTTTTCTTTGTTTTTTCTGTCCTCCCTGACCATCAGACCTTACTCTTATTCTATGTTAATTAGTGTTGTCTTATTTTAATTCTTACTTTGTCTTTTTTTTCCTCTTTTCTTCATCATGTAAAGCACTTTGAGCTACATTATTTGTATGACAATGTGCTATAAATGTTGTTTTTGTTGTTAAAAAACAGTTTGACCAATATCCAATGATAACTGCTGTAGAAAATGTTTAATTTAACTAGATTTTTTCTAGTCTGCTTCTTTTAGTCATTGGACCAGGCCTATTGCTTTGCACAAATTTTCACGAGTAGTTTTTGATATAAGTTTTTTTAGATATACATGTAGGCACACACATATACAGTACACACTCAAAAAAAGAATTGAAGATACCTGACAGTTTGCCATTGTTGATGATATAAAAGAAATTAACTCATACAAACACACAGCTAGATCTGTAAAGGTTGACGGGGCAAATTAAGGCATTAAGCTCCCCTGTAGCAATCTGTCTATGCAGCTTGGTTACTTCATTTGACTCAATAAGCTTAGCATAAAGTTAAAAATTATTTGATTGCTCATCCGATTCAGGTTCCTGTTCATTTTGCTCCACATTTATTTGTGTACATAATAAATGTTATGTAAGTTACTATACTTGATTCTGTATTACTGTTTAGTGCAATCGATTGTATTGTACTGTAAAAACATCAATCAAGTGATTTTTGCAGTATTACTAAAGTGTACTTGCTGTATTGGACATTACAGTGGAACCTCGGGTCACGACCGTAATTCATTCCAAAACTCTGGTCGCGACTTCCAAAACTCTGGTCGCAACCCGATTTGGTCATGACCCAAAGTAATTTCCCCCATAGGATTGTATGTAAATACAATTAATCCGTTCCGGACCGTATGAGTTGTATGTAAATATTATATATATATATATATATATATAT
>JANRMT010062843.1:15999815-16017280 GCA_026402145.1 Polypterus bichir lapradei | reverse complement strand
TGCACACTGTAATAGTAAACTAAATGTAAAAACATTGAATAACACTGAGAAAACTAACATTGCAAGAGTTAACGCTATAGTCTTATGAGCTGCTCTCTGTAAACACTTTTTTAATGAGTTTTAAGCACATTAAAACCGGGTGCTCCGGTTTCCTCCCACAGTCCAAAGACATGCAGGTGCACTGGCGATTCTAAATTGTCCCTAGTGTGTGCTTGGTGTGTGGGTATGTGTGTGTGCCCTGCGGTGGGCTGGCACCCTGCCTGGGGTTTGTTTCCTGCCTTGCCTCCAGCAGACCCCTGTGACCCTGTAGTTAGGATATAGTGGGTTGGATAATGGATGGATGGATGGCACAGGTAAAAAAAATGAACATTTGAAAAATCTGTAATTTATACAAAAACTAACCATAAACAACTAAGAAAACTAACCTTGCATGAGTTCTGGCATGAAGGAAGTGAGGAGAAACAGGGTGGAGAGAAGATTACAGTTTTGAGGTAAAGTCTGTGACGATGCGGGTTCGCTGCATGCTTCCATCTCGCTTCCCTGAGCCCTTAAACCCGTCACCGTTGGTAATGTTACCGATGAGCAGTACAGTGAGGCACTACAATGGAGCAATCGGATGGTGCAAAAAGTGCCAAGTGCTTTTATTAAAATCAACAAAACAACAATCAAAAACAATGTCCAAATTGAATAAAGTGCAGTGCTTTCAGAATCCTTCAATAAATAAATGCCATAGAAACAGAAGTGAAGTGGAGGTTAAAATCCGATAGAAAAAAGTCTTCATTAAATACTGTACAATGAGGTTAAAACAATGCTCGAAGCAGTCTCTTTAAAAACAAGCCCAGGGCATTCTTTAACTGCCTTCTCAGCCTTACGTGGCCAGCCGTTCTTCTGGTCACTCCAGCTCCTTGATCACTCAGCTGGAGCGACCACTTCCTTCTGCCCCACCGAGTTTGGGCCAAAACACCCCTGCTTGGGCTCACTGTCCAGCTGCCTGCCTGCGAGCGTGCGCTCGTTCGCTCGCTCACACCGGTTCTTTCCACATTGCTTCCTGCTTACTTCCTCACTCCGCAACCTCTGTCTTTCTTTTCTTTTTCCTCCCTTTAGCCACCTCACCCTTCTTTTTATGAAGAGGATGTGGCAGCTGTAGCAATCAACTACCACGCCCCCTCGCTAAGCTGCAAGCGCGGCGATTATTTATTTAAAACTGGCCTCTTGACGTGAGTTCTGGACCCGCTATACCACAAAGTCCCTCTGCGTGATGCACGTCTGACCGAGAACAATGTACTGTACAGGGAGAGACTGAACACGTGCGTAAATCACTGGAGCATACGAACCAGAAGGGAAACGAAATAGAGCACAAAAAGTTCACAGTGAATGCACAGGGAGAGACTGAACATGTGCAGAAATCATCGGTGTGTATGAACTGGAAGGGAAACTTGCTTGTTCGTCACCCGAGTGTGTGGTTGTGAACAGATGCAAAAGTTTGGCGAACTTTTTGGTAGTAACCCGATTTGTACATGTTCAGAGACGTTCGTGACCCGAGATTCCACTGTATTATTTTTTGCTCCATCTACCCCTTTAAAATCAATACAGTGCACAAGTCTGCTAAGTGGTTACATCAGTTAAGGTCAGGGCTAATTTAGGATAAGTTAGTAAATATAATAAACAAGCGTCACATAACTCATGTCAAATAACAAAAAATGTCTTACCAATATTCTGATACAATAAAGGATAAGGCAAGGACAAGTTGCAATTTAGCTTTTGCAATCAGGTAAAGTTTTAAAGTAATGAATGTTAAAGTGCTAATAAATCTCATCACAGGAAATGTCAGATACTGTACCTTATAGAATGACTGTGAACAAACTTGACTTGAAACATCTAGTTACAAAGGCATCATTTTAGAGCCGCTGTAAGAGAAAGCATACTAAAAAAAATCTCAGGGTTTTTCTTGGCATTGAAATAACTATGGATTCAGATTTATTTTTATAGTATTATAATATTTAATGTTAGTGACTTTATTTAGTTTCTACACATGTTAATATAAACATACTAACATATGATGATCATATACCAGTCTTTCTAAAATCAATGCTGAAATGATACCCCACATCTACATAGTATAAGTCATTTGTTGCTACATGGGGAAATGCTTCCAAAGGGCAAAAATGAAATTCATGTCATCAATCTAGATTTATGAATTCCTGTCTAGTCTCCATACACAGGCCCCTAAACACTGATGAAGCTCCTTCTTATTAAATCATTCAGCTACTATGTTGCTAGATGTCAATGTGGCATTTGACTGCATGAAAAGGCCATTTCTTTGGCAGGTTTTGTACAGGATATTTTTGGTGCACAGTATGTGAACACAATAAAATATCCAACAAACAACATCCCACCGCCTCCAGTGCATCTCCTTAATTCTGACTTCCCATACCCCACTGCATTTAAGATGGAATAAAAGCACAATACTCTGCTCTCTTCTCTCCACTTTAATTTATCACTGGAGATGCTGGCTGAGGTTATCTGTGTGTCAGATATACAGTATATACTTACCCATATATCAATTTATGATACCTCCCACATACTGTAGTCTCTCTCTCTCTCTCTGTGTGCTAAGGACTTCCTCCTGTATCTGGGAAATGCTCCCAACAACCTCCCTCTTACTCTAAATCTTTGAAAAAAGATCAAGCTGAAAAATTAACTGACTGAATTCTTCCACACTAATGTTCAATCCCTCTGCTTAGTCTGGCTCATTCCTGGCTGCCCTCTCTGTTACTGCCTGTTTTAAACATCAAGGAATTAGTATATTATGTTCCACAAATGACAGTACTTCTTTCAACTTTTGATGGATCCATGCAGCCAGCTAAGGTTCAATAACTAATATTTTTCAATCTGGTCTAGGCACTGTTGAATTTAACACCTGTATGTAATTTATTTTCACAACTTCAATGACCTCCTTTTCTTCTTGCTGGTTGGAGGTCCAGGCTTTCTTGACCAGATTCATTGAGATCGGTAAGAGACCCAGGATGAAATACAGATTCTTCATTCAAACAGAGGTGATGGATATCTCTCTTTTTAGGATATATACCTATAAACACTAGACATACATGCTATATCCATTGTGTAGTTGGCTAAGTTACCCTATACCTCTTTATTGGTTTCCCACTGAGCCTCATATTGCTCTCGTCCATGGCTGAATTTTGTAAATGCAATTTTTCATGCCAACCTGAAACTCTAAACACATATAAACTCTGCTTAGGATCAATTATAATATACACCATCCAAATGCAACACAACATTAAAACACAGTTTATCAAATGACAAACACATTCATCCTTTGTCAATAATAATGCGTAACTGACTTTAATTAAGCTTTAGCCTGTATAAGTGGGTGAGACAACTAATTTGCATGTCAGAGCTGCTTTAAAAAGCCATCACAGTTTCATCTGGTTTTGCCCTGTTCAGACATAAGTCACCATCTTTCAGGTCTTATCATATATGCTTAAGATCCACCTACACTTTAATGGACTGGGAATAGTTTCAGCTTGCCTTAAACTCCAGGAATCAGCACCACCTCCTTCACTCTTACTACACCTTAGAGAGTTTATGGCATACTCTAAGTAACCTTCTAACTCTGAACAAACTGGAAAACCAGAATAAAAAGGCTATAGAGGACATGTCCAAATCAATAAGAACACCAAGAATCACCAAAAACAGCAGAAATTCAGTAATAAGATCAGGATACCTAAACGCTTTCAATACTTTTTTCATGAAAGATATCAAAAATATCACTGAAAAATTAATAAGGTTTTGAAAAATCAAAACTCCCAGATCTAAGTATCACAAAGGTTTGCCAAAATAAATAAAAGTGAGGCCATAGGGCATCAAATGTTAATTAATTGCTGGATACTTTTTGTGTGGTCAACCACTTATGCAAGTGGTGTCCATTTGGTGGGTCAAAGCTGTATTTCAAAGTTGTTTGTGCATGTTGCAGTAAACCCAAAACCAATTAAAAGAAAGGGCATTTTAGCATACTCAATGGGGGTTTTCTTTTAAATAAATCATAAGTTTCCATGTTGTCTGCTCTCTTTCATTACTAAAATATGTGGTTTGCAGATGTATACCGCTAGGCGAGGAACACATCATAACTAAGTGAATCTGCTTTTATCAAGGATCTCACCTACAGTACCTCAAGTGACATACAGTGAAAGGCTCATTACCATTGGATAGCGGAGTTTCAGCCCATTCTAATGATGTACAGTTGTCTATGATTGGTCACTCATATTACATGTCACAGCTGTGCATAAAAGACAGGAAATAAATTACTTCTGCAGCAGTTCATCTTCACATATGATTAATGCAAAGCTTGAGTTGCATTCTGATCACAGGTTTCTCTATTGAGAAAGAAATGTTTGATGAAAGACTACGTTATGCTCAATTTTTTTAAGTACTACATTTAGTATAACTTTGAAGTGTTGCTGCATGTACAGTAGTTTTACAATTCAAGTGTCACAGGTTGAATTACCACACCCGGATGGTGTCTGCTGTACGCACTCCCTATGTTAGGTTACTATGTAGTGCCCTTTCAATGTTAGCTTACAGTACAGGTTGTGTTTCTTAGCATACCTGCGAGGACTGTTACGCTGAACTTTTGCCTCTTGAAGGTTCATGTGACAACCCTCTCCCCAATCAAATGTCACTGTATCATGCCCATCACATAGTGTCACAAGTACATAAGAGAAAAAGTGGCTTGTTCACAGTATAATTCCCCAACACACAAACACAAAGAGATCAACTGTGCTATGTGATATTTGTTTTATCCCGGTCTTAATTGGGCTCATCCCCAAAACCCCACTTGGAAATCAGAAATTGGCATGATTAAAAACATGAAATAAAACTAAGTGCAGCCTGTTTGGATTCAAGTGGGATTATAAAGATAGCGGCAATTAGTAACAGGATTTTAAAAAAAAATTCACACAGCTCAGTTGATCCCTTCAGTGCCAGTGGTGGGGCGAATTACACTGTTGCAGAAGGCAAGAGATACATAAGATTGGGTTTTTTGTGCAGCAATTCATGTATGAAATGTAGGGGTTATCTGTGTCTAGCAGGAAGCAGAAATTGTTTCAAGGGCTAGCATGAAAAAATAATGTTGAAAATAAGGGTTTGGAGGAGTACATAATTATATGTACTGCAAATAGTTACAAATTGTTTACTTATTGCCCCAGACTGATGTGTGTGTGTGTCTGGCTGGTTCCAAAAAGAGACACTGTTTATACCAACTGCGGGACATCTTGTGCCAAACAGCACACCTTTGCAATGCAATGGGGTGTGAAGAGCAGATTGAGAAATATCGAATATCACATTTTGGATCAAAATAGTCACAATATTTAAGTCCATTGACTCACAACCCTATAACAATGATAACAGTAAACTCAAATTTCTAATTATTCAAGCTTATTACCCATTTTAAGAATACACTTTCCCTGTAAAATTGTGTTTTGAAATGACCACCAACAAAAGCCAAGGCACTAGAAAAAACAGAAATTGATCTAGTGTGGGAAAGATTTACTCATGAACAATTCTGCATAGTGTGTTGAACAGTAAGTAGCTCCAGTGACCTAATACTATTATTAAAACTGTCTTTATCCAAGGCAACTTATAATATTTGATACACAATTGATTACATTTCTTTTGTTTTTCCAACTATAGCACAGGCAGGTGAAGTGACTTGCTTATGGTCATACAGTGTCAGTAGCAGAATCTGAACCCATAACATCAAGGTCTTAAGTCCTAGGTCCAAAGCATTAAACACTACACCACACTGCCTGCCAATAATGTTAGCCCTTAAACCTAATAATTAATTGTATACAGAAAAGTACTGTGATAGTTACAAAGTACTTCTGAAATACCTGATTAAGCAACAACGCTATAACTGACACCTATTGTCTTACAAAATTTCTCAGGCAAAGCTGGTGCTTTCAGGTTTTTTTTTTTTTACTTGGGGTATAGGCAGGTTAAAATACTCAAACAGTGCCATGATAACAGTTAGCAATGTTGGCTTAACTAGATGTCTTGCATTTTACATGACAATATTTTACAAATATCTACAAGCAGATAATTATGATTATGTTAGCAGTTGATGAGCATGAAATGGAGCTTTACTACAGCACAAATGCTAAAAGTCCTACACATTTCAAACTTATTCTTACAAATAAAGCGTTATTTGATAAAAACTAAAACCATATTTGTATTTGTGCAAGATGTCAAACATGAAAACAAAATATACAGATTGTATTGTGAAACTTAATTATCACCAAACAATACCCAGCTACATTGATATAATGCACACATTTTACACATACATAGTAAAACATACACAAAACATATAGCCAGAAATAAACTGAATGTGACATTCTTTAGTTTGTAATAAAGGTGACCACAGGCACAATGCAACTAGTTATAATATTTTTTTTTTTTAAATTAACGAGAAAGAGAGAGAGAGATATAACCCAACCACAGGGGATACACAAACCAGTGTGTTTCTTCGTGCTGGTCTCAAGCCCGGATAAATGGGGAGGATTATGTCAGGAAGGGCATCCAGTGTAAAATTTTGCCAAATCAATATGCGGACAACAATACAAATTTTCATACCAGATCAGTCGAGCCCCGGGTTAACAACGACCGCCACCAGTACCATTATTAGCCAAAGAGTGCTGACGGAAATCGGGCTACTGTTGGCCGAAGAAGGAGAAGAAGAGGGGGGAGACGTGTCTGGAGGCAGGAGGAGGAGGAGGAAAGTAAAGAGAGTGGAACTGAGGGTAGGAACTTTGAATGTTGGCAGTATGACTGGTAAGGAGAGAGAGCAGATATGATGGAGAGAAGGAAGGTTGATATATTGAGCGTGCAAGAGACCAAATGGAAGGGGAGTAAGGCCAGGTGGATCGGAGGTGGATTCAAATTGTTCTATCATGGTGTGGATGGGAGGAGAAATGGGGTAGGAGTTATTCTGAAGGAATAGTATGTCAAGAGTGTTTTGGAAGTGAAATGAGTGTCAGGCAGAGTAATGTTTATGAAGCTGGAAATTGGAGGTGTGATGATGTTGTTAGTGCATATGCACCGCAAGTTGGGTGTGCACTGGGTGAGAAAGAAGATTTTTGGAGTAAGTTGGATGAAGTGATGAACAGTGTACCCAAGGGACAGAAAGTGGTGATTGGAGTGGATTTCAATAGACATGTTGGTGAAGGGAACATCACAATATCATTACTCCATCTTGCATGCTTTTTAAAAAAAAAAAAAAAAAAAAATCAAAACAACTTGCAGTATTTTCAGTTGAGGGGTACATTCACTGAACATGAGTACTGCCACAAGATGTGCAACACTAATCCCTGTGCCTGACAGACCAGCACTACTTGGCCTAAAAGCAGACCTCCCTTTGCCCTCCTCCGATCAGAATAAGACCTCATAAATAGTAATAATAACAATGAAAGATTTATTGCTATTTACAAGGCATTTCTTTTTTCTTGAAAAGTTGGAAGCATCTGAAAAGATACAAAGGAAAGAAAACATTCCAGCTGTACCCATAGAACAGCCAGCCCTTTGATGCCACTTCATGGCAGGGCCAATGTGTGCCCCAAGACTGGAACTCTGGACTATATATTATTCACTTGTTGCTAGTTTGTGATATACGTTTCATTTGCACTGTTGTTTAAAGCACAGTAGCAAAATGATTAGCACTGCTGCCTCACAGCTCAGCTCACATTTTTGGCCACAATAATCAGTCCAAAATACTCGGCAGCTGCTTCACTATTCATCACAGACATTTAAAGGACCATTGTACCATTATAATCCACTCAAAACTAGTTCAGTTCCTCCTTTACCATTGTCTTTGATACATTTTGTGGAGTTCTCAAAATTTCCAAACATTTCTGTGATTTTGCCAAACTTATGAGGAGGCAAACTCTGCAGAGTTCGTTCATCAGTACTGGAGATGCATAATCACAGGGTCAGTCATTTTATCAGTCATGAATGCTGTGTTCACCTGCTACAGTTTAGTCACATTGTCATATAGGTTGTTCAGGGATCTTCTATCATTCTCTTGAGCATCATACCTCCAAAAAAGATTCAATCGGAAAAGCCCAGTATCAAGATGCCATTCCTTTGAATGTGAAACTTGAAGTGATAAAGCTTAGGTAAACAGTTTTATTAAAACACTTTATTTAATAAAGAGATGACTATCTTATTACGGTTTGTACTGTTTACTAATAATATTACTATTAAACTAATTCCATCAATTTTCAGTATTTTGATATTATTTCAACAAAAAGGTGTCTATTTTAGTTTTAGGAACAGTTAACCTTTTTTTATTTTAATTTAAATTAATGGTAACTGCTTTTGTGTTACAAAAATGTACCTTACAAAGAGGTTTTCAGGAATGGATAAACATCACAAATTAGGGAAAGCCTTATTTACAGTGTATACACATATATACATACACATACTGAATAATAAATACATTTTCTACAATCAGACAAAACATTTACACTTTATGCATAAAATTTACTCTGTAGCTATAAAGGATATTTAAGAAAACCGCTTTATAGATCATCATAGTGGGAGACTGCAATCATAAATGTAAGAAAAATGTCTTGGTTAATTACTTGATTTTAGTAAAATATTAAATAAAATGTTAATGTCAGTTACATCATTTCACACAACGTCTCATCAAAAACATAGCACAGTTAATGAAATTTGAATAAACCACTGATTAAACAAGGGATGTGCATGACAATCAGCTTGTTACGAGAACTGAGCACAGAACTTCCATGTGTGAATTCCTTAGAGGCTATTAAAATATAATGCTCAAACAGCAATGTTTCTGAATTCCTAGAAAGCAGTGTTCCAGTCACTGAAATAATTTTGCCAATCTCTACCCATAAGTCCTTTAGAAAAGCTATTTAAAAACCCAAGGGAGTCACACAATTCACATTTTTAAAAATGAAAATCATCCAGTAATTAGGTTCCTTAGTGGCTTGCTCAACTATAACATTGCTTAAAATGTAAGAAAATTAGGCAAACATAGCTTTAAATTTTAAAAAAGGGAGTTTTCTTAGTGGCACTACAGAGAGAGGTACGTTGCACAAGAAATAATTTAACAGAAAATGTGCACAAGGTCTTATTATTTCACCTTTAAAACTAATAGAGTGCACTCCTACCTCTCCAAATCAGAGACATGATAATGGATTACATACTTTTCTCCTCAATTGTCTTCCTTCTGGAACCATCACCAAATTGTAGTAAATTTAAAATCTTTGAGCCCAAGGCCTCATATTGTCTAAATGTGAAAAACATATCCTTTAACTGGTCTGACTGCATCTTCTTCCCTTCCATAATAAATTTACTTTAATTTATTTTAATTTACAATTCTATAAATGCTAAACCCCAGATGACTTGTCAAGTATACTTCCCTATATAAACAGGACAGCTTGCTCATTTTCCTTAGAAAAACCTTAATGAGTCATTTGTTTTCTCCGTTTAAAATAATTAAAACCTAAACAGGTTAAAAGTACCCTCTCTTAGAAATCTTCTATTTTAGTCTGATAATGGGAATCTCATGGTCACAGTGCCCAAATGAAGGCTGAAACTCCTTCCACTTTTTTATCCTAAATAATTTTTGAGCAACATAATCTATAATACCTGCCATTCTAATGCTGATTCTGCTGTGCTGTTACCTCCTACTGTCAGGCAGCTCTGATAAACATTAATTTCATTGGTTTTTACATTTTGGATAACTTCCAGCTTCTCCTAAGTATAACAATTAAAATATGTGACAGTAAAACAATCTTGTATTTAAAAATTTCCAAGGCCAATAACTTAAAGTGAAAAACATGAAAAAAACAGTGAACTGGCTCACCAGTTTACTTAATGTTTATATGTAGCCTAACAAGAGAAAAGCTAAATAACTCCAATGTAAGATGTGATCATTCTGTGCTCAGAACCTGACAATTTTAGCACTTATTACATAACTGTCTGATCGGTCTGTATTTTATTTCCACAGTCCTTACTTTTGTTGGATTACTCTCTAGTGCTGCATTTTTAGGGTGAACAGGGAACATAGTTAGGATGGATGGATTATTACAGTCTGGACTGAATGTTATTATATTTTACATCAGCCTTGAAAATAATCGTGAGCACCATAAACACTCCAATTCCATCTGACTTACTGCTTTTCACAGCTTCTCTCATTCTGCATTAACCTGGTGACTATGTCAAAACTGATATTTGTAAAATACCTTAATGGACAACTAACTTCTTTAAAATAAAAAAAAAATAAAAAAAAAAAAACAGCATCACAAAACACAGATATCAATTTACTAATTAAAAAATGGAAGTTACACTGGCACAAAGTAGAAGGACACGCTAATAAAATATTTTGACAATAGATTTAAAATGAAGTGAAGGTAAATTGCTCTGATGAATGAATAGATTAATAGAGGTTAATAAAGGTGTCTAAAAGCGTGGCTAATATTAACTAAAAAGTTATTATTAATACAGTTTGCAAACATATACCAGTGGTTTTCAAGATGTGGTCTACAAGCATAAGCCAAGTGAATCAAAAGATGACAAATCAGATCAAAATGACTTTTAAATCACTTAGATGCAACAATCTGTTATACAATTAACTTAGGTATTAATTTAAAACAAATCAGGCTGTTTCCTGACAACCAAACTGCAAATTGAACTAAGGTTCATTTGGAACATGTGCAAGACTACCACTATGATGTGCACCATTCAACTTTCTTGAGAAATGTAACTGCAGTGTTTCATCAACTTTGAGGCAACAGCATTAATGAACAAGTGAGAGCCTTGATAATGAATAAAAGGAAAACAGTGTGCCTGCCTCTTTCACTAGCTCCCCAAACCCTAGTACCTGCACTCATGATCGTCACAATTCTGTTTTACCATAATTGTTTTAGTAAGCTGAAAAATGCTTTTGTAATCATAACATTCAGGTATATGCATGTTATGAAAATATACTACAGTAAAAACTTTTACTTCATTGTGGATGCTTAGCAAACTGGTCCTTTGTCTCAAACACTTTATGTAGCACTGATGTATGTGAAATGTTTTCATTTGATTATATTAACATATTGCATATGTTTTGACAGTTAAAAAAAGGGAATTGAATCTATACACTGATTAATTTGTATGTTTTTGTTAATGCTTTGAAATTGTAATAAAAAATGAAAGAAACTGAATCCACAGCATAAAGTGCCTAATCTTTTTTCTTTTTGCTATGGATGTGACTAAATCTGTCTTTCCTGTTATGATAAACTAAAATTTTATTTTGCATATTTTGCAAAATGCCACTGTGGATTTCAGTTAGTGAGGTCAGGAATAATTTATATTTAGTTATTTCCTATCCTACTCTGCATTATACTGCATTTTTAATTAAGTTAATAAGGCTTACATCTATTGCACTGTTGCTACAGATGAAACTTAAAATAAACAAAGCACAGATAGTCTAAGAATTGAGCAGAAAAGTATCCTAAAAATTCTTTACATACAGTATTAGGTAAAGTATTTCAGAGAATCAGTAAAGTTCTAACTACTAATTGTCTGTCTGTCAGACATCAAAATCAAAAAAAATCAGCATAATCCTAATATTTACCTACTGTGATTTTCCTAATTAGGGCGCTGCCACAGCTGGTATGCCATTGTTTTTGCAGTGTTTATTAAAGTCTATACATTCACCTCTACTAATACAGACACAAACACTGATGAATGAAATTTGAAAGAAATAAGTGTATGTTAATCTGTCTGTTGTATTACTGTTTTTTTTTTTTTTTTTTTTTTTAAACATATTCTACATTTGCTTTCTTTTTTTACTGAAGGTTTTATATAATTGCTCATTAGATAGTTTGCAAATCCACTCCTTGTATTTATTTTGTATATTTTACTCATGAGATACTTGTTTCTTTTCACCTTGGGAGGTGACCTGCTGTTTTCTAAAGAAAGTATTGTGCAATGTAATCTTCCATGGTATACCACCTACATTTATGGTAACTTGCATGAAGGTTAGCTCATTAACATATTGAGTAATTTTCATGTTAAATAAACCAAAAAGTTAGAACTCAGAGTTCATCTGGGACACAGAATACCTCAAAGTACTGATATAATCCATTTTGTATAACATGACAGTTATTAGTAAGTTGGCAAACTGCTTAACTGATACTTAACCTTCTCCATATTTCAGGCAATTCTATGAAACACAGGTCACAGTTCTCATTATATTTAGGCATCAAAGATATGAATTCTCAGATCTGCTGTAAGAGTGTTTCTCAGACTCCTTGCCTGGCACACCTTTAAAAGACTTTTCCCTTTATTGATTTATTTTCCCAAGTGAGCCTTCCACAAGCATCTCCAAATTAAATGCACCACTGACGTCTGACCCAGGCAGTTTAACTACACTCAGTATATTCAGTAAATATTTTTTCTGAAAAGTGAGGTCAACACATTAAAAATACAGGCCAATATCAGATGGATTTAACCAAATGTAAATACTCACTAAAACCACCAAAATCTTTTCAAAATAAATAACATTTGGAAAAAAAATTTTATACAGGGTTACCTTGTAGCAAGGCTACATAACTTGACAGTTGGGTTGGTCTCCTGGACTGTCCGTCACTTTATAATGTTGGCTGGGATGGTGTTTGTAAATAGCCCTTCAGGCTCCTTTGGTGACGTCCCAGTGCTGGCAGGACCCCGCCCGGTAAATATTCCGGCTGCCTGTTGCCGAAGTGACGTTTCCATAACAACCGAGAGGGGCAAGGATGTTTCGGCGGGAAACTTTTTCTTTTTAAGGGAAATGGCGGATCAAGGCAGGAGGGAAGAAAAAAGGAAGGAAAAGGCTGAAGGCAAGGCGGAGACTATCCGCGCTCAAAGAATCATTCAGGATCTTTCTTCACCCAGGGACGTCTGCTATTTGTGGGTGGCCACCCCGAAGAAATAATCTGGTGACGAATCCCTGAGAAGAGGCCAGGTACTGATGTTCTCCGGGTGCTCTCGTCTGGTGAGTCAGATTCCTGAGTTTGCATTTCTTCGTGATAGTCCGAGGAGAAGCCGTTCCACCACAGGACTGTTGTGTTTTCCTCCTGCCCTACGGAAGGAACTGAACTGCAGGATTTATTGTTTTCTTATATGTGGACTAAGTAAATTTTTATTTTTTGGCGTTCTCAGAGAAGAGTTTTTTATTTACTTTTGTTTATTGTCTGCGTCAAACCGGGGATTAGGATTTGGGTGCTGGGGAGGGCGTCTGGGAAAAGGGTTCACTAATGAGCACTCAGGCACCAGGCAAGTAAATGTAAACAGCAAATGTCAATATATTTTTTAGTCCCACTTCCTTTTGCGTGAGATTTTTTGCCAGTTCTATAAGGGTGTGCATAGGGGATAAGAGGGGCTGAGGACCGAATATGGTAATGCTCAGAGATGGGGACAAGTCGCATATGATCAAGTCCAAGCAAGTTTCAAGTGTTAACCATCAAGTCTCGAGTCAAGTCTCAAATCACAGTTAAGACAAATCAAGCAAGTCAAGTCAAGTCAAGGGTTCACCCTAAGCAAGTCAAGTCGAGTCCTGATAAGTTTCAAGCCAAGTCAAGTCAAGTCAAGTTGCAGTACTAAAATAAACAGAGGTTAAAATTTCGATACGTTTATTTTTGCACAGAAAAATTTTTACAGAAAAGATGAACTTATATACATATATTATGTATCTTATTTGCATTGCTATATTTAAATTATATGCATATCTGTGCTACATTAATATCTGAAAATAAAATTGTGTTGCTTACACAAAATGTTTAAAACTAAGAAATCCAGTCTAAAATGTATAATGCAATTCAATCTGAAAGGATTAGTTTACTTTGACAACAACAATGTACAGATAATGTACTCACCCCCTTGTCATCCAATATGTTCATGTCTTTCTTTCCTCAGTCATAAAGAAATTGTTTTTTTTTTTTTTGTTTTGAGGAAAACATTTCAGGATTTCTGTCTATATATAATGGATATGTATGGCGCCCCGAAGTTTGAACTTCCAAAATGCAGTTTAAATGCAGCTTCAGAAAGCCCGAAATGATTGGTTATTTTCCAAACAAATTGACAATTTATATACTTTTTAGCCTCAAATGCTGGTCTTGTCTCCTCTCTGTGCAGTCTGTGTGATTCGGGTAAATACAGTTAATAGATGTCAAAAAAACAACAATCTCTTTTATATCTTTAATGTCAAAAACATCCTGCAATGCTGTTTTTACCTTTTTTTGTAAAGGGCATTTGAGCTTCTATACATGTTAACTGTGTAAACACTGTGTCTGCACTTTTGCTGCAATCTAAGACTGTATTTACCCGAATCACACAGACTGCGCAGAGACAACACAAGACCAGCATTTGAGGTTAAAAAGTATATAAATTGTCCATTTGTTTAGAAAATAACCGATTGTTTCGCTAAATAAGACTCCTCCTCCTCGGCTGGAATCGTTTAGAGTCTTCTGAAGCTGCATTTATTTATTTATTTTCTATTTAAACTGGTTTAATTGTTATACAGCACAAAACATTTTGTTGATATTGTGAGTGTACACAAAAAAATTATAGACACTTAACGTAACCGATTCGAACGATGAAATTATTCTTGTCTGTATGACCAAAAAGTTTTGAACGAGTTATTGAAGGAGAAGTGATTGCACCGACGCTTTCATCTTAGATTTTCATGCAGTATAACGTTACACGAGCTGCCATTCAACTAACCACACGCAGTCAGTCCATACAAACGCTTGAAAATGCGCACATTTAATATAGACATTATAGTTTACATGTAATATCAAGAAGCCCTTTCATTTCAAGTTGCACTCAACATTAAAATGTGGCTACGGCACTGGTAACGTTATAGCGTTTTATTTATGAGATGATCATCACATTTCTGATAAAAAAACATGCAACCAAGGCCAAATTATGACAAACAGAAAAGATTAATTTGATTAATTAGTAATCGTTTTATTAAATTGACTATAAAGAATTCGACTTTCTTACCTTTCCTTGTGGTTTTTGAAGTGCCGGATGAAATTTGATGTTGTGGTTGTCGTGTCTGATACTCTCGCGTTGCATTCTCTGCATCTGGCAAATCTTTTTTTGTAAGTACGGTCTAGTTCAAAGTCCTTATAGCCAAACGTGACTATATGAGGAGCTTGACTATTGTCTGCCATGTTTGGCGCGGTTTGAGTTGTGCAGCGTTCTTCTTCTTCTTGGTAACGTTAAGAGTTGTGCAGCGATAAGGGCGCAGGCGCCAATTATGGTGCTGCTGAGTCATAATTATTTTATTAAATTATTTTATTTTATTAAACGAATTATATTTAAAAGTTCAAGTCATTGTCGAGTCTTCCACTTTAAGTCAAGTCTCAAGTCAAGTCACTTACTCTCAAGTCAAAGTCAAGTCAAGTCATTTTCTTACTTCAATCAAGCAAGACAAGTCCTGAAAATTGTGACTCGAGTCCCCCATCTCTGGTAATGCTACTTTAACCTTCTATTATCGTCCACTTCCCTTTGGGTTGTGAAGTGTAGTAATCGCGTTCCCGTATCTTGTGGTTGCTACAACCTACTAGTAAGCAATATGTAAAAATCATATCTAAGTGTTTTAAACGTGGAGCTCAAAAACACATTATGTGAATTCAGGGGCAAGAATTATAGCATGGAATCAAAGATTTCTCTTTGTGTCCAAAAGCAACAAGTGGTGCTTCATTAAGCAAACCACTTTAAATATAACACATTCGACTGTGGGGAAGTTTGGGGGTATGGGGCAGGAGACAAAGGATTAGTAAAAGTGGAGTAAAAAAATATCTACAGGTACAAGGTCTTTTAGAAGCTACATTGCATGGCCTTATTCTTGCAATGCATCTTTGGTTTGTTTAACACTAGAATTACCAGAGCCTACGAAAAAACTCGTAAATCCGTCCCACTTTAAATCGCTTCTTAAATCCCTTCACACCTCTCCGCCAGCGTCCTTTGTCCTCTAAATGTGCTGATAAAGAGAAACTAGAAGCAGCCGGCTATTCCATCCCCCCACCAATTTAGAAAGTGCACGAACTTCTCCCAGCTCATGCCTTGATTGAGTATCTGGGAGTGAAGTGGAGTTTTAGAGTGGAAATAATAGATCGTTATTTGGAACACGCGCATTTCATGTCTGTTCCGTTTATACAGTAATCTGTGTAAACACATAGTTAAAACAGAAACTCTTTTTATATCCTAGTAGTAAATGACAAAATGTAGGCATAAACTATATAATGTATGAAGCCTGAAGTCCAAATATCAAAGAAACATTTTAACAAAAGGTACAAATATAACACAACCATTGTGCTTTTATTCAAAAATATAACTGCAGAAACAAAAAGCCAACTTAACATGCGACATTGACAGCCGTTCATTATGACTGCCTCCGTGGCACAATAGAATCAGCTGCCGACTGGGAATCAAAAGGTCGCGAGTTCAAACCTGCACCACTCCGTTTTGAGAAGTAAACTGCTCTTAGTCTTACTATCTATACTAATAAACGGCAAAGCCCTCACTCACTCACTCACTCACTGACTGACTGACTGACTCATCACTAATTCTCCAACTTCCCGTGTAGGTAGAAGGCTGAAATTTGGCAGGCTCATTCCTTACAGCTTCCTTACAAAAGTTGGGCAGGTTTCATTTCGAAATTCTACGCGTAATGGTCATAACTGGAAGTTGATTTTCTCCATTTACTGTAATGGAGTTGAGCTGGAGGGGCGGAGTTTCGTATGACATAATCACGCCTCTCACGTAATCACGCATTACGTAGAAAGCCAGGAAGAGCTACAAAACGCGCTTTAGAAAACATGCCTTATATAATTAAGAAGGCAGCGAAACAATTAGAAGCGAGCGACTGACATATAAAACCATATCCAGCGGCTCACGTGAACTGACGCAGTGCGCAGACAAAAAGTAACAGTTCCAAACAGTGCTGAACAAAAACCTAATTACACTGCTACGCTCGAATAGATAAACCACACTCAGTGGCGCGATGGTAAAGCATTCGCCTGTAGCGCCCACGTCCGAGGTTCGATTCCTGAGAGGGGATGCACTAAGTATGTACGCGCGCTTCTCGATTTATTTTAACCTCGCATCCCCTTAGTTTGAGACGTATGAAAACGCATGCGGTTAACGCAGAAAGACAGATCACCTATTCACCTATTGAAGCTTCATGAATAATGGATACTTTATTCGCGATCAATGATTGTTTTGGTAAAGCCATACTCAGTGTATTCATTAGATGAACGGTAAAAAAGTAAGAGCGAGGGGACGGTAACTTACTGAAGCACACAAGCAAAACCACAATAGCACGCGGGCTCGATGTACTGACTTGCGCGATCACATTCCAAAAAATATTTCTTTTCAAGTTC